>BPLS01000711.1:1059827-1112884 GCA_019656275.1 Rhododendron kiyosumense
CTTCAGTTGGAGGTGGGGCAGTCAAGGCTTCCGTTGGATTTTGAGATTATCTGGTGTAATGCTGAGTGAATTTCTGGTAAGTGTTCTTCGAATTGAAAGATTTCTATTTGTTTTGTGTAGATTGTGTTCTATTGTCCTGCTTTTAAGCTATTTGATGAACCAACTGGGTTAATTCGCAGTTATGATTCCTTTATTGGCTATGCTATCGACAGACCACTGGGTTGTCAATAAGGCAACAATAATACAAAGAAAACATAGTTTCCGATGCATCTTTACACTTTTTAAGCCACTTTAACCCGTGGCGGACGCGAGATTTGAATCTAGTAGGGACCTGAATCTTGTACTTTTTTATATTGATAATAAATATATTTTATAAGTATCGGGCCGGTTCCGAGGACCCTTAAAAAAACCTCTAAAAAAATCCCCCCAAGTTTCCTATCGAATTTTGATGATCCGAGCCGCTCAATGAAATCAGAACGTGATTTTAAGGATACTTGCAAGAAATCAGCAAAAAAAAATACCGGGATGGGCTTCATCCGAACAGTTTTTTATTGAACTTTATTGAACGGTTCAATAAAAAACTGCTCAAATCAAGCCCTTTTCGGTTATTTTTTTGCCAATTTCTAGATTACACCCTTAAAATTATGTTTTGAACACATTGAGCGGCTCGGATCATCAAAATTTGATCGGGAACTATGAGATTAAGATTTAGAGGGTTTTTTTAGAAGTTTTTTTAAGGGTTCCCGGAACCGCCCCGTATAAGTATATATATTGCTATTTGCGAGGACCGAAGGAGAGAAGATATGTGTGTTTGTGTGTGGCCACCATTTAATTTTGTAAACGTAACTTAAAAAATGGTTGATAACTTAAAAGTTTTTTCAGTGAAGGAACTTGCAGTGAAAAATCCCATAGAACGTTTTCTAATTAACCTAGCTTAAAACACTTCCCAAGACACTTGTGTAAATCTACTCCTCCTGATTGACAACTAAAACGATTTATTTGATTATTTGTGGAATTTTATGGTTTGCTTTCATTTAAAAATTTGAGAATATATTTCCAAGCTGTTGGCTTAATGGTGAAGGCCTGAGATATAGGTGCTTGCAAGTTTCGGTTCAATTTCCCTTTCCCTTGTTAGCAACTTTTAGAGCCACTGAACCTCACGCGTAAGTGTGTGAAACGGTTGAGGGAGAGACTGTAAGGATTCGTCCGACCTGCACGCAAATTGGCTCGGGATATGTATATGCCGTGTGCATTAGATTGGTTTTGGGCTCAAAATCTTAGCTCATGTAGCTATTAAACTATGTATTAAATATAATGCCAATGTTGCTTGATCACCAAAGTATGAATACAATAAGATCATTTGAGCGAATTGTGTACGCAAACAACTACATTAATGGCTCGTGAATTCTGTAAAATTTAAAATGTGGGTCCGCCAATATTGACTTTTTTCTATTTCAGTTGTCTCATCCTGACATATAATCTTAAGTAAAAAAGGGGACCCGGGAGCTACTGCTCCCTGCCGAGTGGCTGATCTGGCCATTCATCTTGGCCCGGATTGTTCGGATTGAATCTGAGCGCATACTAATCTGAACCGTCCATTGCATGGTTAAGATCCGAACCGTCGATTGCCGAGATGAGTGGACCGGCCGCTCTGCACCTCTTCCAAAAAAAGAGGTACTTTCTATTCGTTTGCAAGTCTTATTGCTAGGAGTTCAGGCTTTTCACGAGCAGATGATGATTGGGTTTTGTGGGGCAGTTTGGCTTCCATTAAACCATCTTTTTGGTCGTTTTTTTTCCAATATTTAGATTAGATTTGCGTCAAATTTCTTGGATTAATCATTCGTCCAGACGAGTAGAATTTTACAAGTAAAAAATTATGACCAAAAATGGAAAAAAAAAAGTTCACTAAATAGAGAAAGAGTTCACTTAAAGAATTAGTGGATGGAAATGAGGTTTTGGTCAGTATGAGTATGAACTTTGGTCGAATCTACTTCCGGTTGTAGATTCATGAGGAGATGGGTCAAACCATTTCCCTTCAGTTTAATGGAGAAATTTTTCAGTGCCGAATGGGCACCACGTGGTGCATGGGCAGTGCATCCCAGCCGTCCATTCGGGTTTTAGATGGCTCAGATTTGGAGAGAGAAAAAGGAGAGAGGAGAGAGGAGAGAGAGGGTTTTAATCTAGACCATTCAACATAATTTTGGACGGCCTGAATGCTTTGCTCGGGCACCATGTGGGCACGCCCACGGACAGGTCCACGTGGTATCCACCCGGCACTGAAAAATTGGTATGGATAACATAGTAGTTGAGTTGGTAAGGGATTTTTTAAATAACCTGAATAGCCTTCTGTCTGTTTCGTGTCTGCTATTATTAAAATGTGAATAATAGTATCCTCAGCATTTCATCATCACCTAATGTTCAGGTTCCTTTATATTATATGTCACAGAGCTACCAAGTTTTTTCTTCTTTGACCAAAAACTGTTCATGCTTTGTAGTTTTGTTGTTGTACTTGTATTATCAATAATTATTCATACTACCTCGGTTTTCGTGCATGGTACTATATTACTATTTATCATGACAGATATTATGTCTAGAATCATAGTGTTCTACCGTCTTGAAGAAAATCGTCCTAATAAAATGTCAACCACTTGTTTTTCTATTAGTTTGGGGGACTCTCCACGGGTGAATTTTCGCCTTTTCTGTGCTTATCCCCGTGAAAATGTTTCACTCGTAAGATTTGGAGCCTCGGGGCAATGACCAACCATAGCGATACCAAAATGGGTTTCGTACTATACACAACCACATAAATACTTTCCGAGTAATTTGAGCTGTCTGTATTAGAAGTCTTGTTATTTCTACCTCTCCTCACATAAATACATTATCGGTGTCATTGTAACTTCTCGTTCTTTGTGGAGGACTCCTATAGGCTATAGTGGTATTGAACTGCCTAATAATCTCAGTAATTTCCCACACAATATTGTCTGCTCGATTTTTGTGTTTTTATTTTGGGGAACTTGACATACTTTGATGTATACATCAGCTGATGGTTTCAATTATTTTCTTTTGGACTTCTCTCTCCTGGATTTTTGAAGCTATCTTGTAGATTATAATTGGTTTCTTCTGTTCATTTGTATTGGTCTCTACTGCAGTTTTTATATAGTGAGAAGCAGCAGCACTAGAGGGAAAGATGTTGGAACACAAAAGGAGCCCCGTCTCTGTTGATCAAGGCAGTCTCGATTCTTTTGCTCCAAAGCGACGCAAGGCCGATATGTCCATGACCTCCAAGGTTTCTTTTAGTCTTCTGTATTTCTGCATTACTCTTCTTTGTTTTGTCCTTCTGGTCACATTGAATGGTGATCAGGTCACCTCTTTTTTATTTGATCGGCAATGATAACATCACCTTGATCGCTAATCTGTTCAAGATGTACGGAAACAGTGAATGTATCACCTTTATGTTGTTTGTGATTCCTCCAAATATTGCAAACAAGATTACCCTCGGATAAAACTGCTCTTCCTTATGTAGATAACTATGCAGCCATCGGTGGCCAGGTTGAATAAGTAAATATAATGAACGTATGCACCTCAATTACTAGAGCTGTTTTCTCATAGACCCCAAGGCATTTCTCAAATCAGTTGCTCTCTTAGGGTGTCTTAATATCTAGTGAACGTAGATCCCTAGAATTAGCCTGTCTACTTAAGTGCATGATGGTTCCTTTCTTTCGCAAGCAAGTTGGACAAGGCACTTAGGAAACATATAGTGAGGTCTACTCATTGTCTTGTGCATCCATTCGTAATGTAGTGCTTACTTTGCCGTCTTAATATGTACTCGGATGATGATAGGAGAGGAAAGACAAGCTTGGTGAAAAAATTGCGGCTCTGCAACAGCTTGTTTCACCATACGGGAAGGTATGGAAATTTAATCTTTCTAACCAGAACTTAGACAAGTTTATTGCTCAAGGCCAGGAAAGAGTTCCATGCAAGAAATATTTAACCATCTGATTCTGAAGCACTTTGGGTTCATTGCAGACAGATACAGCTTCTGTCCTCTTGGAGACGATGGAATATATCACATTTCTGCACGAACAAGTTAAGGTTTGGCCTTACCCTGCTCTATTTTGCTTCAAAATTAGCTTACTGTTTGTTTTCAACTTTGTTGGATGTCTTCGGAGTAAATTGCAGCTGTCTATAGTCCAGCTTCAAGTTGTGCTTTCCTAAATGACATCCAGTGGGAAATGCTTATGCAAGCTTATATTTCTGAACTTACAAATCCTTATTACTTGAAAATCTAGAATTTTGTATTTCATATGTTCGGTAGTGGAAGCGATTCAAGTCAAATTGCTTACTTTCATTTCCCCGGCACCCCTTTTGGAAACGTAGTATTAGCTTGTCAGAAATTGGGTGTTTTTATAGATTCTCTGTGCAATTCTCACCAAAGTTAATGAACTCATGTACAAATTTATAGATCATTGCTTAGCATTTAGCAACACCAACCAAGAGGTATTAACTAGACCAACTAAAAGACGTCCTCGTTCTATTTTGTTTGCAAGTAATCAATGCCCATGATTGGCAACCTCTCAATCAATTCGAGGTCCTGTTTCGCTTCTATTGTGATTCTTAGTAAGTTGAGGGATCTGCATTTATATATTCACGAAGGTTTTATGGGCTTTTGCAGGTTTTGTGTTCTCCATACCTCCAGTGTACACCCGCAGCTAATTTGCAGGTTAGAATCTAGTGGTTGGACAGCTTGGGTTTTGCTGCCGAGTTTGAGAGAGTTCTACTTTTGTCTTACACTCAGTTGGTTACAGTGGAAAATCTTTGCGAGTTTTTTTTTTTGTGTGCATCTTTCGGTGTTCGGTGCGATTGAAAAACAAAAGTCAGCAGAAATGCTTTTTATGTTCTACCGAAAATGAGTTGATTTTTGCCAGGAACAATTTATACTTTTCCAAGCTGGAAAATGTTGCCTCGATCAGGAATACTGTTGTACCACCATCACCACCACCGCTGATCAACCACCCACGCACCCATGCACACCACCCTGGTCCACCCACCCCCCCACCCACCCACCCACACAAACCAGCCTTCATTTTCAGGATTAAATAGTTATGAGTAAATGACTGAGCTTATGACTCATGAAGTCTACTTGGGTCTTGTATATGCCTTTCCAGGAACTAGAACGTTACAGCCTGAGAAGCAAAGGCTTGTGTCTCGTGCCGAATTCAAGTACTGGTGGAGTTGCTAGCAGCAATGGAGCAGACATCTGGGCCCCCATCAAGACTAGTACCCCCAAATTTTAGAGGGCCTTCGTCATGCGAATTGTCCATACCATATATCCATGGTACAAACTCAACTTTCGCTTCGTTTTATTTTTCCTGCACTTTTCTTCTTCGACAAGGGGATTGGAAAATTAGAACCATATGGAACACATTTAACTTGAAATTATAGTGTTAGGACAAATTTTTGTGTGTGTGTGTGTAGCTTTTGGTCATTTTCCTAACCCAATACAATTTGACCAAATCTTTAAAATCATTCTGCAAGGACAGCATATGCCTTAATGTCAGTTGCAACAAAATAGGCCAAAGCTTGAAGTAGCAAAAGGGCTTTGGAATTGGTAGATATGGTGGTTTGGATTGATCTCCACTGCTCTGAAAGTGCAATCTACTACTCATTCCATGCAGCCACAGCGGCTATTTTTAACGGTCATGGAGATTCGTGTAGCTGCGACAACTTATAGAGGGCTTGATCCAATTTCAGGTAGAAGAAATATATGTAACCAAAATTATGATTGTTGATGAGCTCTCCTTCTAGTCTGGTTACAGTTTAAAACCAACATGGTTCCTAGTTGATGATATCATGAAAAATATAGATGATGGGATATGAAGTTGTGTAATAATATTAGCAGGAAATATATACGCGAAAGTAAATATGTCATAATTCGCATTTTATTTTTTGAACGGATCATAATTTGCAATATTGGGTACCAAGTTATGAGTGAATTAGTAGTAGTAGGACTTTGATTCGTATTATATTGATTTCCAAGTGGGAGTAGTGTGCAAAAAAACTGCTAACCCGTGATGAAAATCATAAGTTGAAATCATGAGCGGGTCGGATTGGCCGGTAAAACTCAAATGGGACTTCATGTGATGGGTCAAGAACCAAGTTGTATTATATGGAATGGAACAAGCTTGTTTGTTTTCTTAGTCATTCCCATACATACCTTTTTTTATTTTTGGTACGGGTTGGATACCAGCGATACCGGTCAATATTGGATAATACCATACTATTAAATTTGTTTCTCTTCCAGTTCTGATTAGTACTGGTAGACAATATAGGACAATACCGGACTATTGTTGAATTTATTTTCTTTTTTAGAAATGTAGGAGTATATGTCATATAAAAATTCTTTGACGTGAAAAATAACACTAATAGCGGATAATGATGGTTTGCTGGGAATGTGAGAAGGCTGATGGGCTTCCTATAAGGAGGGGAGGAATCATCATTAGGTGGGCCTTATTCTAACCAAGTTCGGAAAACCCAAACCCAAATTCTTCTTGGCCGGTCTTAATTTGGAATTTCTCATGCTTGGCCCATTAGACCATCCGCACCAGACTCTCTACATTTTGGACCAATTTACACCTCAAAAAGTCACTTTATTACTTTAGCTATCTACTTTTAAAATAACTACTGCATCAGACTCTTTACTTTCACTCTCCTTTCAATAAATAATCAAACCCACCCAATTAAATACTCTATTTAAATCTTCCTTCTGATTAAAAAAAAAACTCTCTCGGCCAGTCTCCCTTGCCTCTGACAGGCGCTGGTACACAACAATTGAGAGAGAGAGAGAGAGAGAGAGAGAGAGAGAGAATATAAAAATAAGAGGCAAGTGAACAGTAGCTCGTTTTTATAGACGAGCTACTGTAGCAAAACTAAATTTCTTCAAAATAGAGAGGAAGAAAGAGAGTCTGATAAAGGGGGTTTTGGATGTTTTTTCTTATTTTGGCTCTTTAATTTAGTTTAAAGAGGAGAGTAAAGAGAGAGATATGGATGCCTTTAACAATAATTTCCTCACACTCTCTACGCGCATGGCCGTGTGCGCATTTAATGCTCTCTCTCTTAGCGGAACGGGGTCTAAAGTATACGGGACTCCATAGGCTTCAAAATAAGGTTAAAGGAAGCTTAGGGACTGAACTAAATAATTGCGCTATCCACCATTCTCTAAAACATGTTGTCATTTACATGACATCAACCAAGTGAGATCATTATAACTTTTCTTATTTCAGTCTTCCTATTGTCAGCATACTGGGCTGACGATAAGCATACTAGAAGATAAGAAAAATATATATTTTTGTATACTTTTCACACCCTTTAATACACATTTATACTCTCAATATTATCAGCCCATTAGGCTGATTTTAGAATTTTCCTTCTTATTTTGCTTTCCCCTTCATCGCTATCTTTGAACACTTGTTTCGGTTGGTAATAATAACTGTTCTGATTTTAGAATTTTCTTTCTTATTGTCAGCCTACTGGGCTGACGATAAGCACACTAGAAGACAAGGAAAACACGTATTTTTTGTATTTTTTATACCATTTGATAAACATTCACATACTCACTATTGTCAGCTCGTTGGGTTGATTTTAGAATTTTTGTTCTTATTTTGCTTTCCCCTTCACTGCCATCTTTGGACGCTTGTTTCGGTTGGTAATATTAACTGTTTTGATTTGGACCAGACAACGTGGTCCCTTTTACTCCCCGTCTTGAACAGTTTTTCGGTATTAATGTTGTTTATCTAGTCTATATCGAAACAGTTGTTAGCCTCCTACCAATCTTGAAACACGTGTTCAAGATGGTGATCGGGGAATAGTAAGTCTACACACTGGTCGTGTAGTGCGTGTGAGCTCAACACAATTATTTGCGTGTTTCTACTTTTAAAGTGTGTAAATCTTGACTTTTTGAAATGGGAGAAAGTAAGAAGGAAACATGGCAAGTGTTATGCATTACTTGGGTCATGTCATGTGGTTGACATCATCCATGACTTCATCATACTCGTTAACATACAATTACGGGTGCAAATGAGCCGAGCCAAGTTAATTTATTTAATGAGTCTGTAGAAATGAGTCAGGCTTTTGCGAGTCAAACTAAGCTTTTGAGTGTTGAGCTTTGCTTGACTACTAAACAAGTTTAAAACTCAAGCTAATACTTGACTCGATTACTAAATGAGTCAAACCGAGTCACAAGTTTGTGAAGAGCAGCTCGGATCGTCGTCCAGCCCTACGTACAAAGAAGAAATGGCCGATATGGCAGTTCAGGCGGCAAAAAACTTTGGCAAGCTTCTTCCTAAATTAAGATCAATCTCTAGTTTTGTACTCCTTCCTTTCTCGTCAATTTTTCTGCACGTACGCTTGTATTTGTAAATTACTTATATTTTTTCAATCATTAAATTTTTAGTATTTGAGATGTCCAAACTAGTGGATAAGAAATTTGGGACGGAGGAATATATTATGTAGGTCTCATTCTCCCTAAATTTTAGAGTTTTTTGCTTTGTAATTTTTATTTTTATTTTTTGAACTTTTGTCAGATTCACATCATATTTTTTGGATTAATTATCCGTCTTGATAAGATGATTATAAAACAGAAAGTCTACAGCCACTGCACGCCGTGTGGGGCTCACTTCGGGCTTTGTATGCATGATCCGAGCCATTCAATAATTTTAAAAAAAAACCGAATGGGCTTCGTGAAAAATCAGCTTGATTCGATATGCGTAGGTGCTTAGATCAAGCTTGTCATCTTTCTGTACACCAGAAAACCAATCTTTCTATTTTTTCCAATTTTTCAAAGATGAGAAGCTTGATCCGAGTACCTAAACATATTATGATTGAGCTGATTTTCCGTGATACCCACTCGATTTTTCAAAAAAAAAAATATTGAACAGCTCGGATCATCCGTAAGGATCCCAGAGTGGGCCCCGGCGTGACTGTAGCGCAGCTCTATATTCTAAAAGTAAAAAGTAAGGATAAAAAATAAGAACAATTTCACTGAAGACGAAAAAAAATGTGAAACAACTGGTACACATGTGGTCCCACCATCAATTCCTTATATCCACTACTACATTCAAATACAGAATACAATCTTCGTTCCACTTTCTCAAATAAATACTTAAAAATAATGACATATTTTTAAGCTTAAAAATAATAGACTTACAAAAATAATTTTTTAATTTTTTTATAGGGTTTGTGAGATCTATCAAATAATTCATGTTGCATATTTTTTAATTTCAATAAGCATACTATTGTTAAGCTTCAAAATTGCAAATAAGTACTTATTTTTTAAGAGGTAAATGCAGAATGGGGCTTACATAATTTAGTAGAGTTGATAAAAGGAAATTGAATTCTACACTCCTTTTTTTTTGTCTTTTAGCAAAAAATTTCCATGCACTTTCAATACTAAAATCCAAAAAAGGAGTGTAGATATCAAAAAAGAGAGTGTAGAATTTAATTTCCTAAAAGGAAAATTGTATAGCACTCATTTACATAATTCAAAATGCATAAATTCTCGATATTAAATTTTATTTAGTCGTCAAAGATAAGATGAAAAATACAACTAACTTCGTTTATAATACATATTAAAAAAAGTCAAGTGTTGCCAAAATACTTGTAGATTACCTTTTGAATTAACCATTGTTTGAAAGTAAAATTAAAACTTGAAAAATCTTTTTTAGTTAAGGGCCCCTTTGATAAGTTGGTTTGATCAACTTTAATAGTATTAATTCTACGGTTTCTACCGAGTATTTCTTTCTTTATTTGAATTTAGGAGTATATGTTTCAACTTTTCCTTTTTTTTTGAACCGTTCTTTTTTCTAAAGAATGGGAAGGGAGTAATGGAGCAGAAGGTAGGGATGCCAAGTGAAAAATTGAACTTTTAAGGAAAATTAAAAGCTAGAAAAATATGTAAAAAAAAAAAAACAAATTGCCACGTAGGAGAGAGAGAATGAATGATGAGAGGTCTTCAATAATTTTAGTTAACTACATTGGTATAGTACATAGTATAGAAATAGATAGATATCTTGTACCGTAATAGTACTAATTTTTAAAGAGAATAACATTGCCAGTGTAAACATTTGCGTCGCCATGTTCTATAATTGGAACCACTGTTTTGACAATATGACGCAATGTAATTGATTTGAGAAAAGAAATGTTTACACTGCCGGTGTATATATATAATTTATTCTCATTTCTAAATTATTACTCATAACACCAAATCCAGCTCAACTCCCCACCCACCCTCCCTCCCTCCTCTCTCTCTCTCACATTCACAACAACCCCCCCCCCCCAAAAAAAAAAAAAAAAAGAAAAAGAAATTAAAAAATATCCCCTGATTCTTTGTGTGTGCGCGTGTTTTTTTTTTTTTGCGCCTTTCATTATTACATTTTCCTTCTTTATTTTATATTCTCCTTACCTCTTCAGTCTTCACCACGTTGAATATATACCACTGGATAGATATACATTAAGGTGGCGAGGCCACCTACTCTTCTACACACTGTGCCATTTGCATTTGCTTCTCACTCCTTTTTTGGTACTCTTTTAGGTCATGTTGTCTAGTCTAGATCAAAACAGCTAGCTGTTGCCAAAACCATTTTAAAGATGGACTTGTAAAGGGAAAAAATAATGCCAAGGAAGCAACATTCCACTATAACACTAATCACATCCATCTGTGCGGCACTGCGTGATTGCAAAATAGTTGTTTTTCTATTTTCAATCTCGTAATACCACACAAGTGGATGCGATTGGTGTTGTATTTCAAGCATTATTGAAAGAGAAAGGCAAGAAGAAAACATGGGAAGTGTTATGACATCACCCAAGTGATGTCATGTGGATGACATCAGCCATGACTTCATCATATTCTTTAACGTCCAAAGAGGAAAGAGCCGATCAAAAATGCTACAAACACAACATTTTCCACACAACATTTCACACAACCGCTGACGTCATCATGATGTCAGCATAAAACGGCGTCGTTTTGACTATAAAAAAAAAACACCAGCACGCGCGGACTGAACCCTTTCCCTTTTCCCTTTCCTCTTCTCGTTCCCTTCATTTTTGACACTCAAAACATTCAGAATTTCAGAGGGGCTCCCACCGCCACCATTGACGGTACTCTTTCCACGACCACCGGCGAACGACACCACCACCGATTTTTGAGAATCCCATCGTTGTTACACCCACCAAGAAGGTTTCTCTCTCTCTCTCTCTCCCCCTCTCTCTCTCCTTATTTCAATTAGTACCCTAAACTTGTTGCTAATGCAAAAAAAAGGGCGTACTAGAGCACCAAGATGGAAATCATGATGATGTAACAAGACTTTTCATCTACGTTCAGATTGAGATGATTAGTCCAATTCCTAGTGTCTCAATTTGTTCTTTGAAATAGCCATCTAACCTAGTGACAAGGCCTTCCACTGCTGGTTGCTGGTTGTTCACAGAAATAGTCAATTACTTTGTTTTTTTTTTGGGAACTAATGAGATTAAAATGTAAAACCTTTTTTTTGGGAACAGGGGAGTTGGATGCTCAGTTTCTGTAGAGAAGGATAAAAGGGTCTAATTTGCTTGAACCCTAGTTTCATTTAATGAAATACTGAACCTTACGTGGTTTCTTTCTGTTACAGATTTATTTTAGTATGTTTGGGATTTCTTTAGGCTTGATTGTTTTGATGTTAGTATAAGTGGTTTCGATTGATGATATTGAAAGGACTATTCAAAGTAAAAGACTAAAAGTATGTGTATGGGCACGACATATATCTTCTGCGAATAATAGCGCTGTGTACATTTAATACATGGGACGAAAAAATACTTTTGTGTATTTTTTTTGCCCCGTATCGAACGGTCGCAATGCTAGTTGATAAAAAAATATAATTTAAATTTTTCGACTACATGCATGTTCAAACTGATTTGCAATTGCAATAGTGTTATATTGTAAACAAAATTTCGGCATAGACTTCTTGTATCTTATATTGTTGTTCACTCTAGTCATTGCATTGTAAGTTGATTATATCTCTATATAATTGTCTCATTTTTTTAACCAATAGATGATATCCCTGGATTCTGTTCCATCGGCAATGCCTCCAAACAACAAGTGTGTAGAAGAAGAAGAGGTATGGAGTGGAGACTGTGAAGATGAACAAGAGGTATGGAGCGGAGACCGTGAAGACGAACAAGAGGTATGGAGTAGTCCTTCAAACAAAAAGTGTGGTGAAGTAGATACTAGCGAAGCTGGGAAGGAGGCAACAGAAAATTGTGAAGATAGAGTTGAAGAACCGAAAGAGGGAATGACCATTGACACATTGGAGGAAGCTTATTCATACTACTCAAGATATGCTAAAGAAAAAGGGTTTGCTGTGGCAAAAAGAACATCGAGAAAGGGAAAAGATGGAAAGTTGAAGCATGTAACTATCGCATGTAGTCGTGCTGGAAAGGCAAGGGTGACATCAAGCAACCCGGTCAAACCACGGCCACAATCAAAAATTGATTGTCAAGCTCATGTTACCGTTGTGTTGCAGCCGAATGGAAAGTGGAGGTTAAATCGGGTTGCTTTAGTTCACAATCATGACCAGAGCCCGGGAAAGGCAAGGTATTTGAGGAGCAATAGAGTACTCGATGAACAAGTGAAAAGAAGACTTGAATTGAATGATAAAGCTGGGATCAATCTGAACCAGACTTATACCTCACTTCAGATTGAGGCTGGGGGACCTGGTAAGCTTCCATATATCCAGAAAGATTGTCGAAATCATGTGGATAAAGTGCGTCGTTCACTACTTGTGGAAGGAGATGCTTAGGCGATGCATAATTATTTCATGAAGATGAAAGCCGACAATTCTGACTTTTTTTTTTGCAATGGATTTGGATGATGATGGTCGACTAAAGAATGTATTTTGGGCGGATGCAAGGAGTAGGGCAGCTTGTAAGGAGTTCGGTGATATTGTGACCTTTGACACAACTTACTTGGTAAACAGGCATGACATGCCTTTTGCTCCGTTTGTAGGCGTGAATCATCATGGCCAGTCTGTTTTATTGGGATGCGGGCTCATCTCTCACGAAGACACGGAGTCATTTGCATGGTTATTTCAGACTTGGAAGACATGCATGTGAGATTGTGCTCCGAAAGCAATTATTACCGACCAATGTATGGCCATGAAGAATGCTGTAGAAGATATATTCCCTAACACCCGACATCGGTGGTGCATATGGCATATTATGAAAAAGATCCCGGAAAAGTTGAATGGGTGCAACGCGTATGAGAATATTAGTTGGTGTATGCGTAGGGCAGTTTATGCTTCATTGACCATAAAACAATTTGAGGATGCTTGGGATGCGTTCATCAAGAAGTACGAGCTTCAAAGTAACACATGGTTAGAGGGGTTGTATTTGGAGAGGAAACGGTGGGTGCCTGCTTATTTGAACGATATGTTTTGGGCGGGGATGTCATCCACACAACGAAGCGAGAATATAAATGCGTATTTTGATGGTTACGTTCATTCAAAGACGACCCTGAAACAATTTGTAGGACAATATGAAAATGCATTGGGGAATAAGGTGGAAAGTGAAAATCAAGCAAATGTGAAAAGTTGGAACACTTTCATCCCATTAATGACTGAAGATGAGTTGGAGAAGTAATTTCAAAGTGTTTATACGCATGCAAAGGTTAAGGAGTTTCAAAAACAATTTTTCGACAAAATTCATTGTTTTTGTGATAAGCCGGCAAAAGTTGATAGTATCGTGTCCGAACATGAGATAAATGAGTGGGTTACATATGGTGAAGGAGAAGAGAAAAAGAGGATTCAAGTGGCATTTACTGTTGATTTCAATGCTGAAACCAATGAA
The DNA here is from genome assembly GCA_019656275.1 of Rhododendron kiyosumense. Classification (NCBI taxonomy): domain Eukaryota; kingdom Viridiplantae; phylum Streptophyta; class Magnoliopsida; order Ericales; family Ericaceae; genus Rhododendron; species Rhododendron kiyosumense. The sequence continues at coordinate 1,073,700 of BPLS01000711.1, forward strand.
ACACATTGTAATTGTCGATTGTTCGAGTCTAGAGGAATGGTGTGTAAACATCAACTATTTGTGTGGCATCAAAAGGGAATTGAAAGAGTGCCTGACAAGTATGTGTTAAGAAGATGGTGTAAAAATGTGAAAATGGTCCACACAAAAGTTCGAATCTGTTACGATAAGTCGTCAACTTCAATTGAAGCACGTCGGCATGACAACATGTGCATTATCTTTAATGAAGTTGTTGATTTAGCGGAAGAATCTCAAGAGAAGTATGATATGGTGATGAAACGGGTACACGAGCTAAAACAAGAATTGATGGAAGCGTCAGTCATTTGTGAAAGTAATGTGGTTTCACTTGGTAATGACACTAGTACTCGTAATAGTTCATTTTCACTTGGAGATGGAGTTATACCTCCTAAACAGAGCACGAACATACTTGACCCGGAAGGTCTTCGACGAAAAGGGAGACCACCGTGCAAAAGAAAGATCGGTGTTGTGGAAAAAGCTGTTAAGAAGAAAAGACAAACATCTAAGAAGCCATTGTCTAACGAAAAATCCAAGGTATAAGTTTTTTACGATTTGTTGCTTACTAGTTAATATGGACATATAGATTTGTTCGATGAATGTGTAATAGTTATATTATTTGCTAATTTCAGGAGGCTGAGAAGATTGCGGTTAGCCACCATATCGGGACACAAGAAAGTATTGTAAATATAAATGTAAGAAATTTTATTTTAATTGCATAATTTCATGTGTCATATAATTGTTATTCAAAATTCCTTTGTTTTAATGGGCAGAACCATCCAAGCTACATGGGACACTCAATGTGGCCAAATATGATGCCACATCCTATGCGACCACATATGGCACAAGGCGGAAGTATCTTTCCATTTTCCCCAACTTTATGCCCCACTGGAACAAGCTTGAACCAAAGCTTATTAAATGGTCAAGTTTGGATGGGTATTTTGGAAGCTCAAGGTCAATATTGGGGAGGACCACAACCAAGTATGCTGGAAAGTCAATGGCAAGGATGCGGAGGACAACAAAGTTATACGCAAATGATGAATGCACCGGATAATGTTGAAGAGTAGTTCACTTGATTGTATTGTTTTATATCGTGTCCATATCTTGTCCTGTGTCCATGTCGTGTCCTGTGTCCCCTTTTGTGTCCTTGAAAGCTCTCCATATTGTGTCATGTGTCTTGTGTCCCCTTTTGTATTCTTGAAAGACCTAATTGCTTGTTGGTCTTGTAGTGACCTTTCATGAAGATGGTTTGGAGAATTCTGTTTGAAGTTACTTCTTTAATGAAACGCATTCTACTTTTGTTCGTAAAATTGCATCACTATTTACTTTCTTTATGCTTCTGTAATGACTTGATTGCTTTTTGAATTCATAGTTCCATTAGATAAGATTTTGAAAGTTTTTATTTTTATTTTTATGAGAATGATTTGGGCAGTTCAAGGTGTTATCGATAGGTTAGAATAAAAGCAAAATAGTACTAAGTTTTGAGGTGAATTCAGTCACCAATATCAATACTAGAATTGTGCTAGTGTATTTGGTTCTGAAAAATTTTTGGCATAATCTCCCTTGTTTTTTGGTCTTAGCCCGACGTCTCGCGTCTCAGTCAATCAACCATAACAACAATAGAAACCAAACGAAGTTATGCACAAGTCCACGCCGGACCTTTCTCATTGTAAATCAACAATCACAAGCTACATTCATAGCAAAAATCTATTGCCAAATTATCATTTCACAACTAAAACCATAATACAATAAATTTCAAACCCACGCCAGGCCATTCTCATCACAATTATCAATTACATTCAAAGTTAGGTTTTGCAATACTACAACTTGATATTACAAAGTTTAGTACATATTGATATTCCAAACTACAACAAATTGATCATTTTTGTTGGCCTTCGATTCACTTGAATAGCTTCAATCTCTTTCAGGCAAGGTATTCGAGTCTCCACTAGTCTTTGCAAAGCTATTGGTCCCATAGTTCTAGCCCATAAATCTTCTAAGCTCTCCTGTTCTTTTGCTTTTAAGTTAGCAGTCATATGTAATGCCCTCTGAATCTTCCAACCATAACCTGAGAATGACAATGATCAATAAGGATAAAACCATAACCATGTACTCAATTAAATTCCATTCGTAGCTTTGCTTCTAGCCATCACTCCAAATGTACCAAACATGAACTAGTGCACTTCAAATATAAATTTTTAGCAGTCAAATATAGATTTCAGCACTTAGACAAAGTTCTACCACATAAAAAGAGCTCTTTCAACTCACCGTTTATCAAATTCAACTTATTGGACATAGTCCTGTGCAAAAGTCACCTAATTTCAGTTTTAGACATTGTAGACACCCCATTCTGGACTATCCGGATCAGCACGTTTGCGGTCTTTTTTTTTTCTCACGCCAATGATGATAAACGGTCGAAAACTCTCCGAGGTCGATGGAAGGTCGTGAGCTTTGAGTGTTGGACCCTCCTCTTTCAAACCATTTCAAACGCCTTCGAACCCTTCAAATCTAGAACCATATAAGCCTCAGCAAGACCGAACCTTGCTTACGCCAGCTTCTACTTGGCGTGCGCTAGGAAATTGCCACGTGTCGGACATCGACCGTTGACTCAGTTTGACCTGGCGCACGGCGACAGAGATGGCGTACGCATGGTCAAGGCCGGTCAAATCACCGCTTTTCTGTCACGTGCTCGAGACTTTGCAACCATCCCAGTACAGTGCAGAGCCCCCTGATCATTGCATTCTGCAGGGGACGTCCCCCTCTCTCTCCTACACAACCCATCACCTAGTCCCATGCATTAAATGCATGGGAGGCTCCCTTTAACCTACCCAAAGCCCCTAACCTCAGTTGGTCAGCCCTGATCTCAGTCCTCTCTCCTCTATAAATGCAACCCCTTGCATTCATTTGCAAGGGTTAAGCACATTCAATAACCCAAGTTCTTTCTCTCTTCTTTCTCTTGTTCTCTCTTCTCCATTGAAAGGTTGAGAGATAGAGAAGCTCTATACCCCCTGTTAGCCCCAAGGTTCTTGTTTTTGATGATAACAAACATGACCTCGTTAGAATTATATTACTCAATTGGGTTTCATTGGAATAGTATATTATTGGTGGGCTAATTTGGTTACTAATTATCAATGTAGGGACTTATGAGCAAGTTCTCTTAAGCCCAAGGATAAATCTGCTATTCTCTTAAAAGTCCAAGATTCTACATCAGGTGTTGGGTACACAATAATATTTTTTCCTAAACCTAAAAGACGTCTGACGATGAAAACAAGAGAGGCAGTGGAAGCCATGAAAGGAGAGAGAAATTGCTGGTGAAGAATCAAGGGGTTCTTCGGCTCAATCAAAGATTCAATTGAAAAGGGGATTTCCGAAATTGAAGAATCGAAGAAGGCAACGGCTGATCAATTCATTCTGACCATGGAAATCAAGCTTTCAATGACAGGAAAGAAGATTTGACGGGATTAATTTGAAGATCCAAATAGTAGAGTTCAACATATATATGAAGCAAGAGAAATATATCTTCCTCCATGGAAAAGGACCTTCCTGTGAGGGAAAGATCCATTATCTCCAATAGTCAAAGAGCTTTCACGTACAAATTCAAGATTATGGAAATATGGACCAGATTCTATTTTGGTAAGCCTCTATCTCTATATTCACTAACGGTAGAAAGGGCTTCATTAAGGAAAGAAGAAATTTAATTGCTGGGAGATTAAAGGAGGAAGCAAGTAAGGCAAGGGCTGATTTTTTGCAACGGTTAGAAGAAATCCTTCAACGTTCAACTGGGTGTCAAGAATATAAAGCAGAGAAGAACAAGTGCAGAATACTACTCCAACTGTCGAAGAAAAATCCAGTGAGCTTTTACTTGAAAAAATCTGTCAGTCATCTATGTGTCTACATCTTGAATATCTACACTAGTTTGAGTGTTGTTCTTTGAACGATATTGTAAAAGGGATTTCACACCCTTGTCTGAGATTGAAACGTTTTTGTGAGTGATTTTTGGGTAGAAAAAATCATTTGGGTATAGGTATAACTAGCGCCGGAGTCTTAGCTAGTTGGGAGTGGATTCGGAGTAATCGCTCGTTGTAAGGTTTTCTAGCACCCGTGAAGCTAGAGGTCTGTAACAACTATTGGAGATAGTGCAGCAATTCCCGAGTAGGATACTTGGGGAGTGGAGTAGGCCGTGAAGTTGCGGACCGAACCACTATAAAATTCTCGTGTTTGATTTCTCTTTCCCTTACTCTTTTACTTTACGTTTTGCATACGAATATTGCTTGAGTTAACTGATATATCTTCGAATCTGACTTGGGATAAAATAGCTCGTTTATTTAGTTAATTTCGACCATACATTAAAGTCTAAGAATCAGTTGAACTATTCTCTGCATCTACTGTGTTTTCTGATTTTTAGCTTGCTCCATCTGTTAAGATTATTGTGCTGCTGTCTGTCTTGAGTAGACTCCATCCTGCTGCTGTGCTGATTTATTTTTGTCGCACACTTAGTTTTTTAAATTGCTAAAAGTCAGTGTGACACCCAATTCACCCCCCCTCTTGGGTTGCTTTTGGACCAACACCCCCTGCACTACTGACCAGCCACCATACATCCTCCATCTTCAACCCCCAAAGCTCACATCCTTCCTTTCATCTCTTGCACCAAAGGTATACCACCTTTGTGTTGCTTTCTGTTTTCAACTCCTGAGGGGAACCAGAAAGGTTCTGGCTAGTAACTGATACTAGTCCAGGCCCTTCTCTGGTAAAATAAATCAGTCGTAGAGGACAAACCATGGCGCACGCCAGCTTTATCCGGCCGTACGCCACCTTTGGCTGTATGTGCGCAGCTGACGTGGGGATCATGAACTGTTCCATTTATTGCTTATTTCCATTCCTGTCATCACCTTCTAGCATGCTAATAACCAGTTTATTGCTTCTGCATTTTAGAACTGTTCAAATGTAGCTTTCAATACTTGTATCTTTTGCTTTATAAGGCCTCTGGGATATTTTCTGGTCATGTTCCAGAACCCAGATGATGTAAAGCCAAACACTGGGTAACATGCAAGCCTGGCGTACGAACTCCGTGAGGTGGCGTACGGCATGTTTGTCAAAGACCAGTGCTTGGCCCTTACATCACAGATCAATCCTGGCCTTTTGTTGGCTCCCCACTCTGTTTATGGGGTTTTCTGTCCTTTTTTGGTTCGCAGCCCTTAATCTATCTATAATCTGTGCATATGCTGTCTTATAAACTGCGTGGTTTGTCCTGGGTGTGCACTAGTCCATTCCAGAGCCCAGAGGGTTGAGAGTAAGGACTGTAAGAATTGATAGGGTAGTGTACGCCAGCTTTGAGGTGGCGTGCGCAGGGTGTGTTGGCGTGCAGTGGCTTGGCCATTGCGTGTCAGCATGTTGCCTGCTCGCGCACCCGACGAGCAGCGTACATCATCCCATCGGAACTGATCACAGTGCTTGTTCTCAACCTATGCTTTTTACGTTAATTCAATTCAAGCAAGCAAATCATCATCCATAAACATTTTGTCATATAAACTGTAACTTGTTACAGTTTCTAACCCCCATTAACTGTTCCCCCGCCCTAACTGGCTAAAAATGATCAAAATGAGAGAAAAATGCGAATGTTTTACAAAATGCCCGAGTAGAGACCGATCTTCGGATTGGGCGAGAGGGGTGCCATAAAACCCTTCCCCTCTCGTAACCTGGCTCCCGAACCTCAGATATCGAAGGTGACGACAGACCAGTCTACGCCTTTTTCAAATCAAATCAAACCCTTTTTCGAATCAAAGTAAAACGTAGCAAGCGTTCTCGAGTTCGGTTCCTTGGGTGCCTCACCGCTAAAACCCGAGGGGCGACTCTGAATCGAAGCGTTTCGCCACGCTATTTTCTAAGAGGGCCGCCCCCCAAATAAATTAACCCTTTTTCAAACCAAAATCGGGCGATTTTTGGAGTGTGTGCCCACAGACATAGTTTCCTGCATCTATACATGTAATTCCGCACTAAACCAGTAGCTCCAGTGCTCTAAAAAGATAGTTTCAGCACCATATAGCAATTTTCAACACTTAGAGTATGAGTTTTAGCATATAAACTTCAGTTTTTAGCTTCCAATTATAATTTCCAGCATATACGAACATAAATTTCTACCATCTAAGCATAGAATTCAGCATATTAGTTCAACTTTCAGCACTTAAGAACAATGATTCAGCTTGACAGAAATAGTTCCTCTCATCAATCTCTTGCCAAGTGACAGTAAAACTAGAAAATTTCGACGAGTTCTCGTTTCCATGGCCGCGGCCGCACACATTTCTCAACATTTGTGAACACAATAAAAGTGAAATACATCAAATATTCAGCTAAATTCACAACCCAAATGTGTGTGTGTTTGCGTCTAACATACACAGTATCAGAAACAAAGATATATATGATTTCCAGTTCAACTTCCTATGTGATCCAAATGCACGCAGTAAGCACTTGTTTGGCTACGAAACTGCTAAAAATTATCAAGCTACTGTAAATAATAATTTCACTTTGCTTTAGATGGGTATATTTAGTAAAGGGGCCAAACTTCTCTTCTCCATGAGTGCTACACATGTATAGTGAGCAATAGAGGTGCACAGTGTGCTTCCAACCATTATCCCATCCCCCATACAACAACAAGCTATGCTAAACTGACTTGGAACATCAACGTACGATGCTCAAGCATTTGAGACAATTAAAAGTGAATTCCACCCTATTTTAAGCTTAATAAAGATTGCAATGCCACCACAATGTAAATATGATACATAGCCACCAGATAACTATCTCAAATTCCGAGACTCACAATTCCAGCAAAAGGGGCAAGAGGTCGATCGCTGAACCCAGAAGACAAAATGGTATCAATTAACAAAGATTACCAACACATTAAACCACTATTCTGGGATTAACAACTCCAATTTAGGGCTTCTCAGATTTCGAATTAGGGGTTTCTCAAATTTTCGAATTAAGTTTTTTTTTTTTTTCTCGTCAGCACAACACTTTATGGTTTCTCAAATTGAAACCCTCTAATTGATGAGGAGTAGATAGTGGTGATAATCTATATATCTGAACCAAGGAGAGAGAAAGAGAAAGAGAGAGAGACCTTTGTCGGGTGCAACGTTGGGATGCCAGAAGCCGGTGGTGGTGGCGGGTGCCGGCGATGGGGGAGCAGCTGGGGTTGTGGTGGGAGCAGGTGGTGGCGGTCGCCGGCGATGAGGGAGCAAATGGGGCTGTGGTGGGAGCCCCTCCCACTGGTTTGTATTTTGAACGAGAAGGGGAAAAGGTAAAGGGGACCTGGTGTGGGTTTTTTTTTTTTTTTTTTTTATAGTCAAAACGACGCCGTTTTATGCTGACGCCATGATGACGTCAGCGGTTGTGTGAAATGTTGTGTGTGTAGCATTTTTGATAGCCGATATGGCACTGGAGAGTTTCGTCTATTTTTTTTTCTTGACTTTTTTGCACGGTTTTTTTTTGAGTTTATTCTCCGTAACTTTTTTTCCTATTTATCTTTTTGGTTTTGATATTTTTCTTCTGATTTTTTTAATTTTTTTTTAGATTCACTTTATATTTTTGGATTTCATCTAGGAGTCTAAAATGTAAAATCATGACCAAGATAATTTATTTTTACTAAAAATGGAAAAATACCAAACCACAAGTACTTTTTATTCAAAGTGTCATTCTATATGAATTTTTTAACATTTTTTTCTATATTTTTATGTTTTTCTGATTCCTCTTGTCAAGATGAATGACTAATCCAAAAATTTATGACAAAAAACTAAATTAATAATTAGAAAAAATAAAAAAAATATTGAAAAAATCCTAAACAAAAAGTTAGGAAAAATCTTTATCAGATTAGAGTTAAATTTTTACACCATGAATTTTTCATCTCGATGAGAGAAATCAAAATAGTATAAAAATGTTAACCCAAAAAAAAAAAAAAAGTGTCAAAGAAGTTAGCCCAAACTCACCCTAAGTGCCAAGGGCATTTCGAGGATAAGAGCTGTAAAGCATATATTACCAAGGGCATTTATGTAATTTTAGTACCGAATGTGTAGCTAGTGTGTGGGAACTCGGTACACAATGTAGCATTCCAGTGATTTTAAGGCGCCCCATATATTGTCCCAACACTCTTATTCATCACATATTTTCATGAAATCCATAAACTTAGTATTATGGTCTACAGAAATATGTGGTAGATAAGGGTGTTAGGCATCATGCGGCTGTAACTTAAGACCACAATATAAATTTTCATTGCATAGTAAACAAATTGCACAATACTTGTTTCCACTATAATACTCCCTACTTTCCTAATTTATTAGCGAAAACACCACCTTATTCATTGAAAATTACAAGTTGTTCACACTAATGAATGGGGATGCAAAACTTCTCAATTAGTATGAACAACATCCAAATTTGTCACAACTTTTTAACCAAAATTTATTAGTGAAAACACCATCTTTATTCACTGAAAATCACCAGTTGTTCACGCTAATGAATGGAGACGCAGAACTTCTCAATTAGTGTGTGAACACCATGCAAATTTGCCGCAACTTGTCAACCAAAACAATTAATGGAAACATCACCTTAGTTTGGTGGAAACACCCCCTACGTAGTGTGAACAAAAATTTGCCACAACCACCACTACGTATTACTGATTCTTATATATAGCTATGTTTCTTTTCTTTGGCACCTGTATTATTTTCCAAGTTCCAAGGGTAATCTAGTTCTAATTAATCATGGATACGCTATCGGCTGCGGCAGAAATTGGGATGGGGTGGGAGCAGGCCGGGAGGGCGCCGGCGATAGCGCCGGTGCTGAGGTGGATGGTTGCGGTGTGTTTGGCAATGTCTATAATTGTGCTTGTGGATAGAGTTTATATGGGGATTGTTATATTGGGGGTAAAGTTGTTGAGGAGAAGGGGGTGTGAGAAAGTACAAGTGGGAGCCAATCAAGGCAGATTTGGAGGTTAAGAGTGAAGCTTACCCTATGGTTCTTGTACAAATCCCCATGCACGATGAGAAAGAGGTTATTTTTCTAACATTTTCTCATATATACACACACTTAGGGCTGTAATTAAACGAGCCGAATCAAGCTGAATATTAAAATATTCAAATTCGTTTGTTAAGTTTTTTAGTAAACTCGAACTCGAGCCAAACTCAATAAAAATTTAACAAGTCGAGCTCGAGCTCGAGCTCGAAGCTGAGCTTGCCTAGGTTTAAATTAAAATCGAGTTTGTTCACAAGTCTTAACGAACCATTAATAGCATATATTTATGCTCTCATATAGGTCTAAAAGTGCAAATAAAATTTTACTACGTACAGAATTAATTCATTCATACATATATGAAACGATAAAAACATAAATAAGTTTTTAAGAATGGTGAGCGTTTTTACTAGTCCAAGTTCTAAATTTTTATTATGTGCAAATACAAAATTCTCATAAAAATCTCTTGATATACATATATTCCAGATATATTCCAAGTTTACGAGCCTAATTGAGCCGAATATTGTTAGGTTTATGTTCGGCTCATTTATGAAACGATCCTAAAATAGGTCTCGTTTTGTGGTGGAATACGAAACTTTTTCTTGTTTTAGCAACGGAAGAAAAACATATAATAAAGAGTTCAGGCCCCAATTCTTTCGAACAAAATAGGTCTCGTTTTGATGCTCTCAGCTACTGAGGCAAGGCCCTTTGGAGTACTCTACATAAACTACGTGACTCGCTTCCTTTTTAGTTCTAAGTATTTATTTGTTTTTTGTTTCCAGGAAATTGTAGAATTTGTCACACAAAAAAAAAATGAAAAGAAAAAGAATTTTATTTTAAACTGAAGAGTTATATTTGTAAGTTTCTCGCTCTACACGCATGCATGCAGGTTTATCAGCTATCAATAGGAGCGGCATGCCGCCTTTCGTGGCCGTTAGATCGGATCATAATTCAAGTTCTTGATGACTCAACAGACCCTGCCGTTAAGGTCTTGTCTCTAACCCATCTCTCCAAAAAATTGGAAAAATATTTTTAGTCATTTTTGAGGAAGAAATCGTAAGACCTCTTAAAAGTTGGACTTGGCTACTTTCATGGAGTAATATAATATTATTTGTAGTTAATTAATGATATTATGGTTTTTTTGATGTATAAATTTTTATAGCTAGCTAGGCCTGTCAATATTAGACTGGATTGAATTCGAATCCGACAGGATCTGAATATAAAATTGCACGAATCCAAACTTGCATAAATCCGATAGCAGTAATCCGAATCCGTAAATTCGAATCAGATCCATTGACAAACCTAGCTAGTTAATACACGTATATGTCAGAAAAATAAGGTTTTTAAAATAAATTTTGTATCGGATTGATGACGGATTTAATCCGATACAATCCGAATTTAATCTGTATTTCGATTATTGGATCCACGTTATCGGATTATATTCGAATTTTTCAGATCAGATGCGTATCGTATCCGATCCATTGACAGGCCTATAGACTATAGCTAGCTATGTCATCATGGAGTAATATATATTTATATGTAAAAAAAAAAACATGCAGGAGTTGGTGGGGGTGGAGTGTAGGAGGTGGGCAAGCAAAGGCATAAACATAAAGCACGAGACAAGAGAGAACAGGAATGGGTACAAAGCTGGGGCCCTGAAGGAAGGAATGAGACGCAGCTACGCGAACAACTGCGAGTACGTAGCCATATTCGATGCTGATTTCCAACCTGAACCTGATTTCTTGTGGCGCGCCATTCCTTTCCTCGTCCACAACCCTGACCTTGCCCTTGTTCAAGCCCGCTGGAAATTTGGTAATGAATATCTCTGTTTTTAAAATTTCTACGTACTTACAACAGTTGAGAGTTTTTTTGGGCCAGACGAAATTAATATATTGATATCTAAAACTGAGATGTTGGTTGCTAAAAGAAATTAGGAGAGAGGGTGTTCGGCTGATGAGGAGAGAGGGTATTTGAATCTTGGTTGTCCAAAACATGTTTGGACGGCTTGGATGCGTCCCAGGTACTACGTGTCCTATACCCTATTTGCACCAAAAAACTTCTCCCGCCAGGGGCTTGGTCGAGGACATCCGAGGACGAAAAGTGAAAAAAATGGCTTTAGGGACAACTTTTTGGAAGACGTTGCTAAAAGTTGTCCTTTGGCCTGTTTGGATGCCACAATAGAAAGGGGTATTGTAATATCAGAAATGCTAGGTACGTACAAAGAAAATTTACCCCGAAAGTACCCTGAAAACAGAAATTAATGGTTGAGAATCACTTTGATGATTATTTCACACACATCAAAGTGAATCTCAACCATTGATTGCTGTTTTCAGGGTACTTTCGGGATAAGTTTTATTTGTACCTAGCATTCCCCTTGTAATATACACCATTCTAATATGTGGGCTCTCCTCTATGGCGTGGTTTGACAAGCCAATAATTGGGGGATATCTTAATATCCCCTCCTCCGTAACCCTCCCTAATACCCCTGAGGGGGGCTTACACATGGCTAGGGTGGGAGCTAGCAATGTGGAATCCCCCCTTGTAATACCTCATCTCTCTTCCATTCAACGATAAAACAACTTTATCCCCTCATTTTATACCTCATCCAAACCAAGTATTATTTAATCTCCCATCACATCAATGTGGACCCACCCTTTTTACATAATACTCTCTACTATCCAATCCCCCCTTCTTATATAATACCTCCAAACCTAATACCTCATCCAAACGAGCCCTTAGAGACTAGAGCAATGCAAGGGAAAATTTGTCCCCATTGTTTAAGGAAAATAATTTCTACACTCCTTTTTTTTATTATGGTAATTCATTTATTGTCTTTTAGTGAAACTTTTGTGTGGATTTTTCTTACTAAAAGATTGGAAAATGAGTGACATAATCAAAAAAAGTAGTTTAGAAATCATTTTCAGTGTTTAAATATAGGAGTATATGTTTCTAAAACATCCATTCAACAACTGAAATTTCTAGATACTCCTAGATGCTGGGAGTAAAACCTCTCTCAAAACTAGAAGAAACTCCAATCGCAAGGCCAAACAGAACAACTAAAAATATGAGATGCAAGGTTGACGTGGAAAACCCCAGAACGGGAAAAAACCACATAAATGAATCATGAACTAAAACCATATATGTACAACTCAGCAATTTCTAATAGTAATTAGACAGATGTAGACAATAGGGGTTAATTGAATAACGGCTTCATAGTTTAGGTGTCTAAGTGAATTTTATTAAAATTTGGATGTTTATTAGACATTGCTGTCAAAGTTTGGGGGATATTTTGAGAATTTTCAGTGCCAAAATCAGCTTCTCTCAGCAGCAAACGTGTTGTGTTAATCAATGGTTCGGTCCGTGGTATTGCAGTGAATGCAGATGTGTGTTTGATGACAAGAATTCAAGAGATGTCAATGGATTACCATTTCGAAGTCGAGCAAGAAGTTGGTTCATCTGCTTGCGCCTTCTTCGGCTTCAATGGTAGGAAAAAACCTTCGGCTTCAACGGAGAGCCATTTCGATCTCCCCAGTTTCTTTCTTTCCCTGTGGAATGTTGAGGTTAAAATGATATGCTAATTCAGAAATTTTCATGAAGGGACCGCCGGTGTATGGAGGATTTCTGCAATCAACGAGGCCGGAGGATGGAGAGATCGTACGACGGTGGAGGACATGGATCTGGCCGTAAGAGCCAGTCTTAAAGGCTGGAAATTTGTTTATGTTAGCGACCTCAAGGTATTACTCATGATACTAATGTGCTAATAGAAGTTTTTTTTTGTTTTTGTTTTATCAACAGTCAAGCAATTCATTTCAACACCCAAAGGCAAAAGATTTCATCACGATATATATGAATGAACTAAAACTACCGAATCTAAGACAAGAACTACCATGAAAAGCACACCATGCCAACATTCAACTATTCCATCCGTTCCATATTGAGAGTCCACCATGAAAAGTCGTGCCATTTTTCAAATCAAAAAATCAACTACTTATGTGTATAATTTTTTGAATTTTTTTGCACCAAATTAAAGTACTAATCGAGATCTTTAATACGGTGCAAAAAAATTTGAAAAATTATGCACGGAAGTAGTTAATTTTTTGATTTGAAAAGAGGCAAGAGAGAGAAAGTGGGACTGTTATTATGGAATGGAGGGAGTACTTGTTTTTGAACAATGATTCTTTTATTCATCTTTGAAAACAAATTACAAAGATTAAAGGGGATCCAAAAGCACAAGGCATCAAACCAGAGGAAAGACAAACCAAAAGAAGGCACCTCTTCACTCCGACAATTGCATGCCGTGAGGACCCAAAAGGGAAAGAAAAGCAACCCAAGACTGGCAAGAAACCAAGCAAGAGAGAAATCCCAAAAGGAAACACCCCAAAGCTCAACCGAACCTAAAAAAACACCCAATAATGAATCATCTTACTGAGTAGCTTGAACCTTGGCCCTTTTGTCATCTTCGCGCTTCCATAATCACGATTCTACTTATAATTTCCTCATCATCACCCTTGTAACCAATGCCCATGATTTTATTTAAAGACCAAACAGTCTAAGACTCGTCGAGGTGAATTCTGTTAATTCCTTCAGAAGAAGAGGACAAAGCAGCAACTGCAACACACAACGCGATTTTGCTTCTTTCTTCCAGCACCGCTCTTATGGTATTAGGAAAGCCCATCAATTCTTCTATAGACTTTTATTTTCAGTCCTACTAGTGATTTGTTAAAACAAGTGAGTTAATCCCGAAATTAATCGAGATGTGCACAAACTGATCTGGACATCGGTTATCAGCAAAAGAAAAAAAAGAAAAAACTGAGTTGAGTTTTTTTTCTAAATTAAGTGTGCACCGAGTTTACTCTAAAAAAAAAATTTCCCCTGAATTGTAGGTGAAGAATGAACTTCCAAGTACTTTCAAAGCTTACCGTGATCAGCAACACAGGTGGTTCAGTGGCTCTGCCAATCTCTTCAGGAAAGTAGCAATCGATATCTTAGAAAACAAGGTACGCTTCCTTCCACTTTTTTTGTCGGTATACATCAACGGGATTAACAAGGTGTTAGTATCATAGTATGTCAGGTAACGCGAGTTCAGAGATTTTCTATAGCCCTAAATTCCAAATCTGCTTTCCGTGGGACTCGAACTCAGGTCATCCATGGGGAGAGAAATGAGACAACCAATTTAACTAGTTTGGTTTCTCATTCTTTCCATTGTTTTATGAAATACTCGAATATTGTAACCAAGGACAAAACATGACCACATCTATAACTGGATTTTGGACTTCGATTCCATTAGGGGTGTTAACCGATGGGTTTGGGTCAATTTGGGTGGATTGTAAACAGGTTGAATCTTTAATATGAGTTAGCTACAAGACCAATTATCCATATATACCCAACCCGACTCATTTATTTAAAGTCAAATCAATCCGCTCACTAATCCAATTACATATTTTAAAATTTAAAATGACAATTACCCATGTGCATTAAAATGATCATACTGCCCCTCTACATTAAAACAAACAAATTACCATGTCCCATTTCGTCCTATAAAAACACATTTGCTTATAGTATAGATCGATGTATGCTTCGAGTTTTGGTACTTCAGTATTTTCCTCCCTTTTTTTATATCATGATCAGACAAAAATGCAACTTTATTAGTTTTCTTCATTTTAAACACTCTTGCATGTCCCCGGCCGTATCCTTAAAATGGAAAATCGATGAATCCGATGCTTAGACAAGTACTTACACCCGACATCGTAACATCGGAGCTAACATCTGATCATTTCCTTATTTGCTGTTCCATTAATTGCAGAAAGCCTCCCTGTGGAAGAAGCTTTATGTGATCTACATGCAGTTTCTTCTTCGTCAGAAAGATTGTTATACACATCTTCACATTCATCTTTCACTGTGTTGTTCTGCCTGCAACCGTGTTGGTTCCTGAGGTTAATTGAAGTCCCTGCATGGGGATCTATTTACATTCCTCTCGCCATAGCCATTCTCAAAGTCATTGGAACCCCAAGGTCTGCGCTTTTTCTTCCAAACGAATTTCCGTGGCCATGGTTTATGTCAGCTGCCGATGTAATTTTTTTTTCTTCACTGCAAAAGTAATTTATTACTCATTGAAATATGTTGCAAAGATTAAACGGACCTAGAGCATGATTTACATGTGTCTGCCATTGTTTTGCTTTATGTAGGGCTGAGTCAAGATATTTGGGGGTCCTAAGCCAAATCATCAAGTGGGACCTTAGATTTTTTCACAATTATATAATATAATAATAGATAATTATTATATAAAAAAATGTTAGACAACAGTTCATGCAAAACAAGCTTTGCTTTAGTGGTTTTGGGTGTTTTCTTGGGTTCTCTGATACAAGTTCAAAACCAAGCAGACAGATTTCCCACAAGGCTGTTTTTTGTAGAAAAGTTTTTTTTTTTTTCTGATCATATTATTCTAAAGGGACATAATCAAATTTTGTCTCTAAAGCTCTCATAATCGCGTTTCTACTCCATAGGATTGCAAATTGGTGGTTGGAAACTTTTTTTTTTTTTAACAAAACTGCCGTCCTACTGCGTCCCCGTTTGAAACTTAACGGAAATTTAACGGAAAGACTAAATAGAATGCAAACCGATAGTTGGAGGACTAAATAAAATATTTTGATAATTTGAGGACTAAATAAAAATCTGATGGATAGTTGGAGGGATGTTTTCAAAAAAAACTCTTTCATTTTTGAACGTGAACATTCTTACTTTCTCAAAGACATCCTTTTGCCTTGTATCAAAAAGTGGTCTGTTTCCAGAAAGTGTTTGAAAAAAGGAAGCAACAAACAATACCCTAGAAGAAAAAAGGAGTACTTTTTTCGGTGTTTAATTCTTAATTACTTTTTTATCGTAATTTTCAGAATTAATAATTCGTGTCCACGAGAGGGTAAGAACACTCGCCCAGAATAAAAATATAGATCGATGTCAAAATAAATTTATTGAAGACGATACTTTAGACAAGAAAAACAGTAGTTTGATATTTTTACTCTTTAGACTCATGTCGTTGAGACGGATAATTAATTCAAAAATTATCACTCAAATCAAATGTCAAAATTGAGAAAAGACGAACAATTAAAACACACAAAATAAAAGACAAAAAATAAAAAGAAAAAAATAGGGGTGTGTTTTAGAATATCTTTTTGATGAATCTGTGCATCTGAGTTTTTGTAGGTCACTGCATTTGTTGCTTTTCTGGATACTTTTTGAAACTGCCATGTCTTTTCATCGGACCAAGGCAACATTCGAAGGCCTGCTTGAGACAGGGAGAGTTAACGAATGGGTCGTCACTGAAAAATTGGGGGATGCTCTCAAAATGAAAAGGGCTTCCAAAGCATCCAAAGAACCTCGAACGAGGATCAGAAAGAGGTATGTTCCCATTTAACCTTGTCATTGTTTGATTAACTGGGCTTGCAAATGAACCAAGCTAAGCTGACAACTGTTTGCTAGCTAGCAGGTCGAGGCTCGGCGAGGCTCGAGTATTTTTTTCTCGTTAAACAAATCGAGCTCGAATTAGTTGTATCTAGGCTTGATTATAAAAGTTCGGCTTGTTTGCAGAGGCTTGTGAAGTAAACGAACTAAGCTCGAACACCTCGATAATAAATGAGCTGAGCTAGCTCAAACATGTCAAAGCTCAGCTCGTTTGCAGGCCTATTTGATAATGCTCAGGGTTTGTTTGGACTTCGGATTTGGGAAGGAAAAGAGAAGGAAATTGATTTTTACACTCCCCTAATTAATTGATGCTCACGCTCATTTTTTTTGTCTTTTAGCGGGTGAATTTACGAAACAATTTTCCTGAAATTTGTAAAAAAGTGTTTTTTTTTTTGCATTCATATGCATGATACAAGTGACATTTTGGTGTATTGGTTGTAATTGAACAGAGTCCATCTGTTAGAGCTAATTGTTGGGATCTATCTCTTCATCTGTGGATGCTATGGTGTCGCCTTTGGAAAGAGCCAGTACTACTTCCTCTACCTCTGCCTCTTCCTAAAGTCAATTGCTTTCTTTATCGCAGGATTTGGTTATATCGGAGTATTTGTTCCAAACAACTAGTATTATTAGAATAAATAAGTTTGTAATAATAATAAATATTGAATGTGTTTCCTCAATCTAAGTGAAATAATAATGTAGGCATCAGGATAACTTGGATAAGTGATCTTGATCGATGGATATATATGGTGTGTAATAACTGATGGAGCATGGCTCTCATGTATTGTATTGGGCCTTTATTGTTGAGATAATGGTATATATAAGGTGTGTATGTAGCATTTCTGTTTCTACAACGCAGGGGAAAAACAAAAGAGAGATGTTATATACACTACATAGTTACACTACATTTTATGTGGAGCTCATTTCAGGTTTCAAAAAAATCCATAAAAATATTCATAAATTCTAAAATATTATTTTATAGGGCTCTATAAAAAATTAGTTTCAACAGATATTAGTAAGTATTATTTCTAGATTCGTAGTGGCGAAACTACGCAATTAAGCAATTTCACCCCTATGAATCCAAAAATAATACTTACCGACATTCATTAGAGCTAATTTTTTTTAGGACTCCATAAAACAATATTTTAAAATTTATCGGTATTTTTTTGGATGTTTTTGGGACTCAAAATAGGTTCCACATAAGATGTAGTGTAACTATGTAATGTAAAAAGATAGTGTACCTATCTTTAGTGGAAAAGAGAGATGACAAAATAGAGTGAAAAAAAAGTCGTTGGACTCATATCTATTAGTGTACGTTCTATCCAATGTTCTAAAAGTCGTTAGGCGCTAGTCAGACAGTCGGCCACCTTCGAGCAATTAATCAGTGCATAATCGGCAATCAATCGTTAGTTGGACCTAATCGGATAGGCCCCGCTAGTAATTAATTGCTGATTAATTTCTTGTTTTAGAACACTGGTTCTCTCCCACGAAAATTCACCTTGTCATTCACCAAAAATCCAGCTAAATATTTTGCACCCAACATCAGCTCCTAAATATTTGTGTTCTTCGGGTGGATCTGCCAGATCCAACATCCAAACGTACCACAACAAATCTCTATCTATAACATGTAGACACCATACACCAAATGGATCGTTGCTAATTCCATTCCTACTGGCAAAACAAGCACAAATCATCCTTCGAAACAGATTGGTCTAAAATGATGTAACAGAATCAAGAACCTAGTTCTAAAATTCCAATTTCCATTATAAGTACTGTCGTATCTATAGATTCGAATTGGGAAGTTCGTTACAAGTTAAGCAAGACAATTCTAACACAGGCTCAGCCGTAACCCAGAAATCCCTAACCAATCTGTCAGATTGCTGCTGAAGTTGGCTTAAGCTTCTCTCTGAGGAACTGCAGTATGTGTTCACGTTTCCAGTTGTCGACTCTGCAAAGGAAAAAATGAGGATGATAAAATAAAAATATTTAGTGATTCTAGCACATAGGAACTGATATGCACGCGCTGTCCAGAACGGCGACATGTTAGGCCTATTAGGCCCCTGCCCAAAGCCCTAAAATTTGAAGTCCCCATGATTTTAGGACCTAATGTATACTCTTCATTGTCCTCACAATGCGAAAATCCAAAAGTTTATGGTTTCTTCAGCCCAAAAAGATAGGCCTGATCTCTTAATTTGTAGTAACTTGTATCAGATCAATCAAAAGCAAAACCACAACATGCTAATCACAGGCCGCTCTGATTTTTTGTGGTCAAGACCATAAAAAGGCCTTTTGCTGAGCCATATCTAGCAGGTTCAGAAGAATCAGAACACCACATTGCATTCCGATGTGGTGTGTCAAGCTGATGTGGTGTTCCCGATAAATAAAACTTCAAAAATCAGGCCACTTACATTTGGACGACTAACAATGAGCACTTTCGGCTTCCTAAGTATCCTAACTTTGGTCCACACAATGGTACTTCTTTAGTTTCTCCAACCCCTACTAGCTGGGGCAAGGTACACTGCTGAGTGGCCAGACTCGTGGACACATTACTTGTTGGGTTGACCTCTAAGTGCAATGTTATAATTCTAGGATTGTTTTTGCAAAACCAAAAACTTAGGATTGTGGTCATTTTGAGATTTCAAGACGGAATGACTAGAAAAGGAGAAAAGATTTTTTGAGATTTTTCCTCTTAATATTCTAGCGGCCCAAAATCCTACTTAAGATCGAATATGTTGTGTGACAAAGATTACATGAAGGGAACTTTTTATAAGAACTCAGCATATTTGAATCTTAAAAATGAGAGATATTAAACCTAAAAGAAAAACATAAAATATAGGCTTATCTAGTGTTTAGAACTCAAAGAAATGTTTACTGGTTAGGAGAAACCCACAATAACCCATAAAAATAAACTTTAAAGTGTTTAAAAACCTAAGGGAAATAAATACCACCTTATAAACTTTAGAGGTTGTAATATATAATTATATAAACTTGAAGGACAACTTTATAATTAGGAAAAAAACAGATTGAAACAAACAAGAAAAACCTTGAGGACGAAATGGAAACATTCAAAATATAAGGACCAAAATTGAAACCTACCCTTAACTACCGGGACTAAAAAGCTAGATAAGCCTAAAATATAATTTATAAAGGCATCATAACATATAAATGACAGAAAGCCTCAGTTCCAAAACAATCTCACCTAAGGCCTCAATGCAATGCAGACTATATGTACCCAATCTCATCTCTGCTCCGAGATTTGATCCTCGATAACTTTTGTTCTTTTCAGCATGGTATACATGGATGCATTGCTCTATTATACTTAACAGTTGTTACCAACATTATGAGTAATGTTTTTCAATTATCAGGAAAAAGACGGTAATTGGAATTCCAGATGTTATGGTGCAAACTGCCAAGTTTAATGGGGACCCATTTCCAAACAGCTTAAGTTCTGAAAACAATCAGTAATCTCACACAAACCAGAACCGACTAATGGATACAGATCTACCTATAGGTCAACCACAAAACATGACATGTAAGGATTGGGGAGCGGGCCATGCGGATTGGCTATCCGAGTAACTTGAAGTTTTTGTTGGTGGAAAGTTTTCATGATCCCCATTACATATCCAGCTATTGGAACTATGTTTCTAAGCATCACAAAACCAGCAACTTGATAATTACATACAGCTCATTTCCCAGAAAAAAAAAAGAAAAGAAAAGAAAAAAAGATGATTAAGTATAGCTGACCTTATGGTTTCTTTATGTTGCCCATCATCATCTAACATGATCAACTTTGGCGGAGAATTGAACGCATATTGAACTTTTACAGAAGGGAACTTTTCCTTCTCTTCTTCAATGAAACCAACAATTTCTGGATAGAATACTAGTTTCCTCATGCACACCTCCAGAACTGCACCAGAATAGGTAATCTGCAAATGTACTTCAGTTAAATGCAAGAGCTCCATTGCTGTAAATTAGAAGACATAGGTAATCGAAAAATTTACACAAAAGAAAACAAATATAGATAAAATGGACCACTGAACCAGTGATCAAAGCCACATTCTACACACATCGAAAATAATGATGTCCTTAAAGCCTCAGATAGCATCTTCAAGTCAGTCAAATGAAGCCTTGTACGTGCATGTGTGTTTGTGCAGATATTTCAAGAATCAGCAGAACTTGTTATTTGTTAAGAGGTAGCCTCTCCCATCGCTGACACCTGTACCTATGCAATAACTCAGGGAGACAAGATAAAGACTATGAGAACATCATGGTTCATTTTCCTATGACCCTGCTGCCTAATGTGAATAATACTGATAAACTGGCTTCCAGCATCAAATGGTGTTTACTCAGTTGAAGACTTGAATCTGCCTGGGCTGCTACAAGAGCTTCTAAGCATAAAGCCTCTTGGTCTTTGGTTGTTTGGTTCACAGTTCACACATAATGCTCCAAGATGGGCTTTTGTTTCTGCTTTTGGCAGAGGCTAGCTACTACAGATAGATTGATTGAATTGGGCTTGGGGATGAACCCTATTTGGGCAGTGTCATTAGCTGCAAGAATATCATGAGTATTTCTCCTTCTATTTTTTAGTGCAATTTGGAGTGTTATTTGGTCTCATGTGTTAGGAAATATCAGATTATGGAATGGTCTCATCATTCCAATTTTCAGTCGAACTGGGTGATTCAACATTGCAGAAGAAGACTTTTGACAATTACGTTTATTTACTTGCTCGTGCTGCCACAACTCATCACTCAGAGGGAAAGGGAGCACAAGAATCTTCAGTCACGAAACCTTGTACTGGAGTATCAAATTAATTGGCTCTTGTGTTGCTTGGAGCATTTCCACAACTACAATATCTTGAAACTAAGTAGAGTTATATTTTAGCTGTATCCAAATGTATGCTTCCATGCCCACGGTAAACTTTGCTTCCCAAAAAATTAAAAAAAAGGACACAGACTATCAGTGCAAAGAAAACAATACGAAATGCTATTCAGAGACGTCTCAGTTTCAACAACCAACATAAGGAAATGAATTTAAAGGAAATATATCGGCTTCAACGGATCAGCACGGTCCGCACGGATCCAATCCACAACTACCCATACCTTGCTCATGGAATCATCAGAATCCTCTGAGCAACACTTCAAACAATCAGATACCAACTCTGCAACCAATCAAATGGAGTATAATTCAATTAATACAATCATGAAAAGTACACAGATTATGTGGATTATTACATACACTATACGGGTATCATTTTGTTTAAAGTCAAATTCTAGCACAATAAGCACATTCCTGGTGTGTTCTATAAACTCAAACCCTCAAACAAAACCTAACATGATGTCATCAAACGGTGGAGTTGGAATAGGGCTAAGAGTTCGGTAGGTGTCCAGGCCTCCAAAAAAATCTCGTACTGACACCTTTCTCTTTGTAGACGGCTATCATCACTTCCGCCATAATTTCAAGTGCCTTCATAAATATTTAACCTATTTAGTTTGTCCCTGCCAAACCATTAATTGCCTGGACCAAAGCACTGATTGGAAATGAAAAATTCCCTTCCCCCGGTAAAATGGTCACTTAAAAAAATATACTTTAGCTACATTTCCATAGAACTTATTGGTGAACCAGAAAAAATCTAATACAGAAACATATCATCATAGTTTACAGTGCCAATTTGGTGTTGGATGTTGTCATCATTAATGAGTGGAATGCAAATAATCAGAACACTCTGATGAATGCTAACTCAAGAGCTGAAAACAAGCAATCAAATATCGGCAAATTTGAGACACCACCACCAAATCAACTGTCGAACATGAAGACTTGCTCAAATAAAGTCTCCCAACTACCCCTGTCTCTTTTCCCATACATCTTAATTAATTCAGTAATTAGTTTGTTTAAGGTCCAATTGAATACCATTTGGCGAGTGGAGACTGTCTAGGGTCATATGCTAATTTTTTTGGTATTATTTAACAGATGTGGGACAAGATCTTCAATATTCTCCCACAATTGGGACGATACATTATGGAGGGAAACAATATGCATTTGGCACAAATAAAGAGGGATCAATTAACACCAAAAAAAAAATTGTCGGCCAAAAGCCTCTAAATACCACATTTTGATGGTTGGAGCATCTAACTCAAAACCGATTTGCAATAATTAGGGAGGCCATCCATGCATCAGTTTTGGAGTTATTATTTAACTGATGTGGACCAAGATCTTAACAAGGTTCATAGAAGCAACACTTGGGGTAGTTCTTCCCCGTCCTAGAATGGGTCATCCTACAATGGGTCTCTAGACTCCCTACACATGATCTTTCCCTGCATCTCTATAAAATCTTCAACATAATCCCTTCAATTAGCATATGTTGTCCCCAGATTTTCAGAAGGATCCAAGGGATGACTTGAGTTAGCTAACTTCCTACTATTCTACTAATTACCTTTCTATAAGCCAAGATAAGATGTTTGTTGCGTGGTTGAGAGATTGAGGAAACAGAGAAAGATCTATCGAGACTGAAAACAGAAACCACAAACCACAAAGTTTGGCTCAACTAGAGAATAGTAAATACAAACCAACATCAGCTTCATGTAGTTCTTAAGTGGGCAAGAATGAAAGAGCTAGGCTACTAAGCTAAGTGAATGAAACAAGCAGCATGCAAATATTTAACTAGTATAGTTTTACATCTATCCCAATAAAAAAATCAAGGATGTGCAAAGAAGATTAAAGCCAAAACATGATGCTTTCAGTTGCAATATCTAGCTGTCAGAATTTTTGGTCGTCAAAAATTACAAAGCATTTTAGGAGGCTGAAGGGAAATAAAAGTGTAAAGGATTTCCTTTCACAAACTTAAAGTGTGTTTCCCTTGTCCTTGCTCTTCCCTCGACAAATCCCTTTACGGATCTTTGATCCAAAACAAGAGCATTTCATTCGGAAACAGAGAGTCAGGCAAAATGAGCCAAGCATAAGCGTGGTCACAATAACAGAGAAACCTTTTACCTTAAATAGTCAAATCTCTTATTTTTCAACATGTTCTCCCAAACCCTAACAGTAGAAACAGCCAATAGTAGAATTCACCTATGTTGCCTCTAACCGATAATCAAATTATACCAGAATCTAAGAAGCCATACATAATGCCACACTATTATCTATCAACCCCATCTTAAATTATGCCTCATTTCTGTCAAATTACCCTCATCAAACCCAATCAAATCCACACACACCCCCAAAAATCCACCACTCGCCGTAATAAACACGAAAAAAACTGCTAAATCTCTTTCTTTTTCAGCATATTCTCCCTAACCAAAAGGCAGAGACAGTTATAGTTAAAATTAAACTACTTTTCAAAATTTATCCCAGAATATAAGAAGCCATACCTAAAATCACACTGTTATCTGTATTACCAATCTGAAATTATCCCTTGTTTCTGTCAAATTATCCTCGTTGAACTCAAATCAACAAACCCACCCAAAAATCAACCACTCACTGTATTATACAATCAAGGCTATACCAATTACCATAATTTTTGACAAACAAAACGTATCTATGGTATTGGTATATATAGCCACAATCACACTTATTTTAGGCCTAACCCAATCCAAAGTATTCCCTATTTCCATCAAAATCACCACATCAAACTCGGTCAAATAAGCAAACACGACCCAAAACCCAAACTTCCACTTCAATTTACTCACCAAAAAAAAAGAACTAATCCAGACTACATGATTAGGATAATTATATCTGGATTTTTGTCACCTTTTCGACAAACAAAACGTGTTACCATTCATAGCTAAATTCACCCTATCTTAAGCCAACCCGTTTCATATTAATCCCTACTTCTATCAAAAATCATCGCATCAAACTCGATCAATCAACACAACCCAAAACCCAAACTTCCCCCTCAATTCACTTGCGGAAAAAAAAAAAAAAACTAATCCATAATACACGATTGGGGTTTTTGACATACTCATAGATACAATCACACTACTTTGGGTCTAACCCATTTGTTCAGATCCGGCAGCGGGGTGCCGTTGAGATCCGGCAGGGTTGACGGGCCCGCCATTTCTAATTATTCCCTATTTCTGTCAAACTCAATCAAATCACACGGAACACCATCCAAAACCCAAATCCTCACTGAAATTTTCTTGCAATTCTTTAAATAAATAAATAAACTTATTAGCAAAACACCACCCAAAACCCACACCCTCGCTGAAATTTTCTTGCAAAATATATATATATAAAAAAAAAAAAAAAAACTGATTCAGACTGCATTATTATTAGGCTAATAGTAATACCTTGATTTTTGACATACTCGGCGAAGGTGTTGCAATCCGAGCACAGGGCAAGACCCGTGAAGCCTAAGCTCTCGCACTCTTTGGAGCTCAATTGTTCTGCTCTTGAGCCCAAAGGTATCGCAAGCAGTACTATCGCATAGAACAATAGCGATCCCATCTCTCTCCCTCTCCCTCTCCCTCTCTCTCTCTAAAACGCGAGAATGAGACGAGGAGAGAAACGAATCTAACAGAAATTGTGGTGCAGAATGTAGTTTGCAAATCTTTTGGGGGTTAAAATTTCACTTTGTGGAAAGTATGGGTACAGGATGTTAAAACTAGTCTAGGGCCGCAAATAAACCAAGTTGGCAAGCTAGGCTCGGGTTTAGGGATGGCAATCTCGGCCGCCATGTTCGAACCCGCCCCGAAAATCTCCGAACTTTGGGGATTCGTTTCGGGATTGGGTAGGGCATGGGAAATTTTTTTTAAAAAATTTGGGGATCGAGTAGGAGACGGAAATAGGTCTGTCCCCGCCCCAAACCCTACCCATCCCCATTCCCCGTTCATTACCCGCCCGGCCCCGAATCCCCGAAATATATATATTTATATGTAAAAATAAATAAATAAATACTATATTATATATACCCCTTCAGTAGTATGTTTTGGAATTAGTTATTATGTGCTGAAAATTAATAGTACTTGCTGAAACAGTGAATAACAGGTGTTGTTATGTGCTAAAAATTGGTAGTATATGCTAAAATTGTGAAATACAGGTGTAGGAAATGGAGGTGCTATTATGTGCCGCACATACAGGTGCATGCCAATGTGTGTTGCCGAATTCTGCTGAAGCTTTTCAGTGATAAATATGGCCGTTCCTGATACCTTACTTTTTTTTATTTTGTTGGGTTTTCTAATTCTGTTTGTGGAGCTTT
Source organism: Rhododendron kiyosumense (assembly GCA_019656275.1). Taxonomy (NCBI): domain Eukaryota; kingdom Viridiplantae; phylum Streptophyta; class Magnoliopsida; order Ericales; family Ericaceae; genus Rhododendron; species Rhododendron kiyosumense. The sequence continues at coordinate 1,099,348 of BPLS01000711.1, forward strand.
GTTGGCTCCTAACTTCCTGACCAACCGACAACCGTTACTAGTACTGTTTCCTCAGCCCTTTTCCCTAGAAAAAAAATACAAAACAATCCAAGTCCTTTCAACTTTCACATGCTAGTATATGAAAAATACAAAACAATCCAAGTCCTTTCAACTTTCACATGCTAGTATATGCTGTTAGGTGCTGAAATTGTGAAATACAGGTGCCCGAATTTCGAATCCCCGAATCCCCGTTTTGGATCCCTGTTCTCCCCATTTGGGTCGGAGATGGAGGAAAAAAACAAATCCCCATTGGGGATCGGGTCGGGAATGGGAATGGGAATGGGGTAGGGGGTGGAGGTATTACCTCCGTCCCCGTTGCCATCCCTACTCGGGTTTCAGCAAATGGATCGGGTCTTTCCGGTTTGGGTGGTGCGGAAAAGTTGCAGTTAGAGGCAAAGAGGAGCAAGAAATAGAGGATGGTCATAGTTGAGAAGGTCGGAGAGGAGCGAGAAATAGAGGATTGCAATGGGGCTGAGAAAATTGGGGAGGAGCAAGAAACGGAGGGGGACCCACATTCGAGGTCGAGCCTGATTGCAGAGATTCAGTATTAGAATCAATGATTGATGAAGAAATCGAACCAAATTACACCGCAATTTTATGATTCTCCAGCCTTCTCTAATATCCCTGTTATGATTCTCCAGCCTTCTCTCCATAGTTCAACGAAAATTACACCGCAATTTTTCATGTTTTAGCAAATAACTTTTTAATTTGATAGCATGAAAGTGATCAGAAACCCTAAACGGCGCCAATCTTATCGATTAATCTGTTAGTAACTCACCTACCACTGCAACGCAAAGGAAGCCATTTGACCTCACTCAAACATCTGCGACAACGGAAAAACATCGCTTCTTTCCACACTCTCCGCGAAGAGTATCCTGTCGAGGCTAAGTTGAGAAGTTGAAGCAATCACAAAAGGGTTGTGTTAATTCAGCAGTTCATACAATTTTGTTCATTTTCTATTATTCAGGCGCATTGCCAAGTTTTTGCCTCGTGATCCAAGTGGCATAACCAAAACAAATCCTGCCCTTATCTCGCCCTTTTGGGAAATTGGAACGGAAAGCTGCGTACCCTGCAGATGAAACTCTAATTCCGCCACAGGGAATGTGATAAAGTCCAGTTATCGATTATTCAAAGTAAAGCGTTTACAATGGTATGAAATAAGGCATATCCAGTAGCCTTGGAGTAGAAATTAATTACCACAAATGTCTCCATATGATCAATTTCAACCTTCTTTCATATTTTGAAAGTAAAAGATTAAAGGAATAACTTAGTAAACAAACTAGCAGTATCCAGTTTTAGCAGCTGAATCACATATGTTTGTTGTATCCCACATTGGCACCCGGTTATGAAGTGTCGACATGGGTACTTTGCCAAAAAAACAAGGATCCATGTAACATAGATCAGAAGGAACTCCATTACATGAAGATGAAGCATTATCGAGAAACTGCACCATCAGTGACAAATAAATAGCAAGTAACACACCGCTTGCAAGGAGAAAGGATGAAATTGCATTTGCTATCAAGAACTCCACCTTGATTTGATTATTAGTTACAATTAACCTCTGTATGCTCTAGATATACAATATGAATGGAGTGGGAAAAAGTCAGGATGAGCAATACAAAGGTGAAAATCTTCCAACTGTTTTATGCACGCTCTTGGATATGGTTATTGGAAGGAGAAACAATGTTGTTAATTGAACCTCCAGAAGTCTTTGATAAAACATATCCACGGGCTGTTTTTAGCATCAACTCCAAATCTTCCGTATACTGTGTTAATTGACCATAAAAGTTAGGATGCATTTCACCATGTTTTTTCTCATCATTATGAAGGTAAGCTGGTATTACCAAAAAAGAGAAGGTAAACTAGAAAGCATCAACCTCAAAGAGAATAGAAAGAGATGAGGAAAAATGCAATCCTTTAAACGGAAGAAATACATACCGCACGCTGTAGACCTGATTTAATTCTAGATTGAACCACACACCATTTCTTAATATGTGGACCTAAAACAAGTGGAACAAATGTATCAATATCTCCTCCTTTCTAAAATCCCCAATCCTATCAAGGACTTGTGTACAAAAAGCAATGTTCTAAATGGTGCTTGGCGATAGTTGGGCGGAAACCCACCTCCAAGCGCCAAGCTGCCTAGGCGGCGCCAAGCAATTCGGCGGAATTTTTTTTTTAACAAACCATTATCCAATCAAACTATATTCCATGTATCCATAATGCAAGTTCAAACTTCAAAGTACAAAACCAAATGAAATTAAGTAGTAGCAACTAGCAAATAAGTTGAATAAGACAATAAGTAGTAGGGCTTCGCTCACCTCCCTCGTATTATTTTTTATATATTTTTTTTAGGCCACCAAAGGCCTACAAAGACGCCGCCGCCGCCGCCAAGGCCGCCAAGCCTGCCTAGGCGGGCCGCCAAACACCGCCAAACCTCCCTGGGCGCCAAATCAAATGCCAAGGGCATGGCGACAGGGCACCTCCAAGCGCCTAGGCTTTTAGAACAGAGACAAAAAGCATGGCCAAAGTATCTCTCAAGTTCAAAATGAATTAGTGTCAAACAACATCTTACAGCACAAATTTAGTAGGCAGCCCAGTGGTAACCAGTTTTATTGCAATTTATCGATTGCCGATGGGTAAATGATATAATGGATTCAATATATGACAATTAAAGCATGTATCAAATGACGAAAACCAATAGAGCTTACCTAATCTGATAACAACCTTGCATGTGGAATCAGAGATTGTCTCCAAAGACCATCTATAATGAACCTGATATCAGAAAATAACAACTAGTAAGGAAGAAAATAAACAGAAAAGACCATCTCCCGATCTGCTAAATTGACAACAAAGAGATGATAACAACTAAAAGAAAAAACAATATGTTGTCTTTCTTACTATATTATACGTCTAAAAAAATTAGACCGTCCAGCAACGGCAGCTGGAAGTCAATGTTGATTCCATGATCAGCTTCCATAGAATCCATACAGCGGGGTCTTGACAAAACCCCCAAAACATGTACATAATGTATCGTGCATTCTATTTTACCAATAATATAGTCTTGTAGCATTTACTATTGGACTCAATCCAAACAGACAAGGAAATTTTGTTTTGCTTTATCTTGACAAAACGGATTAAATGTTTCTGTTCCCAAGGAAATTGATACATGAAAAGAGCAGAAAAAAAATGAAATTCCAATGTCTCCACCTAAACCTGCAGTAAGACAATGCTGAAAGTGGTATCCCAGATGGGATTCAACAACCAGAGCAAAAGAAGTAGAATTAGATGCTGGCCGAGTTGGATTTCTGGGGTTAGGTATAACAATTAATGTCAAATGTCATATATGAGACTCAAGTACCAAGTGCAAAAGATGATCAAAACTAACCTACATAGGATTTTTTGGTTTTAGCATACTTTTTGACTACCCTTGTGTACGAATAACAAGCACTCCACTGCCTTCAGGTTTTTCTATTAAGACAAAGAAATTAAGCGTAAAAGTTTACTTACCCCATTATCCCAAACATCAATTAAATTCAACCACTAATTACATAGTAATTATCTTTATAGCCCAACCCACTGTATAATAGCTTTTAGCTCAGCTCGTTTCCCTCTCTTTGTGTTTTCATCTCAATCTTTTAGGTTATTTTCTTGTCGTGACTGCAACAATGGAAATAAGAATTCCGGAAATGATTTAGACAGAGTAAGTTGCATAACCAAACAGATGCTCAATGGATGAATACACATTGGACAGTGTATTTAATAGTCCTGACAATGGTACCATTATGAAACAAACAAAAAACATAAAAATAATAAAATAAAAACCCTGAAAGTATAGTATATTATGCATTAGCATGTCTTTTGTGAGAATTAAAAAAAAAAGTTATATATGTACACACACAAATGTAGGAGATTTTATTGGCAATTTCTTAATTCAGACGTTAGAAACTTAAGTTTTCGTACACCTGAATAAAAGTTTCTAGAGCCGACACAAGTGGAAGTTGTCTAGATTATCAAGACTGAAAAGGCTCTATCTGATGAGTGATGGTGCGAAGGCACCACAACAAATTATACTCGGCAACCTGCACAAGCATTCACACTATCGCACCTAAGATTTCCACGAAGCCATAGACATAATAGCAAGATGCAAGCATCCATACCATTAACTTATATAAGGAAGTTTCAACCGGCATTAGAAGCTTCTCAAGATTGAAATTTTCTGTTTAGGTGTTTAGGTGTCACCAAAAGTTAATTAACTCTAACACACACATTGTATGTACATAAGAGAGAGTGAGTGAGTACAACTCACTAACACCTTTCTTGTAACATATACTCTAGCAAAATTACTAGACAAACTTGAAAATTTCTTATGCAAATTCTAACATGCAATTAACATATAAACTCCAATCTATAATCAAGACTGGTATTCACGATGCAGCTTAATTTTTATGCATAGGAAATTATCACGAACACACACATGCATGCATGCACACGTGCGCCGGTGCGCACACGCGCACACACACACATATCACATTCCGTGAATATAACCAGCGATCCACCATCGATCATCATGCAGTGGAGAGAGAATACATTAAGCCAAAAAGATGAGCTATTAAGCTACAAAGGGGTCCAGTTAAAAAAAAAAGCTACAAAGATGTCGAAGGAATCAATACCTCAAAGAACGAACCAAATGGTACATCATGCACGCGTTGTAGGGACTCAAGTACCTATTGGAGGAAAATTTGGATGTTAATTTTTGTGACACTATTACATCATGCCAGAGCCAAAAGCCATAATACTACAAAATCAATGTCAAAAGTATGTCTCAGAAAAAACTAATCAAATTATTTCATGAAATAAGCAGTCATACCAGCTGTTTCTTATCTGGTGATAAAACAGCATGCTGCCGATCTGTTATTGCAGTGTCTGGAGGTCCTACAAAACCTTCACATAGGGCTCTAAATGTGATCTCTCTGACTTGACCACCATACTCAACATCATCATGCCACTGACCAATCTGAAGTAGCAATGAAAAAAGTAAGAGGTTTAAATCCCATATGCTTAGTATTTAGAAGAAAAATTGGTGTCTTCCCCAGAGTTACAACCACTGCAACCAGAAAGAAACAACATAGATCAGGACAACACTAATATTCCTACCAGTTACTAAATTTTGACCTAAAAAATGTAAACTTCTGCATTCTTCTTGACTAGCAAGAAGAGACCAGATATCTTGTCATGAAAGCAATTAGCTCAAAGATTGACAACTTCTCACAATCATCATCTCGAAAGAAATTCGATGAATGAAAAGGTTGGAATTTGAGTATGCAAATTTTATCGGTAAGATATGTCTTTACTCACCTTAACATTAGTGTCCTTTCGGACTGAACGAAACTCATTGGTAAAATTTGAGCCATCACTAAACAATAAGTCAAAGAATTGCTCAGCTGTGCTTGGGAAATCACCCTGAAGTGAATCAACACAGAAAAAATATCATAAGGCAAAAGGAGATTAAATAATCAATGACAGTGAAAGCAACATACAGACATTGTGTATAACAACTAGAACGTCATCTTTGATGAAGGGTTGAAACTGCACAGTCTTCAGTATGTTTTCTTGAGGAATATTAGCAGGGTTGCTGTGTGCACGAAATGCAGACTGTTCCCTTTCCTGTTAGAAAATAGGAATAAAACCACACAAAGGAGTTTGAATTTTTAAACCAAAAGAAATGAAAAACAAACGAAGACTGAGAAAAGAAAAAAACCACAGAGAGAGAGAGTTTTAAGCTTCTAAAAAGAGGCGCCAAAAAGCATGCATTAAGCTCTCTTGTCCCAATGCACTTAGCCTTAACTGTCAAAAGACCAATACTCAGCCTATACTGCATTTTGGGCTTTACGACCAATACTCAGCTCTACATATTAAAAATTGATCATAAAGCACAAGGACCAGACCTTATCAGCTTGTACTGTTGCACAGAAATTCTTCAATGCACGCTGTAAAGCCCTATCCGCTTGATTTCTGTTCCAGAATGATGCAAATTTGTATCTGAGTCTACCTGAAAAATGAAAAAGAAACATGTATATCCCTTTTTTACCAAAATTTACCAAAAGAACAAATTTAGGCCTCCTACAATTTAAACGATGGATTGCGTACTTGACTCTAATTATAAAGCCCTAATTCATCTGGAAATACAAGTCACACAAGTGCGGTGACAAAGATGAGATCAAATTACATGCAAATTTAAGAAAGCATGAAAAAGTGAGAAATGAATTTCCGGTCAACAATATTTGGCGCATTTTCCAAGTTAAGCTGAATCCACTCTACAGGAATTTGAAAGCATTCAAATCATTCATAACTTCAGGTTTCAAACAAGACAATGGCATGCTATCTCAAGTTCTTTGGTAGAAGTTATGTGTCTTTTTACGAAGGGGATCAGTCCTGACTGCAAGAATTCCACAATTGATTTTTTTTAAACTTATATCTGCCTTCATTTGACTGTGAACTTATTTCATCCATCTTCCCCAACAGTCTGGCCAATGGACTTTGACACCATGGAGATTTCAGCATGAACTCGGTACCTGATGCTCACACATGACACATTGACTCCAATTCCAAGGCGATTATAACATGGCAACATAGACAACTAAATAGGAAAATCTAAGTACATGCACCCACATTTGAAAGCTAAAACGTACCCTTTGAAACCATACATGGTAAATTTTGTAGGCACACAGCTTTTTTATCGTTCTTGTTGCACACGAGGACGAAACATTGTTTCACTTTCTTAGTTTGAGTAATATGTACTCTCACATTAATTATATCACAACAAAATAACTTTCCTATTCCAAATTCATTATGAGACTGGGATAAGGTCAACAAATTCTTATAAAGTAGTTCATGAAACAAATGTTTTCCAGTACTGAAGCAAAATTTCATAAGAACCTTAACAACACTTAGACACTGATGACTAACCATCACGACTTCCCAAGGGAGGCGCACCATGCCCTCCTGTACCCATGCGAAGAATAATTGTAATGGCTGGATTAATAAGTGCATGCTGGCTCCTTTTTATCTGTTCAATTTACGAAAGAAATCTTTTTTGATAAGTATTCGTAGATATGACAAAAGAGTTGCAATCCTCAGAAACTTATATGACGTGAAGACATTCGATTCACCCAACAACACAAGGAGGGAATAATCACAATTCAAAACGGAAGAAGCTACACACCTCATCTATATCTTCAAATGGAATAACCACCTGCCAAATGGAAACAAAATGCACACACTAAGTCCTAAATTTCATGCACCATATAGGCAGTTAACATAGGCTATAACAAAGCGCAGATAACTAATCACTAATATGTTTTTCCTCCTTCCCATAATTAGAGAAGGTGCAGGAGGTAAAGAAGCTATCATCAAAGGAAAGACTGAGAAAGAGCAGCTTCAAAATAAAGATCTTCCAGCAAAAGTTAATGAAAAATCATTGAAAAATCTTCATGAGATTAGATATCACAGGTAGAGGCAACATAATCCAATAACTTACACACTATGCATACCAGAGTTCTAAGAAAATAGATTGCAGTTCAATGGTACAATAGAATATATGACCTTATATAGAGACATGGGTAACGAAGAGTTGAAGACCATAGCAGCCAATTGTAGCATACTAAGCTAGAGATAGAGACATAGAGTTCGATTTATACAAAGGATTGATGATCAAATAAAAAACTAAATTTTGATCTATCCAAAATTTTACATGTCCTCCGGAACAGTAGCCTAACTAAGGAACTCACAAGGACAATGAACCACAGGATTACAAACCAAAATTATTCCAAACAGCAGAACAGCTTGACCAACAAACAATGGAAGTGAAGCCACTCAATGCATCAACCTGCTAATATTGTAGGATCACGACTAGGGTAAATAAACGAGTCCCGTTGTGGAAGGGAATGCCTAATAGGAAGCAATCTGTTCCTTCACTCCAAATTTCATTTTCAAGCGTCCTCCCTTGAATGAACTCCCAAACACAGAAAAAGGAGGAGGACCACTATAAAGCAGAGTCCCACATCGCCCGGGTACCAAAGTGATATGAAGCACATAAGCGTGAGGGCAACCTCAATTCAATAGCTAGGTTTTGGGGTTGAGTTCTACCAAAGACCATGTAATATGGTATCAGAGCTAGGTACCAGAGATAGGTAGGGTGCGTGTCTTTGGCCTGCACACGGCAGGTGCTGCCAAGTGAGCACATTGCACATGAGGGAGGGTGTGATGTGAAGTCCCATATCGCCTGCGTACCATTTTAATATGAAGTATGTAAGTGGGAGGCACCCCCTCACTTCAAGAGTTTTGGGGTTGAGTTCTACCCAAGAGGCCAAGACCATGTAATAACCACAACCATTAGCAAAAAGCCACCAAACGTCAAATGCAGCTCTAGACAACACCTTCGTTGCATTCCCAACATGTTATGATAGGCCTTCAGCTCATCACATTATAGCGAATCTGTACTAGCATTCTACCCAACTGTATCTTCACACTCACCAGTCACCATTATACATGCTCTATACGGCCACCATCTCCACTTCAATCTCGCATCACCGATGCAACTATACTATGAACAACAAATCTTCTTAGTGAAGCTCATACAATTTGTAACGGCTGCAACCTTGTAACTAAAATCGCTATTAGATCAAAAGAAGCTACAGAAATCAATTCAAGCTTAAATCCCCTCCCCCTCCCGTCCCCAATCATTTCCTTAATGTATTTCTAAAATCCAATACCAGAATAGCTCCTAAAACAGTTTAGATGTCCAATCCCCTAATTACAACTGCATTAAAATCAGCTCCCTTCTATGAAGAAAATCCTGATAATAATAAGCAGCTCCCTTTGTATCTTCTCAACTTTGTGTACAGATATAGGAAATGGCTTTGTAACATGGGAATCAATTCACTAACTCCAAAGTCGAATTAATGCCTTTAGATTGGTGCTGCCTCATAGATCAACAGAAAATGCAGATAATGCCATTGCTCCATCCATAGAAAAGATAGCCACTTTATCTTATAGCAGAAAAAATGTGATACACACGGCTGCTCCCAAGGAGTCCAAAGAACTACAACTCATCATATCCCCACAGGTTACCACAAACTACTGTAAGATCTTCCATCACATAAATAAACAAATGGGAGGGCCCTTAAAGAAAGCCCTCTAATTGCCAAAAGAAAAAACTAACTGATGTTTAGTAACTCAAATACCACTTATAATTTGGATACAATCATACAAACAATATGATATCCTCCATTTGCAAACCACAACCCCCCACCCCCAACTGGTACTTTCTGCAGAAGAAAGTCCCAATGCTCATTAGGTAAGCCTGCAAATGTTATCTAACAAGCCAATAATTATAATTTCCCAAAGCCATTATATCATCCTGGTATCATGATAACACCAGTCTATCAACATCACTGTAGATCTCGAACAACTAGAAAACTAACCTACAGCATCACTCGTTTGAAAAGCCTTAACCGCCTTACTGTCATGTTTTGAAGAAGTTGATTTTTAACCCAAAACAATTGCATCTTAGATTTTTGTTCCTCTGCATCATGTTCTTGAAAACGAATTTAATCAAGATGGAAAGATAAAGGAGATATTTTCAAAGTAGATGCCTGCTCACCTTTATTCGCTTCGAAAACACATTAGAATGGAAGCAGACGTGCCATGCAGAGACGAACATACGGCCATGATACAAAAAGGACATCTCAAGTGCACATGAATAACTATGTTCCACAACCTAAAACATGACATATAAGTAACACAGTCAGCAGCTGGAGATACTGAAATGGTCAAGCACTTGAGGGATTTAAATTTCGCAAAGCTTCAATATTCATAGCTTCCTCCAAGTAAAAGATGTAAAATTCAAACAACATACATATCAGTGGAACTCATCTAACAAGCATGAGCACTTCTAGGAAGACGTTCTGTCTGGGTTGCACAAGTATTGACCACAGTAGCTAGATACATTCCCCGACACGTTTCAGAACCTTGAAAACATGTCGTATAATTTCAAGATTTCCTTGTGTCGAAACACACTTAAAATCTTGTAGATTAAAACCTATTAATCTACCCTCCATTGTTTAATATAATTTTAGGAATTTGGCGGGTCAAAAGTTCCAACTTGTTTATAAGTAGACCAAAATATTTGATCCTTCAGAAATTTGGTTCACACCCCTCTTCCAATATCTAGAATGCGAAATACTTTTATACTGTTTCAACAGAATTGGATATTAGTGTATTACTAATTTTATATTAAATGATAGTTCTCATATTGTACCAAACTATTTATGTGCCTGTAGGTGCCTTTACTTTGAGAAATTCTTGCTGCTGTGTCCATATCGCGACATCTCTGTATAATGTGTTTTTTCTTTGTGCTTCTTAGAAAATCAACAAACAAAATGTTTTTAAAACATCAGAGTAAACAAAATTTACCTCATCTAGAAGGAGATTAAATATGGCTTGTAGAGGCCCAGGTTTTCGATGAACAACCATCTGCCCTTGTTTATCTGAAATCATTCTTCCAGCCTTAGCTCCAGCATATCCATTCAAAACTCTAAAAGGACATGTATTTATGCTAACTCAATACAATGAAGGATAAAAGTAAAATGCTGTCAACAGGAAAGTTTTAGACTTCTATGGAATAGCCAAGGCATAGTGATTCTCAATTCTGAAGGGGAAAAAATGGTACAATCAAGATAAAACACTTTCCACAAACATCACGCATATAGTAGATTTCCAATAACCCCTTTTATTCCATGAAGGCTAACCAGACAAAAAGGAGATAACTCCGTTTAGTATGCTAAAGTATACAGTGTTGCAGAAAGATGAAAAAGTATGTACTCACACACAAAGTGGATATTACGTCAATACACAGATATCACAGAACTGTTTACATAAGCACCAACTAAATGTGTATAAACCATATAGACATTTATATGCACCTAATCTTTGACAATATTGCATCAATTCCAACAATTGTACAACAAAGCACAACAGTGGTCCACTGAAACTAGATGAATCTGTGGTACATGAGACACTCGCTGTAACTACTTATTTGGTGATCTTGACCTAAATGAATGCCTTAATAGCCCTTGCGAGGGCACCCTCCCACACTAAAAGATACAACAATCTCTGAAATGATCAGTCAAACAAAGAACTATACATATATTAAGGAAATTGATGGGTAGATGTTGTATATACCAGTCAAGATGCAATTTACATAAAAGATTAATAAAATCCTTTCAATCTTTTAATTTGTTTCCAAAGATAATAAAATCCTACTTCGTTGTTAAAAAAAGAAGAAGGAAAAGATGCAATTTACATATGCTAAACCCTCCAGCGTGTTTTGTTGGCAATTGAAATAAATTGAACAAATTATCTACCTATTTAATGTCTTGGAATCTATTTGATGGTCGATGTTCCCTGTTCGAAAACTGTGAAGTATCCTCACAAGAATGAGATGAACCCCATACTAAGACATGTACCCGAGTACACGTAACAGTGTATGATATTCAAGAAGATAGTAGAAGAGAAATAGAGTCTAAGCAACAAACAGAAACAAACAAAGCTACCTGCAAGAATTTAGTGGGTGTTCAATTGTTCTAATGTGGAGACAAACCTGACAAACAATAAGGTAGTTCAGTTACACAGGAAAGAACATGGCAAAAGAGGTCATTGGCTCTATAACATTGACACCGACAAAAAATGGAAGACATGGTTGAAGGAACAATCACCTTCCCCGATGACCTATCCAACATATACCACACAACACCACTTTGAACTTCACGTCCGACAGGGACAGTCACTGAACCAAGAACTGCACTTTTTGTTATTATGTCCCAGTCATATATCGTCACGTTAATCTGCCAAAACAATTTGGAGGATATGAGTTCAATGATCCAAACTAAACTTGGCACTTACAATCTCATTTACATACACGTAAGTATGGGCTTGGTCTTCACGAGGAGACAAGAATTTAGGATGGTTGCATGAAGCAGAAACACCAAGTCACCATTGGGGGCCTTGGCAACCCCTGGTTTCCAAAAATCTGTATGTGTAAATAATGTCCCACAGACTGAGAGAGCTTTAAAGTGGTGCCCTCCCCTCAACTTCTTTAGTCAATTGGTTAAATCAATGAGTCAAGTTTAATAGTAATATTCAGTATATCCAAATATCATTATTAGTGCTTGTACCCATCTCTTAATTACCACCTCCAAAACTAACATATGAATATGGGCAGCCTCTTTGGTCATTGCCAATGGGAAGCTTTTGGGCATGACTCCCTGCTTGATTGCAGAGGCAGACCTAGGAATTCAAGATAGTGGAGATCAATGAGCATTGTGCACTGCTAACAACCATTGACGGTACTTGTAAAAGGACATTGTTTTGGCCTCCCTCATTCAAACCTCAACACTTCTCTATTTTTAAGACTCGTACTGAGACCAAAACAAGATGATCCACAAACCACATACAAAAAACACACGCACACACCCCTTTCTTATTTTTTGGAAGGAAAATGTAACAGTGCACATTAGTCCACAAACCACAAGGGTTTATGTGCTGATAAATGAAGGTCAGGGAGTTCGTCCACACTTGGACTAAACCACAGGGTGTGTAAGAGAAGTTCACTGGTTTCATTTGTGTCAACCTTATTACATATCACCACCAGCTTTTCATTAAAAAATTGATAAGCCAAACATACTTCAAGATATCAGTGTCCCATGATTAACATAAATGTTTAGTATAAACTCCTTTTCTTCTTTGTGTTGTTTGGACGAAGAAATCCTACTTCAGACTTCAGCCCACGAAAATGATATATCAGATTATCAATGACAACTGTAACAAACTAACTACCTCCACAGGAAGCTTGTCAACAGAAAAATTAAACTCCTCTCCCCAGGTAGGATTCCTCGTGCTAGAAATGATTGAACTGCAGCAGAACGGCAAAAACACACAAAAAAAAAAAAAACAAAAAACAAAATACAGCAGTTAAAATCCCTTGTCAAAATCTGGCAAACAAAGCCATCAAATTGATCGACGAGGAGTAGAAATCTAATGCCATGTATCATGAAAGACATTCCTGATATCATCCAGAGCAAAGCGAAGACATATTAAGGTATCAAATTACACCCTCCTTCAAAGCTATCTATATGGTATGTTTATATGTAGAAGACAGCTACATAAAAGGCCTTCAGCTTTCTTGTATGAAAACAAGCAGGGCGTTACGCAAAAAATCAGAGGAAGGTGAGCGAGCAGAAACAAAGTGTTAAAGCATCAAACTCAAAACTAATTGGCAATGATTGGAGAGGGCGCTCATGCTCGTATACTAGTTTTGGAGGTTATAATTACTCAATGTGGGACAAGCTCTACAGCTCCCCTGCACGTGAGACCCTTGACATGCACGTGGGGAGGTAAACAGATGATCCATTATATAGGGAGGCGGGGGGGGGGGGGG
>BPLS01000711.1:1112984-1125879 GCA_019656275.1 Rhododendron kiyosumense
GGGGGGGGGGGGGGGGCAAGCACAGCAGCCAAGAATGAATGGAGAAGCCGCCCAGGCTCATATACTAGTTTTGAAGGTTATTATTACTCAGTGTGGGACAAGCTCTGACTATAGAAAGTGAGACATTCAAGCACCTGATAGCAAGATGCGTTTAAAATTTCCCAGTCGATGCTAAGTTTAAAATCTCAACTTTACGATACATACCTCAAATTACTAAAGATACAAAGTCAGGAATAGAGGTTCATGGCTAGATCTTAGCCCTTTCTTTTAAGAGGATTCATATCAAATGCTTCAACTCTATTAGAGCAGACTTAATAAAAAATAGGAAAGTACCAACACGCACAAAATAAAGAAGAATATAACAATGGAAATTAGATCTAATCACCTGTATCTCTTTTCCATGCCACATGTGATGATCGCATAAGGATTCGAAGTACCATTCAAGTTAGCACCAGTAAGTTTTTTGGCTGCCAACAGCTGCACCTGAAACACAAAGCATGGACTATTAGTTGTCATGTGTATTTCCGAGGACAGCCCAATACAGAATCAAAGAAATTAGATGCAACGTGCCCCTTCGCATAACAATACTACAACAACAGCAATACTCGTGTAATCCCCAACCGATGGGGGCATGGGAGGGAGGATTGTAGACAAACCTAGCCTTTGGCAATATATGCACAAAGTGGCTGCTATCAAAAAGTTTTACCACTAAAATAGCAACCTCCCATACCAGTAGTACACCTTTTTTTTTATAAAACCAATAAAACTCAACAGGCTTCTCACTTCATCGCCATTCTTAAATAACAGAAAGTTGTGTGTTCACCGATCCAGAAGTACCTTGATCGTATAAGTAGAAGTTGTTTGATGGTCACCGTTCAGCTGGCCCATCTACAAAATGAGTCCAGAACTGCATGTCAGACAAGTGGAAAATTACCCGGTGGAATCAGAAGAGAAGAATATAAACAAAACAATCTGAAGGTACTACTACTATGTAAACAAATCTGGAATTCAAAGACAAATACCTAGGTAATCAGAATAAGTTCACAGCTAGAGAATTTTCAATTACCAAATACAAGTCCAACTCAGAATTATATAACTTTTCAAGCAAAATTCATGGTATCATGTTAGACAACATATAAGCTCTGGAAAGCAAATCTTTGAGACCGAATACTTTCTTATCTCCCACTTTTCTTATTGAAATGTTGGAGTTTGTCAGACATCTGTTAATTATCTCCTTCAAAACAGGTATATGAGCCTGGGTGGCCTCTCCACTCATTGGTCAATTGGTATTGACTTGGATGTTTTTTTTTTTTTGATAAGTTGGATGCTTTAACATGTTATCAGAGCTAGGGTTTCTGAGAATCTTGGGTAAGGCTCAGTATTTCGTTATTGATTTTAGTTTGTTCCCCCTTGTTTGTGACATAAGTGCACCGTTGTATGTTGTGATCCATGTGATGGATTGTTTGTTACCTCTCCACATGCGAGTCGGGCGTTGCACGTGCAAGGGTGTGTCCCACATTAGTTAATTATCTCATTCAAAACTAGAATATGAGCCTAGGCGGCCTCTCCAGTCATTGCCAATTGGTATTGAATTGGATGCTTTAACATCTATCGAATGAATTTACTCAAAACTTCAATGCAATCACAAACCAAATAATGCCTTATGGTAGTTTTTCTAAAAAAAATTTCCTGGTCACCTTAAGGTAGTGCTTTTTTATATAACTCAAGTTTGTTGACTAACTTACGGCACCTCAACTATTCACATGGATCAATCTCACCATCTATTAGCGGGGCCCGATTAAAACCAGGACAAATCTCCGTACAAACAAGCCCAAAAAGGAATTGGTCTGCTTAATGATTATGAAAAAGGATTGAACGAACATTCCCTGTCCTCCCAAGTCCCAGTGGAATGTCCATTCGCCTACATTGCTATACAATTACTCTATTTCTAGTCCAATTTTGATAACTTCTTAGCAAACTAAAAGTCAAAATGAGCAATTGAAGAGAATTCCCAACCAAACATTTTTCACTCCTCCCAATTGTTTATCCAATCCTTGAACTACAACTTATTAAGGAAACACAATGATTACTCTCAAAAGATGTTGAGTTTTCAAGAATGCCCTATTTGCTTTCAAATTAAATCAGTGAGCACTGTGCACTTTCTCTGCTGCACTATTTTTGAAAGCAGAAAGGGTATTGGGAAATTTTAGCTCGCGAGCAATTCAGGGCTCAACTCGTTTACTAATTGAGCCAAGCTTGAACTCAAGTTTTCGTCATGTAGTACACAAGCCGAGCTCAATGCTCTAAAGCTCAGCTTGACTTGTATGTATAGGCTCGGCTTATTTACAGATGCTCTCGTGTAGTAGATGAATTGAGCTCGGCTCTTTCTCGAGCTCAAACCGGTCACGAGCAGCTCGGGGCTCAGTTCGACTCGTTTGGTTATTGAGCCGAGCTCAAGCTTTAGGATCATGTAGTAAACAAGCCAAGCTCATTTGTATAGGCTCGGCTTGTTTACATATGCTCGTTTAGTAGATGAATTGAGCTCGGCTCGTTCTCGAGCTCGAACCCTGCAAACCTCGGCTTGGATGCACCCCTAAATAACATGAACAATTCCAACACAGACTCATAGATTACTAATATAAAACAATCACAATATCAAGAGGAAAAGAAAAACAGAAAGGAAAAAATTGATTTTATCAAGCACAGCCAAAAAAGAAAAAAAGAAAAAAAATTAGGGTAACAAGAAAATGACCTTGTCTTTATCGTTGGCATTGGTGCGGTCTCCTCCGTCGCCAGTGAAGAACCAGTAGTAGGCGGCGATGACGAAGGCCGCAGCGGCGACGGAGACTTGGACCTCCCACAGCGACGGCACCAGGACGTTCAAAGCCGCCTCCAATATCATTTTTTCTGAATTGTTGGCGAATTGGCACATTCTTTTTTAGTAATGAGGGGGTTGTTTGTTGTATTGGGAGGAAGCCGGTAGGAGGAGTGCTGAGCGTTGAGAGGTGGCATTGAGTGCTGTAAAGAGGAGTGATATACAAGCATTGTGGAGAGAGAGAGAGAGAGAGAGAGAGAGAGAGAGAGAGAGTAATGGTGATGTTGGGCGCCGAAGGAGAAATTAAAGCGGTTGCAGTAGTATACTAGTATATGATATTTTAAGCATGAGGAGAGAGAGTGATGAATGGTTTTTAAAATGAGAACTTTTTTGGAGTGGCTTATGGGAAAACTATTATCAATGTCATTATAAGATTATGGATGATTATTATTGGCATGAAGTTAGCCAAGACATGGACTCTTTTGTCATCATGACATTTCTTGTCCGACTGCTTTTTTATTATCCGTTTTGAAATTAATTGGTGTTAAAAAGAGTTTCAATTAAGTCTTTATGACATTCGACATGGTAACTCGTAAGCCTGTTTTTAGAGCGGTCGTAGAGGCTAGAAAGTGGTATTGTGTAATCGAATCTATGGGGACCCTTCGGATCCAACGATCTCTCCCTCACGATGATGCTCCTGTGACAATCTTCTTCCTTTTTCATTTTCAAATCCTCCCTCCGTCCTAGTTCAACATGAAAAGAGATGTAAAAAATCGGACAAAAATTAAAGCAATACCATCTGAGAAATGATAATGCCAAAATTATTTTTGTTGATATCAAAATTCTAGTGCACAAAAGGCTTGTACCATTTGCAATGTACAAGACTTTTATGCATTAGAGTTTTGGCACCAACAAAAACGGTTTTGACAATATCACTACCCTTCTATCTACACAACTTTAAAACACAACTCTGTGTAGAGTCGTTCGATGAATTTGTGTTTCTAGACCTTTTTGAAAAATAAAAAACCTACTTTTCTATGTAATTTTTGAAAATTTCAGCGCACCAAAGTAAAAGCCTCTATTAGTTCTTTAATTTGGTGCAATATTTTTTTTTTGAAAAAATCTACAAGGTTTTTAACAGTGGACCAACATTTTGAAATGGGTGAACTACTAAGAACCCCTTTTTTGTAAACTTGCTTTTCCCATTAATCTCATTCCCTCTGTTCTCTACCCCACAACTTAGTTGAAACCCTAACATTTCTCACCCCAAAAAGTGTCCAACACTCCCAATCTCACCCCTCACAAATTTCATGTGAATACACAAGATCCAAGGCTCCAAGCTTATCTTTTATGTGCACTATCTGAGTCAAAACATTCTAGGTGAAAGACAAGTTCTAATCTAGTTCAATCAAGTTCTAATCTACAACCTTAGTTGATACCCACCACCTTCAACCATAGGCCATTGCTTCACTATTTCCTCTTTTTTGTTCTTCTACGTATCTCTTTCCATCTTCCTTCCTCCATTGTCATCCATGCCCTGCTCCACATCTCTATCCTCTTCTTTTATCTCTCTTTTCTTTCTCTCTATGCATGGCAACTAGTTTTCATTGTCCATGACCACTCCACAACCTCCTTCATCCCAACACTTATACCTCTCTTACTAGTGTAGACACCCCAATCCAGACCTCGAAAGTGCTTTAAATATCCCGATGATGAAACAAAGGAAACAAATACCTCCGAGAGCTTGGATGTGGGACTATCCCAAAACAAACTACAAAAGCCCAGAGCAAAAGCCCAGGACTGGACCCTTAGTACCGTACGGCATACCTCTACACCGCAAGACATAACAGACTTCATTACGCCGCCCGAGATCATGAGGTCAACCGCACGGCATTTTGAATAAAGTTCTGACTGGCTCAGCTAGTTGTCAGCCACGCCCACTTGAACCACTGCTACAAGCTAGCTCAGCTGAAAATGCACTTCTAAAATACCTCCACCATTTGAATTTCAAAATCCTTGGCATTTGCCTATAAATACAACCCTCCACTCAAAAAAAAAGGGTCCTGAACTCCCTTTCTCTCTCATCATGCTTTCATACCCACTCCTCACTACAAAACATTGAGAAAATGTCCCAAAAACATTCTCATGGTCCCCTTCTTTTTTAAAATCACCCATTTTTCTCCTCACCATTGAAGTGAGTTCTCTTGCTCACTTTGAGACCCCCGACCTCCAAACATCCATCTTTCAATTCATATCCACCGTCTCCCCTCAGCTGCCTTCATTCATACTCATCTGTAGCCATCCGTTTCCATCCAAGCTCGAAGAACAAAGGTATAAACTAGTTTCATTGGAGTAGGCTCCGTCCATACCCCTTAAGTCTCAACTTAAGTTGGACTAACATTTAGCTGTACGACGTATTAAAACGTTGTGCGGTGTAACTTATTCAATCCAAGTCGACACATGTATATGATGTAACAGGTAATATTGAGAAGCCTAAAAAAGTTTGACTTACTAAAACCGAAAAGCCAATTATACTCAATCATATATGGAGCTGCACTCACTATAATTAGCCACAAGCCCCACAATGGTGAGGGTGACACAATAGAGCTAGAATACACTTTCATGGGTAGACTAGTCAGATAGAATTATCTATCCATGTGACATTATTTTCTTATGTTCTTGTCTTTGAGAGACAAAATCCTTGACTCCATAGAATTGAAAATATTATTCCTACATGCCTATGAACTGAAAATTGTCCCGGGAATAAAGTGGAAGGTGATCGAGGTTTCTTTAAAAAAGAAATCAAAAGGACAAGAAGAAATGTTAAAAATTTGTAGCAGAAAGATGATGGGCAATGGGCATGAGATCGGAATCTGATTAAACTTTGGCATGCGGTCCCTTTGTAACAGGATTCCCTTGCTTTTTGAACATTCAATCATGTGCCTGGAATCATTAGCTAGCCCCTCTTTTGTCACTAAAAAATACTCTATACTTCAAATGGAGGAATTTTTAATTTTAATTTCAATCTAAGTATGATCAATCACACTTCACATTAAGACCATAAACGAGCCAAGCCGAGCTTTGTCGAGCTCAAGTTCTTGTAAACGAGCCAAAAACTTGAGCTCGAGCTCTGTTCAAGCCTTAATGAACCGAGTTTTTGTCAAACAAGTCGAGCTCCGCTTGACTCGTTTAGTATAACTCGAGCTTGAGTTGGGCTCGTTTACTAAACGAGCCAAGTCGAACATAAATGAGTGGAGTTGAGCCGAGCTCGCGAGCTGTTTGGTTCATTTGCAGCCCAGCCTAGGTACATATATCTCTTGAATTGTAGATCCTCTCAAAACACACATGCACTCGTATAAACATGAGGAAGAAGGCCCACACATACAATTGAGAGTGAGTTTACAGATCACACATTATTGACTGAACAGCTTTTGCGGTCTTTTAGTACAAAAACACTCACTATGCAAGACACCGTTAACTAAATTGACCAAATGATAGTTTGATATTTTTAATAGAAATAAGTGATATTTTAGCGTCTCGACAAAAATTGTAACGTGAACTCATCCTAATGGTCTAGTTGTGTGCCTTTGTGGTTATCTCAATCATTTACCTCAAGTACAATACAGAGAATTATAATTATATTTGCAACACAAAATAAAAAGACCTAGTGTACCCTTAGTTGAGAGCTACGTGGAAAACCAAAATTGAGCAAGTTGGGCAAGTATGATTTCAACGTACCTTTGTGAACTTTATGAGTTAACCTTGAACCATCCAATTTTAACCTTAAAACAAGCTAGTAGTTTATTAATTTAAAATTTGTGTTCGGATCCTTAAAGCTTATTTGATAGTATTGTTTTGAAATTGAGCTTAAACATTTTTTTTTGAAGCTCATTAATTTTTTAAACTAATTAGTTTGAACAAGCTATTACATGGCTCAATAAGCTCGTTAATATTCAAGCTATTGATTTTTTATCAGCTCGATTTAAGCTTGTTTCAAATTGGCTTAACATACGTACTAAATCAAATACATTTTTTAGCAGCGTTATAACGATTACCTTGTATTAATTACTTACAATGTACAATTTCGCTTGAAATAAGTACATGAAAAAAGGCTCAATAAGCCTATGACTTTTAAATATTCAAGCTATTGGTTTGCAACCAGCTCGATCTAAAGCTTGTTTTAGATTAAATTAACAATAAACCAAGTGATAGGAAAAAAATTTGAATAAAGACAAAAAAATAAGTCACTTAACTTATTTAGTCGAACACCCGAAACACTATATATTAGGAAAACTTTAAACAAGTAGCTCGGGCGTAGCCCATCTATAAAACACAGGGGTTGGGGGAGAAAAGTTTGGCAACCTATTTAGGGCCAAGTGTGGGCCAGATAACATAATTATGGGGTGCAGAGGAGTTCCAATTTTCGACATTTTTTAAGTTGCGTTCTATTGAACTTAACTTAATTTAAATCTGCAAATTTTGTCCTTATTTGAATTTTTTTCGCATTTGTTAATTTTACACCAAACTTTTGTAGGTTATTGATTCATCTCGATGAATGGAATCGGAAAAGTAATTTTTTTTACTTTTACCTAAATATTTTGAGAAATAACCACTTTTTAGCAATATCTTTTGCTAAAAAGTGGTTATTTATCAAAATACTTGGATAAAAGTAACTTTTTTTTTACTTTTCTGATTCCTCTCATCGAGGCGAATCAATAACCCACAAAAATTTGGCGCAAAACTAATAAATGCGAAAAAATTCAAATAAAAACAAAACTTTCAGATTTAAGTTAAGTTCAAGAGAATGCAAAAATCGTGGTACTTGGCTTAATGGTTATGTTAACATCTCCAAGAGTGCTAAATTCAGCTTTGGTGACACATGTACGTGATAAATTGAAGAGTCATTTGTAACAAATCAAATACAAGGGACTCTCCAACCTTTAAATTTGTTGTTACTCTTTCAACATTAATAGACCTACTTTGTCAAAAGAATCAAGTAATATGATTCACCAATCATCATTATTATATTTTATGACGATGTGTCAATTTGAATAGTCATTTCTCTCTCTCTCTCTCTTCAAACTTGAAGAATGGGAAAGCTACACCAAAATGGTGTAGTGTAAGTTTGCTACCTCCCATGGACTTCCTTCTTCTGCTGACATGACTCTTGAAATGTAGTTCAGTTTTCGTTTCGCTATATCCCTTGAAGAAGATGCTCTAAGGTGTAGTAAAGTCGTGGGTTAATTCTTATGAAGTGGAAATTGATACCCTTTTCGGGTGGGAGTTAGGGTAGTATAGATTCATCCCCTTATTAATGATACCAATAAGCCAAATTGGTTCGGGTCGGGCCGTTCAGCTAAATAAGTCAAGTGGTTTATTTTTTTGTCCTTATTCAAATTTTTTTCGTATTTGTTAGTTTTTCATCAATTTTTTGGAGATTATTGCTTTGTTATGACGAAAGGAATCTAAAAAGTAAAAAATTACAATCGAAACCTAATTTTTTTGAATAAAGACAAAAATAAGCCAATAAGCCAATTTTTTCTTCTTTATTCAAAAAAATTAAATTTCAATCATAATTTTTTACTTTTTAGATTCGTCTTGTCATGAAGAAGCAATAATCCTCAAAAAAATTGACGAAAAACTAACAAATACGAAATTTTTTTGAATAAAGACAAAAAAATAAGGCACTTGCCTAATTTAGCCGAACGACTTTAGGCCCCGTTCCAGAAACCTTCTTAAAAAATAAGCAGCTTATTCACATTTTCAAACTAAAAAATAATGTAAATGAAAAATAATTTTTTAATTTTTTTTGCATCATATAAAAGATTTCATCGAGATCTTTCAAACAAAATTCATATTGCATTATTTTAGATTTCAATAAAACTATAATTTTTAAGCTGAAAATTACCTTCTTAAAAAATAAGAATTTTTTTCATTTGCGGGACAGGCTCTTAGGGTGGTTAAATTTGATTCCTTTACCAATGGTTCGGGTAGGGGTTAGGGTAGCATAGCATTGCTCAAAACTTCCACCATCAAAGTGAACTTTAGTCACTTCGATGAGAGCAAAACTTCTTTTTGTCCCCTGACAAGATATTGTTGTACGGAAAACAAAGCCTAAGGTCTTGTTCTTCTAAATAAGTCATTGGCTTTCCCGTTAAAAATAAGCCAAACAAACTCAAAAAAAACAAAAATAAGCCAATAAGCCACTTGTTTCGTCTTTATTCAAAAAAAAAATTGGATTTTAGTCAAAAAATTTTACTTTTTAGATTCCTCTCGTCGTGAGGATGCAATAATCCCCAAAAAATTGACAATAAGCCAAGTGATGCGAAAAAATTTTGAATAAGGACAAAAAATAAGCCACCAAACACCCAACTCTAGAGGAAATTGAGAGCAAATTTTATGGTCAGATGATGAGCTTGATTTGACAGAACAACTTTTTGAAATACAATCTAGGAATACAATTTTAGGATACATAAAAACTCTGAACACAATTGTACACGAAACCGTTCGATGCATGTCGATTTACGTGAATCGAACGATTTTAGACACAGTGTATATTTAGAGTTGTATTCCTTGTATGGCTCAGCTTTTTTAGTTAATTTGGCTTTTGTGACTTTTGACTAGAAAAAGCGGTAGATCAAGCTTAGAGCATCCATGTCTCCCTCTTTTACTTCTCTCTTCACACTAAATTAAGGAGCCAAAAATGAAAAAACTCCCAAAAACCCCCCACATCAAGCTCTCTCCCTCCCTCTCTACTTTGAAAGATTTCTAAATTTGCTACAGTAACTCTTAATTTCCAAGAGTCACTATTCACTTGTTACTTATTATTTTAATATTTTTATTCTACTGTTCACTGCTACAGTGACTCAGATTAATATTTTTTATATTTTATTTGGTTCTATGACTCTTGTAGGGGTCTTATATGAAAGCCTTAGGGACAAATATAAATTATGAAGTAGACCTATGGTACACACTCCTTAATAAGTGTGTACCGTACGCACCATCTATATATTTCCTTGGATTTGAGATAATCTAATCTTAACCGTTTAATTTTTAAATTAAAAAAGGGGCAATTTGTCTAACCGATCATCACTTACTCTATTATTGAGTTTCTCTCTCTTCTATCTTTAATGGGCTTTCACATGCGGTCCAATATTAATATGGGTGGACTAGAAATTGGGTTTTTAGAAATCTATATTATTTACTTTCTAAACTATTAAATTTAAAATTATGAAAACAATAAAACTAATTTAATAAACCATTAATGTTAGACTGTTCGATATGATCAATTTTTTAGTCCAATTTGTCAACATGACATTATTAAATTTTAATGTCTTCTGGTACATACTTGTCAATATCCGATAATCTTTGATTTTAGTAACAATTTTGAATATCGTAAGACTTGATATCCTAACGGTTTAGATCGATCATCCTAACAAAATAAAAAAACAATAGTTAAGTTAAAATTGGTCATCCTTTTGACAATCATACTTAACCCATTTCACTAGAAAGGTTGAACCCCATCATTGTCTTGATACAGTTGAATAATTTTTTAGTGAACTTTCATTTATCCACCAAAAATTGGAGGGATTTTGATTTTTTGGATTAAATTTTTTAGAGATAGAATTTGATTTGGAGAAATATTTTGAGAGGAAATTACAATTGTATTAAAAAATTTGGGTATAGTACTTACTTTTTGGTGAATTTCTTGGATGAAAATTTTGAGTGAGAATTTCATTTTTAGTTTAAAATTTTAAGGTATTGTATAGGGAAAAATTAAAATTTCAAAAAAATAATATGGATGGAATTGAAAATTAAGATAATATGGCGTAAATTTTAATATTTTAAAAAATAATGTGGCGGATATTAAAAATAATTTTAGTTTAAATTTCGTACAACACATTGTGCTAAGGTAACGACAATATATGGTATTCTTACTGAATTTGTGGTTTTTAGACAGGTATTTTGCTTGGGTATAATTATTATTGATTATAGTACGACATATTTTGGTCTTATTACCAAATATATTTTAATCGATTTCCTTTGGTACGATACGTTGTGATAAGAAAACATTAATTTATGGTATTGTGATAACAATTGTGGTTTGTTATATAATTTGTGGTATTTACATATGTTTTCTTTTAATACGACACGTTGTGGTAAGAAAATGACAACTTTAGGTGTTGTCATAACAATTGTGGTTATTTTATAAAATTTGTGGTATTTTACAAATATTTTTGGCTTGGGTATATAATAATTGTTGATTCTAGTATGACATATTTTTATTTTGTTACGAAATATCATACGAGTCAAAGAATTTTTGGTATGACTAATTGTGATAAGATAATGCCAATTTATTGTGTTGTTATAACATTTGTGGGTAGCATTATTTAATTTTTGATATTGTACGCATATATTTGGTTAAGGTACAAATATTATGGATTCTGGTACAAATAATTATGGGGTTATATAATAACAATATTTTTAATTATGAGTAACCTGTTAATAACCTGTTCAACAGGTAAATTTTAAAGTACAAGCCGTAACTAGCATCATAAATATGCATTAAAAAATCAAAAATCGGCATAATGAAAATCACAAATTGTCATAATTTAAACATACGGTATATCCTGTGTACCATAGCTTTCTCCTAAATTATGACATTTAGGATAAAATAATCAAAAAAATAAAATTTTTGCATCGATTCAATCTAATTGAAAATTGAAGCACTTAATTTTTTTAGACTATTTATATACACTAATAAATAACAAGTGAACAATTGTTCAGAATGAGATAGTTTGGTGTTTTTTTAGAATAGAGAAATAATATTTTTAATAGAATAATTTTAATAAAAAGAGTTTGATGCAGTAGAAATTTTAAAAGTGAATAGCTAACGTAATAAAGTAACTTTTTAAAGTGTAAATTGATCCAAAATGTAGAAAACCTAATGCAAATGCTCTTATAATCTAGGGATGTGAATTATTTGGTTCCTTGCCAAGCGTTATAACGATTACCTTGTATTACTTACAATGTACAATTTCGCTTGAAATAAGTACCTGAAAAAAAGGCTCGATAAGCCTATGACTTTTAAATATTCAAGCTATTGGTTTGCAATCAGCACGATTTAAAGCTTGTTTTAGATTGGAGATAACCTAGTATATGAAATACACTATATACCATAACGAGTACTATGCCATAAGGCCCATAACAATAGTAGGAAAACTTTAAACAAGTAGCTCGGGCGTAGCCCATCTATAAAACACCTGGGTTGGGGAGTCAAGTTTGGCAACCTATTTTTAGGGCTAAGTGTGGGCCAGATAACATAATTATGGGGGTGTAGAGGGGTTCCAATTTTCGACATTTTTTAAGTTGCGTTCTATTGAACTTAACTTAAATCTGCGAATTTTGTCTTTATTTGAATTTTTTTTGCATTTGTTAGTTTTGCGCTAAACTTTTGTAGGTTATTGATTCATCTCGACGAAATGAATTGGAAAAGTAATTTTCTTTTACTTTTACCCAAGTATTTTGAGAAATAACCACTTTTTAGCAATAAAATATTGCTAAAAAATGGTTATTTCTCAAAATACTTTGGTAAAAATATTTTTTTTTTTACTTTTTTGATTCCTCTCGTCGAGGCGAGTCAATAACCCACAAAAATTTGGCGCAAAACTAACAAATGCAAAGAAAATTTAAATATGAACAAAACTTTAAAAGATTTAAGTTAAATTCAAGAGAACGCAAAAATCGTGGTGCTTGGCTTAACGGTTGTGTTAACATCTCCAAGAGAGCTCAATTCAGCTTTGGTGACACATGTAAGTGACAAATTGAAGAGTCATTTGTAACAAATTAAATCAAATACAATGGACTCTCCAACCTTTAAATTTGTTGTTACTCTTTTGATTTTAATGGACCTACTTTGTCAAAAGAATCAAGTAATATTATGATTCACCAATCATCATTATTGTATTTTATGACGATGTGTCAATTTGAATAGCCATCTCTCTCTCTCTCTCTCTCTCTCTCTCTCTCTCTCTCTCTCTCTCTCTCTCTCTCTCTCTCTCTCTCTCTCTCTCCAAACTT
>BPLS01000711.1:1140879-1157095 GCA_019656275.1 Rhododendron kiyosumense
ACTATTCTAATCATATTATCCTAAAGAGACATAATCAAATTTTGTCTCTAAGACTCTCATAATCACGTTTCTACTCCATAGGATTGCAAATTGGTGGTGGAAATTTTTTATTTAACCAAAACGGCAACGTTTTTTTGGCAGTGTGGGTAGGGGCTCCTGCGCCGCTGGGGCAGCAGAGCCCCCGGGTCCGGCTTATGGTGTGTAGAGTTTTTTGGAGGGAAAAATTAGAGGAAACGAGCAATTATTAGATCGTTTTGGGGCACCCCATCCATCACACCTTCCCATGGGATACTCTTATTTAGTAGTACTACTACTATTGAACCCCACGGTTCCCACCATAGAGAGCGATCCAGAAATTTAAAAAGCATCCAATGTACTCAACTTTCGGTTTACTGGAAAACAAGAACCTTTTTGGTTTACTGGTAGAGTGATTTTTCAGTGCCAAGCGAGTATATCTTACATGATATTTGTTTGGCACATCCGAGTCGTACGATACATTTTTTGATGGTTTGGATTGAAACTCTCTCACTTTAACACTTTCTCTCTCCAAATCTGAGTCATTCACACGCAATTGACGGCTCATATGCATGAACGGACACCACATGGTGCTCGCTCGGATTTCACACCATAAGAAATGTCTAAGTTCAAATCTCTGCAAGGTTCTATTTTTTTAAGTGTTTTTTTGGCCAAAAAGAATTCAATGCACTGAACTTGAGCTGCTAAGTTTTGAACCTAGTCAAAGAATTCAAGGCAACCACTTAGGCCGCCAAAAACAATTTATTTAACATGGTAGATGTAGACCAATACAACTATATAAATAATTATTTTAATTATTTTTTATTTAATTATAAAAATATGAAGAGCCTCACTGCACGATTTTGCCTAGAGCCTTTGAATACCTTGAGCCTACCCTAAGTGGTTCTTAATTCACTAATAATATTTTGTAATGCCTTAGATCCATTTTACTTTAAAGAAATAATTTATACAAAACAAAAGTGCCCTCTTAGAGTTTTAATCATATTCTCTCTCTCTCCACCAACCCCTCCATCTGGCCACTACCACTGCCGCCACCACCACCGCCGCCGCCCCACCCCCACTGTCACCATCACACCACCACATTCGCTACTGCCAACACCATCGCATCGCTCCGCCATGACGACCACAACCACACCACTGCCTCCTCCCCGACCACCACCATTGTCACCACCATCACCACCACCACCACCGCACCCCCATCGCCTTTACAACTTGAAATTGACATTTCGTGGTTCGGTTGGTTCCAATTATGTCATTGATTTGGTTGTTATATGTTTTTTTTTGTTGGAATATACACAGGTCAGCAGCTTCCATATAATATTATATGTTCTATTTTTTTGGAGTTTCACAATACAGAAATTCACATATAAAGTTATATGTTATACTTTATTGAATTGGTTCATACAGCGGCTCATTAACTTGCTTTTGATAATTGTATATGTATGAGCTTCTATAATTTTTTTTATTACAATGCAAGAACATATAAACAATCTATTATATGTTAATATTATATATGTTTACAATGCAAAAACAAACAAAGAACCTTATATGTATTACTTTTTCACATAAATAAATACACACGAAAAAACGTAATACATGTGACAAAAAATAAACACATAACCCTATAACGTTATACATGGGATTCTGTCCTTTCTAACTCTAAAAAAAAAAGAAGGGAGATCTTGTAACTTCTTTCCCTTCGTCGCCTTCTTCACAATCGACTTCACAGGTAACTTAATACTCTTCACCCCTTGAATAATTGCACAAATAATAACAAACAAGTCAGTGAGGCCGCTGCGCGAACCAATTCAATAAAGTAGAACATATAATGTTATATGTGAGTTTCTATGTTGAGAAACTCCAAAAAAAATAAAACATATAAAATTATATGAGAGCTACTGACCTTTGTACCTCCCAACAAAAGAAGAACATATAACAGCCAAATCAATGACATAATTGGAACCAACAGAACCACTAATCAAATGTCGATTTCAAATAGTAAAAATAAATAAATAAATAGAAACAAATCAATAACCAAATCTGTCAGAATATAGAAAGATAATCACATATGTGGTTATATGGTGAAAGAATGATAGATATTATACACATATAACATTATATATGAGTTTAATGGAATAAAAAGGATGTCAGCTAACCAAATATAACCATATATAGACAGATAACCTTATATGTTAAACAATCAAAATCCTAAACGTTATATACTTATATGTTGTCTTCTTTTTGGATTTACAAAGCACATATGCTCACATATAACTATGTATGTCACTCAAATAACTAAAATTCTAACTAAAACAACCTTCAACAAATGCTCATATATAATCATGTATGTCACATATAACCATATAACCTTCAACATATCTATCTGTGTTGTTGATAACATGCAAAGACAGATTTGGATAAATAATATAATCATATAAGTAATAAGTAATTTATTATCATAAAACAAATACAAAATAAAAACCTAGTTTGCCCCTGACCAGTTCAATCCAACTTTAGCCCCGAATTTAAATTTCTAATGTCACTAAGAATTGATGTTATTCCCTTCCTGTAATTCTCTAGGCAATTAATTTAATTTTTACCACAAGATAAGTCTATGAGCACTTGACCAGAACAATTGGCTCGTTTGAACCGCATTGATAGACCATCCTGTTTTATTAATCCCACAAATAAAGAAACCATAAATACTAACTAAATAGTCCATGCATCTGTGCATAAAACCAGTGGCATAATCACTTTCCATGGACTAGGGGCCTTCTACCACCAAATCTGCGGGACGAGCATCTCCTTGTCTTCTTGCTATTGCTGCCAGAAAAAAGAACGGAAAAATATTCACAAACAGTTCCGGATCCAAGTGCAAACCAAACCCTAACGATCACAATCACACGCACCCTAGAAGGCATTGTCGGCGTTAGTGATGGTGATCCATTCGATGAAGGGCCGCTAGGAGGAGGAGGCCAGGAGGAGTGCAGCAGCAATGATGAAGGGCGACGATGGGCAGATCTCCGCCTCTTACCTCTCACGAACTTCCTGAAGGATTTGCCTAGCGGTGATTTGGAATCCACAGGGAGAGGGAGAGGGGCTGTGCTCCAAATCTTTTTCTAATCTAGGGTTTCTCTTTTTGTGGGTGGATAGGAATTATTTTGTTAGGTTAGTGGACTAAAGGGGTTAAAAACTTAAGAAATGGACTAATGAGGTTAGAAATATGCTATAATGGACCTCCGAAAAATTCTCCCTTACAAAAATGGGAATCTAAATATAATAGATTTTTGAGCTCTACAGGGGAAAAAAAAACCCAGCTAGGGGAAAGAAAGCCTCTAAAATGAGTTAGAGATAAACAATTGGCTACCTCATTACAAGATCTACAGACCCACGAAAATTCCCAGTTTGGCTGGTCTTTTACCTGGTTGTATTTCTATTGATTGAGAAGGAAATCTGTCAATACAATTGAAGCATGGAAGAAAATGAGACTCTGTTATCTAAGAATTGCAGAATTGTTCGAAGCCCTAACTCTGCTATATATAATAATAATAATAATAATAATAATAATAAAAACAAAACAAAACAAGACCCGCATTTGATTAAATGTCCCAATAAAATAAAATAAAAACAAAGAAAGAAGAGAGACAGAAACAAGATAACGATAGTATGTTGAACCACCATGGTCGTCAACCTCGGATGAATTTATTTGGGGGTGAACTACGTTGGGGGGGGTACCAATTGTTGAAACGATTTTGGAGGAGATGAATATAAAACGGGAACTCAGATAAAACGAAAAAAAAACTGAAAATGGGAACTGACGGAGAAGACGTTCGTTAAAGAGGAGTTGAGATATTGTTCTGAACCGTTGGATCTCGTGGTTTAATAGGTGGCACCCTCTCACTAAAATCCTCACACGATCCTCGTAGAGGATCTGGATCCGTTGGTTATCCAAAATCTAAAATCTAATTATTTTTAAGGAGGTTGCTATATTTAATTATAGTACTGTGAACCATATTTTTGCATGAATATTATTAACTTTAAAAACTTAGCACTTTTGGTTATGCCATTGTGGATAATCTTACATGTTGTCAAGTTATGTTATTGTATTCATGTCGAAAAATAATCAATCCGAACTCTTTAGCTCCATGTTGAGTTTGAATCATTTTAACGTATCGTGTATAGTACATCCCCACGTCAAGAACAAGTTCAAATTCTCACCAAATGTACTCCTGGACTCAAGGGTGCAGTAGTGCACCCCGCACTACATGATTAAAATTTGTAGGAGTTCAAATTAAATTCGAGCCGTTAGTACCGAGACGGATGGCCGAATCAACTACACTATACGATGCAGTGCAGCAGCACCCCCATTTCATGTACTCCTATTCCAGTACAATTATTTTTTTTGTTGTTGTTGGATCATGAGAATCTTTTGCTCCCTCCAAATTTTTATGTTATTCAACAGCCAAAACGCGCGGATCAAAAAAAATAAAAAAACAGCCAAAACGCACGAGAACGTGGGTAGGGAGGATTTTGAGTAAAGAGGATTTGAGAGGAGGTAGAAGGGACGGTGAAAGAGCAATGCTACTGGCCTTGTTCGTTTAGCACATTTGGGTATTTTTGTTTTGATAGTGGATGAAGAGAGAAATATGGTAATGATTGATTTCCCAAAAAAAAAAAAAAAAGGTAATGATTGGAGAGAGATAGAGAGAGAACTGAAATTAATAATTGGGAAAATAGGTAATGATTGAAGAAAGATATAGGATAATGATTGGAAAACAAAGTTAAAACAAAATAAATATGCTAAACGGACAAGGCCAGTATTTTTGTTTGACCCAAAAAAAAGAAAAGACTTTTCAAAAAAAAGAAAAGAAAAGAAAAGATAGTGTAAATGCTAGGAACAGAGAATTAATCGCTGTTCAAAAAAATGGAACACAAAATTAATTAGAACGGATATAATTGTATTCAGAGTTGTTTGATACACGTGAACCCGCATACATCAGACGGCTCCAACGAAAGTTATGTACGAAAGTTTTGTTACAAAACTTAACTAAAGGTGAAAAGGGATTTGGGGATGCTTTGTTGCACCGCCGTACTACAGCGTGTAGTGCGACCGATTCAACCTTTCAGTTCAACACATATGACTCTGATTTAGTCCAAACTTCTATGAATCTGAACCGTTCATTGTTCGAATTAAAATTCGAGCCGTTTGTTACGAAAATGAACGATCGGATCGATTTCACCGCACGCTATGGTGCGGAGGTGCACTGCAGGTGCAGCCGAAGAGTGGATTATGGCGATGGGGCCCTCTAAATGATGAACCAATCACAACATTCCAAATGTCAATAAGTTAGCAGTAAAGAAGCGGGAATACCACGTCAAAGTCCCCACACAAGCATTCTATAACCTCTAGGTCTATACTAAAACACAAAACAACGTTCACTTCTTTACATATGCTCTCTCCGCCTCTACCCTCCTCGCCTCTCGCCGCCACCCCTCCTCACTTCACTCCGCACAAGTACTCTCTCTCTCTCTCTCTCTAAACACTGAACTAGCTCCATCTCTTGCTATTCTCATCTGGGTATCTCATAATTTTATTTTTTATTTTGTTCTTTTATGGTTAGCTCACTGAAACTCTCTTGTCAACTATGGGATTTGCTTTCCTTAGATTTTGGAGTTTTTACTGTTGCAAGATTTTTTGTTCAGATGGTGACTTTGTTGTTTAGTGCATATGTTTTGCCCGTACATACGTAGACAAATGCTTCTTGAATCTTGATTATTTTTCATGAGCTTCATTGCTGGTTTTTTTTTTTTTTAATGAAAAAAACTTTCTTGTAGTTCTGTGTGCATGTAGGTTGGATGTTTGTTGAAATTTCTGCGAAATCTGTGATTGTATATGAACTTTTTGACACGGACCGGCAACCTCACCGATTTTGTTTCACAATAGGTGGACTAATTCAAGGAAGCAATCTAACCGGCCACTAGGGGAAGGTTCGAAATAAACTCGGGACGAAACATATGATTGGCCCAACATAGAAATTGATAACACGCGAGCGGTAGTGATAGGCATCAAGAGGGCCATGGTTTTCTACCACTACGCCAACGCCTCAGGTTGAACTAACCTCAGTATGCGTCTCCTAATGGATGCACATGCAAATTCACCTTCCTGTAATTTGCTTGTACTAGGCCATGTGAAAAATCACTTTTTATTTTTGGCAGTCTAAAAATTGATAGAGGCACATTTCCCTTTCTTCTGTGTAAATTGTAATTGATACCATTATGCGATGTGGGTAATGTTTCGCCTACTGCGACCCAACCCCACCTGGAAGTATTGTCCTCATTGGCCCAACCTTATGGAAGACCTCACAGTTTGTCCCCCCGAGCTCTCAACCAAAAAGGCGCCTCTAAAATGGAAGTGTCATGCGCCATCTTTTATGTCCATCCTGGACATCATTTCGATCAAATGTGGTATTCCAAGCATGTCATTTAGATGTGATTGCACACGCTTACTATTTATGATGAACTGTGTTGGTAATTCCTGTCGTATATGTTTGGATTTTCTTCTCTGGGTCCATCGAGAAATAGTTCTACTGTATGTCTAGTATGTGTAATAGATACAAACACGTGATGTGGGTAAAGTTTTTCCCTCAATATTAGATCGATTAGAGTTCGTTGTAATAGATGGAGCTTGGTTGCCATATCATTATCATCTAAGAGTGAATCAAGATGCCTTCTAGGGACTTTAATTGCTCTGTTGCTTTGTTTTTCCGTCAATTTTGTTGCTAGCAAATCTATAATGGCCATAAAGTTGAATGCATAAATTTTGCAGAAGGTATTATAGAAACTTGAAGATTTTAAGTTGCGAACTAAGCAAATAAATTTTGGAAACCAAGTGTTAACTTACTGCTTTTGATCATCCAACAGTTTGTAGTTCTGCTGCTTGTGATAATCCTTTTTTTGATTAGTTGCTTGTGCAAATTCGAAAGAGGGGATGGGATGCCTCGTTAGACGTTAAGGACCCGATTTTTCAAGACCTTCGAGAAGCCACATTTTTTATTTGAAAACATCTCATTATCACGTGCATGATTGCAAGGCATTGAGAAGTTAAGCCTAGTCCGATAAGAATCACAGCATGACTCCAGAACAACCATCGGCAGAGTTTGATTGGGAGAGTAATCTGCATTCCTCTCCAAAAATGACTGCCACAAGTCGAAGTGCATAAACTTTTGCAAAAAGGATAATGAAGATTGATCCCCATTTTCTGTCTGTGTGAACTTAGCAAATGAATCTATAAATGATATGAATACTTTTGTGCTTTTTTCTTGTGACAGGTGGTGATTCTACTCCCAGTGTTAATTCTATAAAGGGGCATGCCTTATTTTTTTTCGTTTTTTGATTGGCAAGGGGCATGCGTTATTTTTTATTTTTATTTTTTGATAAACAAAAAGGGCAGGAGGGGGCGACCGGCGTAGCAACCCCCCTTGGGCGTGACCATAGGGGCTCCCTAACCCGCTGTGGAATGTCCGGTTCGAGTCATAGCTACTGTCCGTGAGGACAGGCCGTCACCACAGCACCACCTAGGCGCACAGCTGGCACAGGGCCCTCCACACGTCCCTCCAGCTCATATATATTTTTTTGCAACCGGAGGGGCTCGAACCCGAGTGCATGGGAGGGAGGGGCATGCGTTATTTGATACCTGATTTTTTCAAGAAATCTGAGAAACCCGATTTTCATTTCTCAAAACATCTCCGTTATCATGTACTCTGTTGTAATGCGTTGAAAAAGTGAGCCAAACTCAGAAAGGACTGCATCATGACTCTGGCTAAACCATTGACAGATATTGATCAGGAGAGGAATATGCATTCCTCTCCAAAAGTGGCAGCCCACATTGTGAACAGGATTTTGTTGGCCAAATCATCTGGGAAGGATACAATGGGCATAAGCAATTCTCATGATGCTGTCATCAAAGTGGAAGATCCATGCGATGAACAAATTACAGTTCAAGCGGATGCCAGTGACTTCAGGGTAGCTGAAGACCCAGAGGCAACTGACTATTCAAGCTCTTTTGATGGCACAGTATCTGGGACAGAGAATTGTGCTGAAATGAGTGATGCAGAAGTTGAATCATGCTTTGGTGGCGACAATGGTTTCCCATTTGATGGTTTTAGTAGTGTGTTTCCAATGAGGTTAGTTTTGTTACTTTTTCCTTCACATGTTTAGTTTTGTTTGTTTTAGGTTTTTACAAAGGGGGATTTGACATTAAGAATCCTTTATGGTTAGAATGCCATCCACTGGTAATTGCATTTCCAAAAATAGGAGCTGATAGAGTCATATAAGTTTATATTGGACTTCTATAAGATGTTTTTAGGTTCTTTATGAGTTTTGAATGTGAATTCTCATGCACTGCATGAAATCTTCTTGCTTACTGCATCTTCACGTAAGTAATCTCAATTTTACGACATATTGAATGCATTAGATTAGATTTTAACATAATGTTACTACATAAACATCTTCTAGTTCATTTCATCTCCTCATATGGTGACTAGATGAATCATCAACCTATTAAGTACAGAATAGTAGGAAGTGAAACAGAAAATGAACACATTTTTTCTTTCCGGAAAAAACGAAATTGATCAGATTAAGTGGGAAGTTTGGCCTTGTTGAACAGTTGAAGCCTCAAGCATTATAGCTCTGGCAATTCTGTAAAGTGGCTGAGAACCTTTTTCAATGATTCGATTGTATGGCCTCATCTAGTATGGTGAATGCTTAAGGAAATGTATCATAAAATTTGCAAACATAGTCGAAAACCTTCATCATTTACATCATTCTACAGCGCAGCCCAACTCAAGGAAGACCAAATAGTTAAGTGGAGCATATTATTTAATTTTAGCTGGAACAAATAAGAGTTCAATTGGAGTAAGGCCACCTGCTCATCCAAATATTTGCGGTTCACAATTTTCAGGAAAAAGAAGTTGACCACTCACTGGAGGAGATTTGTACGTCCGCTGATGTGGCGCTGCAAATGGACAGAATTGAAAATTAAGCAATTTCAATCTCAGGCATCTAAGTATTCCAGAGAGCTTGCAGCATATGATCAGAAACAGTTGGAATTAGATCAGTTAACGTCAGAAAATTTGGCTTCAAAGCCATTGCCATTTACTGTTCAAAGCCATGGGAACAAGACCATGAAGAGAAGGAAAAGAAAGAGAGTTGAAGATACAACTGATGTCACTTTATATATGTCACAGCATAACCTTTTCTCCTACAATGGTACCATTTTCTTCTATGCCATACTGTCTTAATATTATGCGGTTTTTGTCACTCATCTTGGATTATTTTGTTGTGACTCTAACACGTGTGTATTACAGAAAATAAGACGTCTGACCCAGATAGCACTTTTGTGGCTGACGAATTCAGTAATCCAGGTAAAAGTTTCTTCAGTAGCCCACTGGAAGTCTTGTCTGACTTTAGTTACCTCAGAAAAACAGAAAGCATCTGAGGGGTATATCGTCTCCTTTGTCAATTACAATTTTCTATGAGGAATACAAATTTTTTTTTGATCCGCCAAAACGCCCCTTGGGCGCGAGGAATACATTTGGTCTCCTTTAAAGAATACTCGTAACGGTAAAGAGTCCTTTATCTGTCTCGTTTTGCAAATCTGTTGTTTCTAGTTGTTAAAAGTTAAACCAATATTCTTTATGTCTCGGTCCTGTATATTTTTTTGGCATTATTACAAAAATTAGACAAGTAATTGCTGTAATAATATGTACTTAAACCACACTTCTGCTAGCCTACACTGCAACCACCATTACTGCCGCTACCAAAGAATGGTCAAGCTGTCACTTCCAACCACTACCACTCCTACAGCGGGTGGCAGGTATCACCATATGGCACAATTGCTTATAAATGCTCCCAAGGAGCTAACTACTTATATGTCAACAATATGGATAAGGAAAATGTGAAAAGAAGTGATTATCCTTATTATGTATCTCTCTCTGTGCTATTGTAAATGTGTCGTTCTTAAATCTTGGATATACTATGAACCAATGATTTCAGCTGCTAACTTTTGCGTTTGTTGTTGTGGGATGGTGTTTGCAGAAAGAAATAACACCAGTCGTGATGAAGGTGGCACCTGCAACGATAGTTCATTTTATGAATCTAAAGATGGTAATGAATCCTTGGAGGAAATTCTTCATAGGATTGAAACAGTACACTCTCGCGTTCACAAGCTTAAGTCTCAACTTGTCGTGGTAATTGGTGAAAATGGAATGAAGTTGTCCTCCTCAGAGAATTTGAGCCTTCTTGTGCCCTGTGATGGACAGAATAGCTCTGCTCATAGTCCTACTTTTTCTGCTTGCAATGGGGACACAGCATCATTGGGAGCTCTGAATATTCCAAATCAAAATTTATCAGAATACGACATCGGAGATTTCATGCTGCCTGAAAGCATGTTCTCGAGCTACGGAGAGGGTATTTTTGTTCCAGATATTATTGAAAGCACAGTTAGTGTGTTATCCTCGGCTGACGTCACCATGCATCAGTCGCAGATTGGAGATTCGTGTGAAGATGTAAGTTATTCTTTGCAATGTAGTTTTCATTCTTCTTTGAGTTGGAGAAGATTTGATCTAGTGATAACTGTCAAAGAAATCCATATTTTGTACAGAAACTGGCTGTAAAGCACGCAACACGCAAATTATACTGAAAATGTTACAAAAGTATGTATATATACTATAGGGCAATGATCCACAAAGAATTATAGAATGCATATGGTCTTTCACTTGAATGTAATTGGAAACGAAAGAAAGTAAATTGACTTTTTAATGATTTGGCTTCTTGACGGCGGTGCTTTGTTTCTTGAGAAAACTGTAACCATTTGAGATCTGTTAGAACTGTGTTCTCTTTTTCATTTTCCAATAATGGTGCTCGGCAGATTATGGATAATGTCATACATTATCAACAAGCGGAACTAGAGATTAAGCAAACCACAGAGAAGCACCGGGAACCAGAAGGAAGCGGACAAGAAGAAAGCAGCGATCCTTCTCCATTTCCGGCTTCAGAACCTGACCTTCCACCGATAACGTCCACACTTAATGAACAATCAAGACTGACATCTTGTTTAGGATCAGAAATCCATTTCCCCAAGTCTAAAAGAAAGCGAGGGGAGCGTAAAGCTGGTTCAGGCAATTGGAGCCGGTGATTTGGAAATTCAACAGGTATCTGCTAATCTAATCAGAGAATTGCCACTATGACAAAATCATAGAAATGATAACTTGCAACGAAATGGTGTTTCAGATGCGGTTGGCTATTTACTCCGTCTGTTGGATCACCTTTCTTGTTACAATTTAGCTTCAATACATTTAGTATCAAAACACTTGTGAAATGTGATGCAAGTAGTTTCGGGTCCAGATAAAGTAGCTGTGAGGCTGAGAGCTTGTGTTAACAGTTCATGGGGATAAGCAGGTTGTGTACATTTTCACTGGTTTAATGGAACTTTCTTTTTTCCCCATTGTGGAAGAAGGTCAGTTCGTGTTAAACAGATTCTGGTTGCACCTATCCATTTTTGTTTTCACGCGCCTAACTAAATTCGTTGATTTGAGCATGAGATCATCTGTCTACGAAATCAATGTCATCGTGCTCTTTTCCACTGCAAGTGTGATATTTCAAATTACGCTCTGTTTGTTTGGGCAGAATACGTTTCCTATAGAACTTTTTTCCACAGAAAACTTTTTCTAGACAATGACTTGTTTTCGAGTGTTGGGTAAAAGCTGGCATCGTCTTGTGGCGAAGAAGAAGCAGGGTATAGATTTACAAATGATCCCTTATCCATTGCTCTGAGCTTCGGTTGAATGCTTGAAGCAATTATGTTCCAATTCTGCAACAAGTATGGACATGAAAATGGAAGTGTGATGGGGCAAAAACTGCAATGAGCATTGAGAAGCTCCAAAGGTTTTATCATAATTGTTGCTTGGCTGTGCTGATGTGGTGAATGAGAAAATCTGAACTTTCGATTGACCAAAAAAAAAAAGAGAGAAAATCTGAAAAGGCCTAATCCTCTGCTCTTAGATGTCATGTACTACTATTTTGCTGCATTTTCGATCATTGGATCACGAGGGAATTTCTCGTTTCTCAAGATTCCCAAGTGATCAATGTTGAAAATGCACCGGAACACCGGTACATGCAAATTTTGATACAGAGGTGAATAGCATCACCACTACACTCCCATAGGAGTTGGCTGGGTAGGAGTTTATATAATTAGGCCCTATAGTTAATGTCCAACCAAAAAGTAACCCATCCAAGTTAAAGATTGCGATCTAGGTTCATTGTCAATTTCACACTTCAACATTGTTTTGATGGCTCATTATTTTGGAAAATCCTCGGCATTTTCTTCATTTAAAGCTTCTCAATGACCTAATTAATACTCCCTCAGGTCCCGTTCCACTAAAGTTCTTATTTTTTAAATACTTATTTTTTGTTTTACGAGATAAGTCATTCTCTTACAATACATTACCTTTAATTTAAAATAAAATAAAATAAAATAAATACTTATTTTAGTCACTCTCAAAAAACGTTTGGTTTGTAAAAATTCAATCGTTTTTCGTATATTAGTCGAACTCATTGATATTTAGTAGGAGTATTAATTTTGAGAGGAACTGCTTACCTTTTCTTTTATCTCAGAAATTGAATGTTATCCTCAAAGTGTAAGTTGGACCCTCTCCTATAAAATTCCTAAAAAAATGATGAGATGCTTGGTCACTTTATCATCCCATCCTTTATTGGAAACTCCTTACACCCCAATTAAAGGGGACAACATTATTTCCATGGTCTATAATGGCAGGCAAAGCACTAGAATTATGATGACCCAAAGCCCATTTTTGTGTTAGTTTTTCATCTCCACTTCTTGCCTTTTGAACATAAAGAGCATTGATTGAACCATGGCTTTTGGGTGGCAATTCGACACCAACATATTTTGTCATTCTCTCTTAAATATGCTTTTTATTTTGTTTCTGTTTGGGAAGAGAGTGTGTGCTACACTTTTTTGACTAAAACTTACTTTTACCTAATTTTTTTTTATCTTTTCGTCGTAATTTTTGAGATTACTCGTTCGTCTGGAATTGAAAACATATAAAATTGTGGACCGAAATTGAAAAAAGTTCATATAAGACAATGATGTAGACTAAGAATTCCAGCTTTTTGGAAATTTGTGTTTAGTGGACTTTATTTTTGCTTTTGATCACGTTTTATCTATACTTTTTAGATTCCTCTCGTTGAGATAATAATTAATTAGTGTGATTTCTTCAAATTTTGAAAAGACGAACAAAAATACCCAAACAAAAAATATCAAAAATTTAGTGTGATTTCTCCAAATTTTGACAATTTATCTTCCAAAAATGTATCATAAGCAGGTATGCGTTTATATATTGAACCATCATAGATATTTAGATTTTATTGACAAGCAACCAGATCTGTAGTAATATTTTATTTTTCTTGAATATGACCTTTTCTTTTGAGAGTAAAATAATGCTCACAACCTAACATTTAGCAACTTCATGTCTTTACTCACGTAATCATCGGGTGTAGTTGGTAAATTCAAAACATTCTACATTTGATTTTTTTTCTTACTTGTTAATATTGCATTAAAGAAAAAGTCATTCATGGTTTTTTTAGTGACTTACGCTAGTCTAATCTAATGGGCAGGAGATGAGACCCTACGATGAGAATTGAACCCAAAACCTCATTGTGACGAAGGAAGCACCTTACCACTTGAACTACCTCTGTTCTCAAACGGGCAAAATCAAAAAATAGGTACAGATTTTGGTTTATGCAATGATTGTTGATTTTTGCAGAGCCTGCTGATCCACTCCAATCAAAAGTTTAAGGGGTAGAAAATACTATTCCATATAGATTATTAAATGCAAAAAAGTGAATAGTATCATGTGATCCAAGTTGCCTTGATCAGTACAATAATAAATATGTCAGTTTGAGAAATAGCCCCAAATAAAGCAGATTTTGATCCACTATGATTTCTCCAGTCAGGGGAGGCCAGGCTTTTGTCACAAATATAAGTGTTGCAACTGATCTTTTATGCTCACAATCATTCATGGGTATAAAAATAAGGAGATATGATTGCAAGGGTATTGCTAGTTTCCATTCTTTTTGGTTCAATTACACCTTAACCAATAAAATTCTATCCCATTCTTAGTTTGGCACTCAAAACTTTTGATTTTTGTGAGTAGGGTCCTTAAACTTTCGGACTTTTTTCGAAGTGTCCTAGCTGATGATAGTATTTCCTTTTTCTTGAAAGGAAAAGGCCACGCGGCACCAGATGGAAAACCAATGTGAATAAGCATAACTTTTAAGGGACCGAGTTACACATATGCATGTCAACTCTTTTGACGCAACTAAGTGTTGCAACAAATCTTAATACATACTCTCAAGCATTCGTAGTTATTAAAATAACTAAAAGATGTCACAAGGGCATTGCTAGTTTCCATTCCTTTTGGATGAATCACATTTTAAAACATAAAAATGCTACCCAATTGTTAATTTTGCACTTGAAACATTTCTCTTTTAGAAATTGGGTCATTAAACTTTTGAATTTTTTCAAATGTGTTGTTAGTTGATAATGAAAATCATAGTTAAAAAGTGAGAAATTATTGCAAATCTTTTTGTCCCATGTGTTTATTTTGCTTTAGTGAACTAGGTGATAAAAAGCGGTTTGATCACGTTGACATAGAATTGGTAATTGAAGGACTAAACTGACAAAAGCATGATTCAATGGCCAAAGCGAGAAATAAAAACAAGGGAAATGTAGCATGGCATTTAACCCAAAAAAAAAGAGAATTTTAGCGTAAAATAAAGAGGACAGATCAATTACAAGTGTGTTGGTTCCACATGGTTTTTAGTTTTTGGAGAGATAGTAAACGCAGGGCCAAATTGGAAAATAGGTGCTACTTTAAGCGTACAAAGTGTAATTCACCTTTTCTTCTACTACTATTTCATATATGATGGTGCCTTTCAATGTCATGTGGAGGTCATTTTGGTAATTACACAAAAAGGGTGAATTTTACTTTATTCTTGGAGATTTGAATGGCTCTGTCTCTCAAGATCAGTTGGAATCACTCTCGAGTCTTATTTCTGCCAAAGCAAAAGGAAGAGTGGGCTGTGGGGGTCTGTAGAAAAAGAAAAGGGAAGCCCATTGCCAACGCATCTTTCAGTAACACAACTGAAGCAAAAGGCTCATCACTCTCTCTCTCTTCTCTTCTCCCTCTCTCTCTCTCTCTCTCTCTCTCTCGCCCAAATGAAAGAGAAAACCCCTCCTCTCTCTCTTTCTCCAGCTTCCAAATACTTGCAGCATTTTCTTCACTTGTTCATGCAAGATCCACAGAAGTCACAAACAAGGTATCCTCATTACTTCTCTCTCTACAATTTTCTTGTTGCTATCATCATAGTATATAGATATCCTTGTATAATAGCTATGACCGAATCAGACTCGAACCGAACCAGGTTGAGAGCTGGGCTGGCTCTAAGTCAAGGCCAGGCCGAACCAGGCTGAGAGCTGGGCTGGCTCTAAATCAAGGCCAGGCCGACCCTTAGCAGAGTCGCCACTGTGAGCGACATGCACTATTGCCACTTAGAGCAGGCATGCATCCTTCGCTAACATGACTGAGCACCACACAATAATTGTCAAACCCTGCAAAGGGCCGGTCCGGCCCCCCAGCCTTACACTTCCTGTTTTGAGTTTGGTCATTTTGATTTTTCAATGCTAATGTCTTCTTTAGCCTACAACTGTATGGACATTGATTTAGAAGTTTTGAAGGAACCCAATTCAAGAAATTTGCTTTCGTTAATTTTCTTGAATTGCCATAGTTCATAATCGTAACAAAATTCTTGATTTAAGTGCCTCAACATGCATTACTATTTACTGATTAAAGTACTTACGGCATGTTGGATCCGGTGATCCTGTAAGGCGGGCTGCCCTACAGGGTCGTAGTGCATGCACTACAGGTTTTCAGAATCCACGGCATGTTTGATTTTGTAGGGCATATCGCCAAAAATAAAAATTCACACGCATATATGTTGTTGAAAGCAATGAAAGGATTTCAGGACTAATATCGATCCTAGAACACAAAGTAGTCTAATTTATCTAAGTTTTGGATCTCATGCCGTTGACAATATATATATA
>BPLS01000711.1:1157495-1170736 GCA_019656275.1 Rhododendron kiyosumense
TATATATATATATATATATATATAAGTATGAGAACAAATGAAACATAATGGCCTAATTATGACTACCCTAATACACATTCTCGTTTAATTTGCTCATGTTTGTATTTTCATCAATTCTTAAGCGGATCAGGAGTTGGTGGTGTTGTCACCACACCTAGCTATGAGTGAAAAAATAATTTAGTGCCCAAGGTTCTTTTCTACCACACTGTGTGGTAGGGTCCAAGATACTGTGTACATATGAAGCCTTCATAATTTGTGGTGGAAAGAGGGCGTGGGGCACTGGGTGAAGGTACTCCAACCCCAAGGGGCACTGAATGATCACTCCTGTGAGTAGACAACGGGGCTCACTTGGTCGCATGGCTTTTTATCGGAACATTTCACTGCCTGAGGCTCTTTTCTACCACATTGTGTGGTGGGTCTAAGACACAGTGTATGTATGAAGCCTCTACAATTTGTGGTGGAAAGAGGGCCTGAGACACCAGGCGAAGGTGTTCCAACCCCAGGAGCACTGAATAATCACTCCAATAAGCGGAGTACGGGGCTCGCTGGGTCTCATGGTTTCTTATTGAAACATTTTACTAATCAGATTTTTCTGGGCTCGAGGCGAGCCGTATTAATATTACCCTCACAGAGCCGATGCTCTGTCTTGAGCTCCAACCCATGATCCTCCCTGTACATTTTCCCAAAAACATTAGTACTTTTTAATACGTTCATCAAGGAATTAAGCAGTAAATTAAACATGCTGATGGTCGTAAGTGGAATCTTAGGGGTCATTCGGCTAATAAGTCAAATGATTTATTCTTTCATCATTATTTAAATTTTTTCGCATTTGTTAACAAATGCAAAAAAATTTAAATAATAACGAAAGAATAAGCCATTTTGCATATTAGGCCGAGTAATCCGTTAGTGCAGTAATTGGGCTTGGGCTGTTGGTGATCCAAATTTGCAACTCCACCAATTTATGGGCCTGGTTGAAGAGTACAACTAGAGTAACAAGGCCCCATTCTAATAAGAAAAATAATTTTTTTAAAATTAAAAGTGATGTATTATAAGAGAATGATCTGTCTCGTAAAGGAATGCTGTAAAACAAGTCAACCATTTTTCCCCGATAATTGAAGTCAATGATCCCCTTTTCTTAACTTGAATAGAAGGTTGAATTTGTGTGCATGAAGTTAGATT
Source organism: Rhododendron kiyosumense (assembly GCA_019656275.1). Lineage (NCBI taxonomy): Eukaryota > Viridiplantae > Streptophyta > Magnoliopsida > Ericales > Ericaceae > Rhododendron > Rhododendron kiyosumense. The sequence goes on from BPLS01000711.1 coordinate 1,158,675, forward strand.
ACTTGATAGTTGATACCTCTTGGGGTTGTGAAGCCTGTTGGACTAGTGGAACCTGATTACGATCGGGGTCGTGTTTCGTTGACGGTTTGGGGAGACGAAATTTGTCTACATGAGGTTAGATTACTTGATACGGAGCAAACCAATGAAACTTATACAATTAATTTTTTCATTGGATGCATAATAAAAACAGGTGTGAGACTCAACAAGCTGTTGGGGAACCAACGTAAAAATTTCTGTATCATGCATTCTTGTTTTTGTTTCTTAATTATCTTTGCATATTGTGTGTTTGTTGGTTCAGCCCATTCTCAACAATACCCATCTTTGTTTTTGGTTTTTTTGGTCCTTTAGAAATTGATACAGATCTTAGTGTTTTCAATATAGCCGCATATCTTTACGAAATACTACATATTGATGGTCAAATTTTTGTCCCATTCCTAAGCCTTTCACCTTTTGAAATCTCAGAATTTTTGTGAAGGACCGATTCATTTACACACCCAGGCCCGAGCCATTCTCCATTAACATAGCGGCATTAAGCTTTTATCATAGTTCGCACTGTTAAAGTCACACCACGCGTCGGTCAGTAGGTGATGTTAGGGGTATGTTAAACTTCAATATCTGGACTTTGTCCAAGAAATTCCTGAGTTTCCATCACTGAACCAATCCTTCGTTGGTATAGTCACACTACTGAATGAGCTACAAATACAAATATGAGTACAATTTTCCATGACACAAATATGTATATGAGAAGATGTACTTATTCATAAGCTGTTTACAACATGGTGAATTTGAACCATTCAACAGTGTTTTTGAACTGTCCGAATTTAAACATATTTTTCCGAAAAAGAGTTAATTTGGACCATCCAAAACACTTTTGGACGGTCCAAATTTACCTCCGTAAAATTTCTCTGTATATTCCTATGGTGCTTTCTCTTATACATTCAATGCATTATTCCAATAGGAAACCTTGGTATCAAAGAGCAATGGCGACGGCCACTCTGTGGAAAACCTTGTCCAAATCCCCTGAAATTCCCGCGACAACTCCAACCATATGGAAAAACATTTCCCGGTCGACCGAGGTTCCCTCTTCGAACTCCACCAAACACAAGCTGAGAAAATGCACCTCGCTAAGGGTCGCGACGTCCTTCACACGCGTTTGCTTATGCGCGCCGATCTCTTCCTACACCGAGGTTTTCCAGTCCGAGGATCCACCCAGAAGGAGCAACAGCTACCCACGGTCAAAGGCGTTCCCCACCCAACAACAAGAGAGAGTTCCAAAAAGGGTTTCGAGTGCGAGGATTAGCGTGGAAGGGAGGAAAATCTTCCGGGGAAAATCGTTGACCGACGACGTTTTGATGAGGAGGTTTGTTGTGGAGGAAGAGGCTATGATGCAAACGAGGAGGAGAAATCAAATGGAGATCATTAGGAAAAGGGCTGCAATGAGGAGGAGAAGGCTTGGGCCAAGCCCACTTAGTAGAATGGTTTTGGCAGAGGAGGAATGAATGAGTTTTTTTTTTTTTTGACTGAGGAAAGTTTTCATTGATTTTCCCAGTTTTTCTTTCACCTCCTCTTGTAATTTGGCGTGTTCTTTGTTGGGTTTCTATTGCGGTTTTCTTTTCTCTGATTTTCCATGGATTCAAGTGCACCAAATATGTGAGAAGTTAATAGTTTTAGCTTGAGCTATCCTTCGAATGTTTTCAACAATAACTTCCACCCCTCAAGGGCATGACATCTTTAAGCCACACCACAAGAGAAAAATCACTTTCGGCGACTAAAAATTTTGTCGCCAAAATGCCGTTTTTAGTTGCCGAAATGTTTTGAGAGCATGTGATAGTTCTTAAACGGATCAGGCGTTCGTGTTGTCACCACACCTTGTTACGAGTGAAAAAGTTATTTGGAACCTCTGCCTCTTTTTCTACCGCACATTACGGTGGGGTTATCACGATGTGCAGTGAAAAAAGAGCCAGTCCGGGTCTCATAGTTAGACTGAAACATTTCAAAGAGATTTTTCTGGGCTCATGGTTTGATTGGAGTTAACAGTTCGAGTAGATTTTTCCGGGCTCGAGGTGAGCCATATATTACACTCACAGACAGCCCCAATGCTCTGTCTTGAGCTCCAACGCCTAATCCTCCTTGTTCATTACTTCAGGAAAAAACCTATGTACTAGCACTACTTTTTATGCTACATTTGGGCCTGGGTTATTGGTGACCCGAAGTTTGAAAATTACTCGACCAATTTATGGGCCTGGCCAGAGAGCAAAGCTAGAGCAAGGCCTGGTAACTAGCCCTCAAAGGGCTGGTAGAGGGAGAAGTGGAATGCTGTCAAACAAGTAACCATTTTTCTCTGATAATTGAAAATGTTCCCTTTTCTTAACTTGAAATAGAGAACTAAGAAGGCTGAATTTGTCCGGGTAATTAGTTTTTTTTTCCCTTTTTTTGTCACACGTTATACATTAGCGGGGGTTAGGAATATGTTAGTATGTTAGTTAACAGGGAATTCAGAGGTTATCCATAGTCATGAACTCTAAATCCTCCCCTCGTGGGGCTCAAACACCGGCCTCCACTGGGGAGAGATGAGATAAATCAACTTTGCTAGTTTGGTTTTCTCAGGAAATTTAGTTTTACAAGGCTTCGGGTGGATTTGGCTTAATAAGTCAAATAGTAGCTTTTTTTGTCTTTATTCAATTTTTTTTTTTTTTTGATAATTTTCTTCAAACTTCTGTGACTTATTGATTTGTTTCATCGAGAAGAATAGGAAAAATAATTTTTTTTATCAAAACTCATAATTTTTTTAAAAAGATAAATATAAGTAAAAAAATACTATCCTTTTTACTAATTTTTGTCTTTATTCAAAAAATTATGAATTTCTATTATATTTTTTTATTTTTCCGATTCCTCTCGATGAACGAACCAATAAGTAACAAAAGTTTAACGTAAAGCAAATAAATATTAAAAAAATTGAATAAAGACAAAAAAATAAGTCACTTGACTTTTTAATCCAAATCTACCCTTTTTTTTGTCAACATTATATACATCAGTGGGTGCTAGAGTTAACACAGAGAGTCCAAAAATTATCCATAGCCATGGCTCCCAAATCTCTGCCTCTCATGTGACTCAAACCCTAGTAACCATTGGGAGAAGAGGATGAGCAACCAATTGCATTAGAAATGGTTCTCCAAACCTACCCTTTTGATGTCTTCTATGAAGGAGACATGGGTGTGTTACGTATGTATGACAGTATGAGTACGAAGTATTGATTGTATTTCCGTACAACAGGTGGCGTATAGAGGGGAATCCTAAATTGAATGGACCAAACTGCCATAGCCGAAGCTATGTCATAGATCTGGCAGCTGGGTCCCTTCTACCACTAACAAACGGGCTAGCACTAAATTGGGATCAAAGAAAACAAAAGGATGGCTCAGGAGCCTAGGATTCCACTTTTACCCTTGATATTGGACATGAACTTCTAATCATCCCTCTAAAGTCACATAGACATTCATTAGGTTACCCACCTCCTTTTTAGGTCACCAGTGTAACCAACTCTTGCTAACTTGCTAGCCCACAACTTATGAAATAAGAACACCATTTTACCATTTATATCTTCTTTTTGTTTTTTCGACAGTCAAGGGTGTCTGAGGGGGTGTTCCTCTTTCTCAAAAAAGAACTTTTTGAAAAAAGAAGGTAATTTCAAACTCAAATATAATGAGAATGAAAAATAATTTTTCAATTTTTTTTGCACCGTTTAAAAGATCTCAATGAGATCTATCAAACAAGATCCATATTGATAGAAAAATTATTTGCGTAAATATATGATTTTTGAGTTTGAAATTAACTTCTTTTTCTAAAAAGTACTTTTTCGAAAAAGGGGAACACCCCCTGAGTTAGTTTATGCACACATCAATTAATTCCTTCCTAATTCGGCCAAAGACAGGCCATTCACGCCAGCTAAAACTAAAAAGTTCATAAAAAATTACTTTCCCGCAGCCTAACCCCAAGAATCAAACACTGGTCAATTGGGTGGGATTAAATATGTTTATGTCTTTGCTTATAAGCCACTCTAACTCACATGTGTGTGAAAATAACTAGTTGTGGAACAAGGGCTAGGGTGGTCTCATCTATGTCAATCATGTTTTGTAGAATCTTTGGTTGGTCGAACTTCTAACTAATGTCACCCCACAACTCTCAAATACGAGGTTGTTTGCTTACTGTCATCCACCAACTCTGTCGACTTATTTTGTACTTACAATTGCAACCATGTTCTTTGTCCATTTTCTCTTCTCAATAAATTCTTATTTGTTTTATGAGAAAAAAATCGAAATGGTCCATGTAGTTAAATGTTTGTGTTAACTTAATTCCTGTAGTTGTAATTGGCTCGATTTATACTCTGAACTTTCCATTTTGTTTCAATTTGGTCCAATTGCTAACTGCCGTTAGTCCTTTTAAATAAAGACAAAAATAAGCTAATAAAGACAAAACTAAATCAATAAGCCAATTTTTTCGTCTTTATTTTAAAAAATTGGATTTTAATGTTAATTTTTTACTTTTTAGGTTTCTCTCGTCATGATGAAACAATAATGCCGAAAAAGTTGATAAAAAAACTAACAAATGTGAAAAAATTAAATAAGGACAAAAAAATAAGCCACTTGGCTTATTTAGCCTAACAACCCCTGAGTTTATGTAATATTCTGACTTTTGGCCATAGTTCTTTATTATATTGTGACTTTTGGATCTATATCATGTTGTGACTTTTGGACATGGTTCTATATGCATTTTCTGTACTATGCAGAAAAATAGAACATCTCACTATTTGTCCACAAGTTAAACAGGTAGACAATACCAGTGGTTATGTTGCCTTATGACTGATCAAGAAAATGTTGAATTAGAGAGTAACTTTTTGCAGAAAACTATAGCCAAATTTCTTTTCAGGAGCCTCCTTATCAATGGAGAATGGAAGAACGAGCTGTGTTTCGGTTTAGAGGTATATTAGGTAGGTCTACGCAAAAAACCCATCTATTCGCGGAGCCGACCCGACCCGACCTGAAGAGTCCCGGATGGGGTCGAATATGTGCTACAGACGGGTACGGGTTCATTTTCTGTTCAAAATCAGATTTTGGTTCGGGGTCCGGGTTGGTGCGTTTCTTACTCGACCCGACCAATTCTTAAAGATTAATTTGGTTTAGTCAGACCCGACCCAACCCGACGTAAAGAATCTAGATTGCGGACGGTTCTTACCCCTTTTCGGTTCGGTTTGCGGGCCTAAAACATTTATTACCCGCCATGTCGGGTCGGGTTCAGGTTCGAGGGTTAAACCCGATCGCCCGACCCGTGCACACCCCTAATATTAGGGCAAGAGGGGAAGGAGAGAATTACTGTTTTAACCCCCAAAAAAGGGGCCATTTGATTTTGCTGTTAAAAGGACTAACGGCGGTTAGTAATTTGACCAAGTTGGAACAAAATGGAAAATACAGAGTGTAAATTGAGCCAATTATAATTACAGGGACCAAATTGACACAAACACTTAATTATAGGGACCATTTCAAATTTTTTTCTCTTGTTTTATTGACTAAATGTTAAGCCTGTATAGATGTACCAAAAAGAAATGTGAAAGTGACACATGCAATATAATTTAATAAAAAGGAGATGAAGAGTAATAAAGCCTGATAGTAGGTAGAATGGAGTAATAAATTCTTATTTGCCTTGCAGAGCTTGTCGCGGATTTCAATCCTAACAAAAATCATTTGTGCTAGATATTGATCAATATCTCTTTTTAGAGCACATTTCTTTTAAGAAAAATGGACTCAAGAATGTCTGTATGTATTGTTAGAACAATTAAATTGACACCTTATAAGGGGAATTGAACTTCTGACCTCTATTCTTCAAGCACTTAAGTGCACCCTTAATGCCCCAACTGACAAGAGCCCTCTCTTAAAAAAAAACTACTACAGTATGTAACAAAATCACAAGTGTAGTTTACCATAGAAATACCATATGTTTCAATCCTGGGACTGATGATGCATGTCAACCTCATCTCTCATACTCCATCATTGACATTGAATCATACTATATCTATATGATGTGTCATTGTATTGATTGAAACACGTTATACATGTATTCCCAATCTTATTACTTTGGGTAGTTTTAAATTTCTTGTAATGTACGACTCTGTTTATATCTATGAATTGTTCTTCTTAATATGATGCCAAAAAGAAAAAAGAAGAAGATAACAGATAGCTAGATAGGGGCACAGCCCAACTATCAAGATTTACTCCACCAGCCCTTTCCAAAGAGGGATCATGTTATTGTGTGCGTCCATGGCTATCATTGAGGGAGACTCGAAAGTGTGGTGGTAAATTTTATCTATTATATCGCATGAAATCCTCATTGGTCGATCTCACAGTTACTTGAAAGTAGAAGACTTCATCCACAAAAAGATCGTAATTATTTGAAAATCTTTTTAGTTACTAGAAAGTAGGTAAATTAATGCACAGCTGGCTTAGGTGATTTTGATGTGAGATCGATGACGGTGTTGACATGGCAACCACTCTAACCGTTGAGTGATTTTTCAGTGCCGAGGGGTATATCCTACGTGGTATCCGCTCGGCATATTCGAGCGGTTTGATGTATTTTTGGACTGCTCAGATGAAAACCCTTTTTCTCCTCTCATTCCAACACTTTCTCTCTCTTTTTTCTCTCTCCAAATTTGACCCATTTAAACACGTAATGGACGACTCGGATGCGCGAGCGGGCACCACGTGGTACCCGCTCGGCACTGAAAATTGTCACACACTTTGAAAATTGTCACACACTTTTTTCCATAGTTTTCTCTTTTGATCGGCCATTTTTTCCCCATACTTGTCACTCATACAGGAGAAAATCTCTCTCCTCTCACCCCGCCACCCTTTCTTCTATTTCTCTCTCTCAATTCGAACCATCCAAAACTTAAATAGACCGTCCGGATGCGCCGAGCAGGCACCACGTGGTACCCACCTAGCACTGAAAAATTGGAGAAATTTTTGTGTAACGGGTAGGTACCACATGGCCGTCTAACACACTTTTAAATGATCCGAATGCGCTGCTCGGGTACAACATGGGAACAACCACGTGATATCCACCCGGTACCCAAAAATTTCTCCTCATACAATATTAAGAAGATTATTCAACGCGGAGTATCTACTACAGTGTGGTGGTTAAGATTTTTCTTTTCAAAAGAAGGCAGATTCTCAGCAGTCTGCAGAGAGTTCATGCAGTCCAATTTCAACTGTTCATTTTTGCATTCAACGGTCCAAACTTTATAAAAAAAATTCGGAGAAACGTTTTTTTAAAATCTCAACCGTTAAATATCTCATCCGACAGTTCACAATCTTCCAACCCAACCTCTGCAGTCCATATGACAAGCCTAATTCTTTCAAAATTCGGCTAACACGTCATAGAAAAAAAGGTCAACTCCACGCGTCGAGTCTTTTGATTTTATAAGTTGGGAGATTGTTGAATTGATCTCGATCTTTGCACCCAAATGATCACGGAGGTGCTTTAATACCTTTCAACATCTGAAATTCTTGTGGGGTAGCCTGTTAACGGACCATATTTGATTCACAAAAATTCGATGGGGCCAATTTGATAATCCGAATATTAATTCGGTTGGATTCCAATACAGTAGAACCAATGCGGTAATAATCCGATCCAAACTCGATTTAAAAAAAAAAAAACCATTTTTTTTTACTGATGACTGCTTGATAGATTCATGTGTACTTCGATTTTCTTTGTATTGATCTATATATCTCTATGAATGGATGTAATATCAAGAAATATCGAGATTTATTTTTGGCCTTTTTCTTTTCGTTTTGATAGTCTTTGGGTGCATATATGCAAATTAAAACGGCCAAGTTTTTCTAATCCAGGTATAAGTTAAGAACCAAAAATAATAGACCGACTGTTTTGCATCCCCACATTAATGCAAAAGCATTCGTGAAGAAAACTGTGATAAAAGAGATAATATGACATTTTTGGATATTATAACACACCATGATGGTAGTTGTTTTAATTTGCACTAAAATAATCATAAAATGCAATGTAAGTTTGTATTATAACCGAGTATAATATTTGGGCATGTATTGTTATATATATTTGGGCATTTTAGGCTCACTGATGTTTAGGGTTATGCTCGTTAGGTGTGTTTGGGCTTGTCTTAATTAGTTGTATTGTCCAACTTTTTGTTGAATTTCCCTCCCTTTTTTTGCTTAATAAAATTTTACTTTTATCGATAAAAAAAAAAACCAAGTATAAAAATTCTCTCAGTGAGATATACAGAATGGTGCTCCAACATATTTTTCCCCAAAACGTTTTTTCTAGGCACCGTTCCGCTAAAATTCTTATTTTTTAAGTACTTGTTTTTTGTTTTACAAGACAGGTCATTCTCTTGCAGTACAATTATGAGAGAATGCCATAATAAGACACGTACAATTATTGGAAGTTGCATGCCAATAATAAAAGTGATAAACGAATCAAAAGGTTTAGACAAATTAGACAGATGACTTAATTTTTTTATTGGTTGTAGAAGAGTTTGACAATGCCTAAGATTTTTGTGTAGTTACCCAATAGTTTGTTGATGACATCCACAACTCACACTAGGTCTACTATGTAACTTACATCGGTATAACAATTATTTATAACCTACGGATTTACATCAATTTAGGTCGTGCGTGCTTCACTGAGACGGTCGAATCCCGGCCCAAACCGTCTTAGATTCAAATTGAATGAGGCTTTAGTACAAGCCTAACAGTAAATAGTAAAAGTCACATAGATCTGTCAATAGATTAGCGTAATATGAAGTGGTTAAGGTGTAAATAATAATGGATTGACAAAAACAAAAAGGTGTGAATAATGGCTTAACATATATACTGTATAACAAGATTATTTGGGAGTTGATTTTGTCATTTCCCTTTTTGTTAATGTCATTTTTTTTTCTCTCACAAAATAAATCATCTAATCAAGATACAAAGAGGGGTGATATTACCAAAAAGAGGAGTGGTAAAATCACTCATTTTTTCTTTTTTTTTTTTGAAAATTGTGATATACACTTTTTTCCATACTTGTCACTCATACAGACAAAGTAGTACTTCAGTATATAACAAGATTAAATATACACTTTTTTTAAGAATTTTATTTTCAAAATGCGGCTAACACGTCATAGAAGAAAGGTCAGCTCCATGCGTCGACGAATCTTTGATTTTATAAGTTGTGGAGATTGTTGAATTGGTCTTGCACCTTAATGATCACTGAGGTGCTTTAATACCTTTCTGACATCAGAAATTCTCCTAGGGTATGCTTGTTAATGGATTAGATTTAATCCGGATTCGATTCGAAAATAGATGTAATATCAAGAAATATCGAGATTCTTTTTGGCCTTTTCTTTTCATGTCGAGAGTCTTTGGGTGCATGCAAATTTAATGAATCAAAGATAGTACACAACTAGAGTATACACCAATATAATGATAGTTCGCTTATTTGACTGGATGTATGAGAGTTTGAACTAAAATATTTTCGACGCATAGTAACCATACATCTAATATATAATCTCGCAGAGTCTGAATATATAGAACTATGGGGGTATGTTATTACTTATCTGATCGCTATAACCACAGTGGGATCATATACCCTATGAAATTATATCTCTCTTCATGTGTCAAACAAATTTATATTTTTGTCTGCATTGCACTCCACAATAATGCGTGGTGTTGAAGCCAAGAATGAGATAGGGGGGTCTAGTTGTGGCGATTGCCACGACAAGAATTTAAGAAAATGTAATTACTATATTTATAAAAAAAATGATGCCCACCTTATATAGTCTCGTTACTACTAAATTTTTTTAGTATACATTTCGTCATTATTAAGATAAAATCTTGATTCCGTCTTTGGTTGAAGCTTGGCGATCGCCATGTCACGGCTAATACCTTGTCAACTTCTTCTTCTCTCTCTCTAATACCTTTTCAACTTCTCTCTCTCTCTGGCTTTAGCTGTTGTTACGCACATATTGGCGGTTGGAATACTTTCCACCAAACTTAAGAATCTGGTTCAAAAAAAACAAAAAAAGTCTCTAGAATAAACCCATGACCTTTTTTCTTGGTTGAAAATAAACCTGGAATATACGACTGATTCAACAAATAATTTGCAATCCTTGACTTTGACCCATAGTAGTGATGCTCCCATGTTGAATTTAGAAGTCCAAGTAGTATTAGGTACTTCAACAAGGGGGAATCTAAATCGTGACCTGGTATTCTTAATTTAATAATACGCCGTGGATTCGTGTTTGTTGACTTCAAATACAAAATATTAATTGTTTACCTCAACTGGTTTGGCCACGTAAACATAATAAAATATGTGAGGTTGCATGTTCGAATTTTACGGAAGTCAAGCATTCTAGACCTTGGAATCACTAAAGGGTTTGAATATCAGTCATTAACTTCAAGGTCGCAAAATTAGCCAAGATGCGCTCGAGCTGCTCAAGTTAACCCCAACATCCAGTTATATAAAAAAATAAAAATATGACCCATTGTTGTCAAAGTTGAGGAGATCTTGGGGGAAACTGATTTCACAAAATGAAACTACTTTCAACATCGCAATGAGCGTATTTGAAGTAAATGTGCAATTCAGGAATTTTAATCGTTAACTTCAAGATCTCAAAAATAGTTAAAATGTGCTTGAGCTGCTCAAGTTGACCCGAATATCCAGTTATATAAAAAAAATAAAAATACGACCCGTTGTTGTCAAAGTTGCGTGAGATCTTGGGGCAAACTGATTTCACAAAATGAAACTACTTTCAACATCGCAATGAGCGTTTTTTGAAGGAAACGTGCAATTAAGGAACTTTAATCAATTAATTAGCTGTGCGATCTCGTGTTTTTGCTTTTTGACTTTCTTGTTCAACAATCACCACCAACCTTTCAACTCTTTCACATGCATCAACTATTGATTATATAAATCATACAGCTTACCACTAATTTCATCACCTTAAGTTTTTATATGACCTAAAAATTACTACTTAAATCAGAATAATATGTGTATGTGTTTAGCCCGTTTGTAGAAGAGTCTGAGAGTGCCTAAGATTTTTATACTACAAAAAATCTGTCACTATAAATTTTAAGCAACACACTTTTAGTGACAGCTTATTGACAACTGTTTTGTTACTATCGCTCATTTTTTTTGTAGTTTAATTATGTGGTTATCTAATAATTTGTTGAGTACATCCAGGCTCACACTAGTTCCACTGTGTAACTTTCATCGGTATAACAAGTATTTATAACCTACGGTTTTACATCAATTTAGGTCGCACGAGCTTCACCGAGACGGTCGAATCCCAGCCCAAACCGATCCTTAAAGGAAAATCCATAATCTGAAGATGTAGGCAAATTCTGTTTTGATGTTGAATTTTCAATTTTCCCTAAACAAATATATAAAATTAATTATTCTCTTGTGGACAAAATAATTAATTTCGTCAATTCAAGCTTGACAGTTGATGCCATTTAAGGCACTCATATATAGTTGAACGATTATTCACCATCTTTGAGATCAAAGATTACAACATTTCAAGATGCTGTGGCTAATATCAAAATATCATAACGTTCAAGTCACCACAAAAGTATCAATCAAATTTTACAGGACAAACATAATATATTAGCATCGTGATCAAACTAGTATGCTAAGAGCATCTCCAAGAGACTCAATAGGATTCTAAGCAAATTGCCTAGAAAAAGTGCAAATTTTCCCTATGGCTAGCCACCAAATAATTTCACAACCAACAACCTAACCAAATGTCTATTCAAATCACAAATAACCCAATCAGAAACCACCCAACAAAACCCAATCAGAAATCAGACAGACAATCAAAAAACACAATCAGAAAACTCAATCGGAAAACCCAAACAGACAATCAGAAAACCTAAACCGATAGAGCTGTTCTGCTTTGATCGAAACACCCAAACGCTGACACCAAATCGGAAAACCCAAACAATTTTGCTGCAGCCACTGATAAGCACCCAGAAATGTAATGAAAGGGTGCGCTAGTGTCT
>BPLS01000711.1:1184779-1195330 GCA_019656275.1 Rhododendron kiyosumense
GGCCTAATTTCTTTCTGTTGGCACAGTTTCAGCCCTTTTGCGAGGTGCACCTTTCTGAAAGGATTTTGGTGGATTGGCAAAAACTTCTTGAGGTATGAGTAAATTCTTGGTAGTGTCAATTGCATATACTGGAATTTTTGGGGATTTTCTAAATTTATGTGATTTATGAAATTGGCTGCAAAACTTGAAAAGATGGATCTTTTTGATTTTTGGTTTGAAGTTGCATGTAAATTTCCTTTGTGGGTATTTCTGTATGTACTGTCAATTGCACATAATTCAGTTTTTTCAGTCTGTTTGCTAATTAGGTTGGTTATGAAATTGACCCTAAATCATTAAAATGCTTGCTTTTTCTGATGTTCGGAGAGAGTGAAATTCTTTTTTTTTTTTTCCCCCTTCCCCTTTGTGGGTATTTTTGTTTGTACTGTCAATTATTTTCAGTGTGTTTGCTAATTAGGTTGTTTATGAAATTAGCCATAAATGTGAAAAGGTTTCCTTTTTCCAACATTGGGAATGAAATTCTATGTTTTGTGCTTTGTGGGTAGTGAAATTTTTGCTGGGTTATTTCTCCCATGAATTACCTTTCCCTTTGGCCTTATCTTGCCGGGTGTTGGGGACGTTCTTGAATCTTGAATCGCTGAATTGTTGTTTTGTTGTCTTTAAACTATTGCAGTGGGAAAATATATAAACATATATTTAGGGTTCTTTAATATTTCTTTGATTTCTTCCCCTGGTCCTAAATCTGGAGTTTGTTGAAGGGGATTCAACTTTTTGCTCCTTGTACAGAAAAGCTACAGCAGGCTTATGATTGAATTTGTTCTTTTCTTCATTCATATACGTATGTGTACTATGTACATACATACAAACATATGCATGTGTGTGTTTGTTTGTTTGTGTTTGTGTTTGTGTTTGTGTGTGGGTTGGATTTCACAATAATTTGAAAGGACATCTTTACCTGGAAAAACTATATTTTTTTCCCCAACTTGTTTTCCTACCAAACACTGACTCTAGTGATCAAATTTGGCTCATAACATAGGAAAAGTGTGGGTCAAATACTAAGAACTTGAATCCCGTGTGATTTGTCTCCGGCGTTCTTCTTTACTCCAGCTGTTTGAGTGATTTTTCTGCTGTTTCCTTTTTCATTCTTTGTTGTGAAAAACACGGTATTGAGATGAAACTTTCTCTCACAGATCAACTAACGACGTTGAGACTGCAGACTCATTCTTTCCCTTTGGGGAAAAAAGTTGTTGATTCCACATATAGTTGAATGAGAATTTGCTCTTGGAGTACAATATCATGTGTACTGTTGGAATGCAGACTCAATCTATGTTCATGGGAACTGGGATGCCTTAGATACTAATAGTAACATGTCATGTCCACTGTTACTCAATATCTTGATTCCTGATCATCTGAAATACCGGTTTGTTTTCCTTTTTCAGGGAGGAATAGTGATGCTAGAAAAATGGGAAGGAGTTGGTTTTCTGCAATCAAGAGGGTTTTCATACCCAGTTCTAAAGATAAGCCAGTGAATGTAAGTGGAATCTTACTTTGTGGGTTTTGCTTGCAATTTCAATTCTAAACATTTTGTAACTTCTAAGTGCAAAAGTGCTTAGTAATCAGATTACAATCCCCAGTAATGCTGATTAATATTCTCCGTCTTGCTTGATTTTTGCCACGTAACGCAGAATTTCTGAAATTATCGTAGTGCTTACTCATCTTGATAACCGAGACATTTGTAGAATTGCTCAAGGCTTTTGGCTTAGAAAATGGTGCTCAAAAGTTTGTTAACGTAATACTGTGCTTGCTGGAAACATGTTTACCATCATATCAAAGGTTAAGGGATCGATCAATCTTATAAAGATGCTTTTGTTCGACTTTTGGACGGTTTAATAACTCAAGTTTTGTTTGAACTGAGTGCTGTTTATAAGTTTGGAAGTAGCTTAGGAGAACGAATTCCACGACAGATTTTGCATCTGAAAGCATCAAAAGCACTTGTCATGGCTTCCCATAATAAAGATCTATGTTGTAGGGATCGGAGAAGAAAAGCACCAAGGAAAAGAAGAAGGGAAAACTGAGGCATGCAGAGACGAAATCATTCATCCGATTCAGGGAGCCAAGCAGTATCGAGAAGATACTCGGGGAAGTCGACCAACAGAACTTACTTGTTAGGCCTCCCACGCCTGCCGAGCAACCAAGCACACCAACTTTGGCTGTTCCCAGGGCTTCATCTCCTAGGGTTGCTTCTCCTAGGGTTACTTCTCCAAGAGTTGCTTCTGCAAGAGTTACTTCTCCCAGAGTCACTTCTCCCAGAGCTGCCTCCGCACGAGTTACTTCTCCGCGAGCTGCTTCTCCACGAGTTGCATCTCCGAAAGCTGCTTCTCCACGAGTTGCATCTCCAAAAGCTGCTTCTTCAAGAGCTGTTCATGATCAGCTTAAGGAATTTAGATACAGGCCAGAACCAACTCTATGGTACCAACATCTTTCAGCCATCAAGATCCAGTCAGCCTATAGAGGTTACAGGGTATGATTCTCAATTTTTTCTTGCTTTAGTATAGATTAGCATCATATCTATGTCAGAGGTAGGGTATGGAATTTTTATCTTTCTGAATTACAGTGGATTAAAAATAATGTTATGTATGACAAGGAACTCATAAAAACCCGCCCAACTTGATTCAATTTGATGAAGTTTTATGGTTGTTACTCCCGTTTTTTGTTTCAGTTCCTAAGGTAAAACTTAATGCATTGATCAGATTCGTCGGAGACATAAATAAAATATTACATGGTTGCTGTATTTCCCAAAGATCCTGTGAGTTCAGTTATACGACCGAAGAATCGGGACTAGAGATCCTGATTAAGATTGAATGTCGAGATTGAACGACCATGCACAAACAGCTCAAGGAAGATGGCTGAATCACTCCCGTTGAACTTGAGACTTTTTATGACTTTGCTTGGATTTGAATTTGTCAAGGAATTTTTTCAGTCAAAAGAAAAAGAATGTGAAAATATTCAAACGCATCCAAATTTTTGTCTATTTTTTCTCTTAATCCTTCCACATATCCAAGATCCAAACTCAACCTAGGTTGAGTTGTTACTCTTTGACCATCTGGGATCCATTGTGTCTCTTTGTTGGCATGACCTCAGTCTTATTGAACTAGACGTAATGTTTTATAATTTGACAATGCCCAAGCCTGGTATAGGGTTCTGTCTTGGATCAACCATTCATAGAATGGATGAGGCCAGAATTTGTTTCTTTTTCCCAACTATTTCTGGGTATGTTTTGGCCTACTAGGATATTGGAGCCATCTCAGTATGGCACACAATGATTATTGTAATCCCTAGTTTCTAATTGTGCAATAACGTTGGGTTGGTCCGGGTATATGGTTCACATATATGGCTCTATCCCAATTGACAGTATGAGCTTTTATTATGCAGGCTAGGAAGAGCTTTAGAGCTTTGAGGGGTCTAGTGAGGCTTCAAGGAGTGGTGAGAGGCCAGAACGTGAAGAGACAGACTATGAGTGCAATGAAAATGATGCAACTCTTAGTTCGGGTTCAAACTCAAATTCAGTCACGGAGGATCCAGATGTTAGAAAACCAGGCACTCCAACGCCAGCCTTACAAGAATGACAAGGACTTGGAGAGTAACTTCGGCAAATGGACCGTGAGCCAGGTACTATGTTTTTCAGTGATTCATATTAAATTACACCCTTAAGGATGACCCCATTGCCCACATTATTGGCACCTTGTGGGTGGTTTGCTCGACATATTGAATGCAATTTTGGAGTTGGAAGATTTACAGCCGTTATAGTGGGATGGGGTTGGGTTGGTCTATTGGCCAATATGGTGTATGGTTCATAACTGAGGTGCATTTAACTGCATTATTGGCCTTGTCTTGGCATAGCCTGGCCCCCCTCAACTACGGTAGGCTAAGGTCTCTGAAGCCCCTCTCATCTTGGTCTTTGCATAATTTTGGGGAAAAAAAAACCATTGGCTTGTCAAAACCCCAGCCTGAGGCCTGACCTAGGGCCATGGGCTAGGCGTGGTGCAGAGATTTCGGCAATTGGACCACTCCAGTCCGGTCCATGATTTGATGGGAGCCCAGCAAGCTCAGCCTGTTAGATGTATTGCTGACCAACCAAATGCATATTGGTGGATGAATCTCATTCCGTACCATGGTGTGATGATAATCATGTATGGATCCTTGTCTTAACCATGGGTGTTACTTTCCTTCAACCTATGTAACATGTTTATTCATAACCACTTAAACTTAATAGAATCTCAATTTGGTTGTGTTTGTACCTTGTATTCCTGTTTTCATGGAATAGGATAGTCTTAGAGTAACAGGCAAACCAATCAAAGAACCATATGATTTCCCAAAGTCAAGGAGATATAGTGTTATGTGGAAACGTTCATGTTTGGTTTGAACTTACTTAGAGACTTATAATTACCACTTAAGCTATGCAAATCGTTAATTAGCAATGTTGTTGTAGTCTGAGGCAGGTCAAAACGAAAACTGGGACGACAGTTTGCTGACAAAGGAGGAAAGAGAGGCGAGGATGCAGAAAAAGGTGGAGGCCATGTTCAAGAGAGAAAGAGCAATGTCCTATGCTTATTCCCACAAGGTACTATACCTTCTCGTTATAGCGTATTTCACTTGTATGCATTTTGTAAAACAGACTCGATCTATTACTTAATCTGCAGGATCTGGTATTGCACACAAATTTTGCTAAAATGAAAATTTGGCCCAAAACTGTGCTTTTAGATCATCAAATTTCACAAATTCCACGAATTTCAACCATTTATAAACATCAGTGTGCAACACACACACCCACCCACCCACCCACCCACACACACACACACACACTCACATATGTATGGGAACGGGTACTTTTTATAATAGGAACGTATCCAAAGGAATCAAGGGAATGTCATTGAAATCCAATACAGATACAACCAAACACTACACTTACATAAATAGCAGAAAAGAAAACAGAAACAAACCAAAACCGGAGGGGCAGAAACTAAGTCCCCCTAAGCCACATGATTCACTTGCATGTGCGGGAGCGTGAAAGCGTCTTTGATACACATCCCAATCTACTAAAATCCAAGAGAGTGAGGATTGAGAGCATGAGCATATGGCATTTTGAAGTATTATGTGAGTAAGCCCCTGACCAAAACTAAGACTAACTAGCCTTGCTTGAAGACATACTCAGGGATGACCCACTCCAAACTCAAACTGTGATCGGCAGAAAGAGGGATATTTCTCCAAGCACAAGCACAACCTACTGTCTCCTCCACAATACAGAATCCACACCAATTTTCTGGAAATTCCTACCATTTGCAGTGTGCAATATTTGATTTAATGTTATGTGGCAAGACACATTCTTCTCGTCTTTGGTAGATGAATTAATGAATGTGTGCTTTTGCCATGTGGACTAAGCACAGCCATGAAAGGTTGCTAGAAAAACGGAAAAAAATAAAAATAAAAATTATGGAGTATATATGTATATGATCACAGATGCCCCTGTAGCTCAATTCAATAGATTTGGGATGAGAAGTCTAGATAAAAGATAAACTGTCTTTGAGCCGCTCCCACTCTATAGATCAGTCCTAAATCTAACAAAAGATCATGAACAGCACTTGTATGGGCATTCTGCTAATCCAATGTCCAAGGAAAATGGGATAGGGCAAAATATTCATATTTGCTCATATGGTTCTTCTATTTAGAAAATCAAGTTTACAAGATGCTGTAGGGCATTTTTCTTGCATGCTTATCATTTCTAGGCACAGGAAAAATTCAAAGTGCAATCACTAAATGTCCATTACTCTTGTTTCTGTTGTTGGTAAATAGCAATTAGAAAGGTATTCTGAATATAACTTACCTTTACCCAAGTGTCCGTGCCAAACATGGGGACGTCATAAGTATATCCTCGGATGTTAAATCTTTTTGAATTGCCCTGTCTCAAAGGCTTGTTTATGTTACACACCGTAATCTGCCATAAAATCTGGTTATCAAAGCTAGTAAAAACCTTTTTCCTTTGAATTTCCTAGGGATCGGACTTGTTTATGCAACACATCTTTGATTCGTTGTCATTTTCTTTTTCCCTTTGATTTTCATTTATGAATGTCTTCACTATCAGCTATGGAGAACCAATCCTAAATCAGCTCAAACATCAGTAATGGACACCCAAGCCGGTGGATTTCCCTGGTGGTGGAACTGGGTGGAACGGGAACTCCCCCCGTCAAATCCTCCTGAAAGCCAAACTGCGAAGAGTTTTCATCCGACGCCTCCGAAACCAAGCCCACGGCCTGCATTTGGAAACTACAAGCAACAGAATATCAGATATGATAATCTTGAATCAAGTACACCAAGGTCAACGAGATCAGCGGCTCCTATCGGAATCTACAAGCAACCGAATATCAGATGTGATAATCTTGAATCAACTACACCAAGGTCAACAAGGTCAGCGGCTCCTATCAGAAACAGTCTGGGGCTGATGAAGAACTCGTATCAGGTATATAAAAGCAAAGAGTTGGACACATGACTTGTCTGACATCTCATTGTTATGTGCATGGACACGCGATATGAAGCTGACACACTGACGTGGATGTGAAGAAAATTCAAGACACGACTAACGAAAGAAACACTGACTAGAAATGCAAAAACATATATTTTAAACATCTTCAAAATTAATACTTATTGGGTACTAATGCAAATTGTAGAGTCCCCCTAAAAAGGTAAACCCATGTACTCAATTTTTTGACCTTGGCTTTAAACCTTACAAGACTTCATTTTAACCTCCAAAAGTGTTTCTTGCCTGACCTAAGTAGTGTGTCCCCCTTTCTCCCAAACTTTTAATGTGTCCCAGTGTATCTTTGTATGCACGTGTCCATAGAATTACTAGTCCAATGACTAGTATGTATGCCTATCTGAATTTGGACGAAACTTCATATTTACATTAACTTTTTTTCCTCGTTTGTATGCCTATCCGAATTTGATATTCGATAGAATTGATTACTTCGTGTATTGTCATCTGGATCCCATACCAAAGTTTATACAGTATATTTTTAAGATGGGAAAATTAGATTAAAACAACAGCATATTTTAGTACTGATTGGTAACGTTCATATTTGTAGAAGCCAAGAACTAGTGCTGCCAATTCTGCTTTCGATGTGCCACTGAAAGACGATGATAGCCTCATGAGCTGCCCCCCGTTCTCCGTTCCGAATTACATGACACCAACTGTTTCGGCCAAGGCTAAAGCAAGGCCTTTTAGCAACCCCAGGGAGAGGTTCCCGGGGACTCCTACTGGGACTCCTACCGGCGATCCCAATAGACGGTTCTCATTCCCTATGACGCCTAACATCGGTTCCTTCAAATGGAACAAAGGGTCTAGTAGTAAGGGTTCACCTTCAAAAAGGGTGTTTGAAAATCAGCAGTCTTTGCAATCTGTCGGGGATTTGAGTATCGACTCTACTCTTTCGATGCCTGCTGCCGTTGGGAGGAAACCGTTTAACCGATTTGTGTGATTGTTTTTGGGTTCTTCTTTTCTCCAATTACGTTTAACAGCTTTCTTTCTAGCTATTGGGTTTTAGTTTTCCTGATTGTATTGGTTTTTTTTTGTTTCAATACTGAGTGTGTTTGAGTTACAAATGCTGATCTTGTAAAATAGTACTAATAAAGAAACAGTAGGATCTGTTGGCTTGAATGAAGGAGGATTTGGGTTTTGAGAACTGTGGCATGTGCATTTGTTCTGTTGGATCGGTAATTTTTTTTTTCCCTTTCTGATGAGAACCTCCACGACTTCACTCTCACTATGCGAGCACTCTTTTTTTTTTTCGGGCAAAAGTAACATTTTATAAAGAAAACTTTTTAACTTGTACTATACTACTATAATAACCCGAATACATGCAGTCTCTTGTTTCACATAAACGGCCCGTTTGGATGGAGGATTTGTTTTGGGTGGATTTGTAATGAGGGGGGATTTGAAGATAGATATGTAATGAGGGGTGATATGTTAAGAAGGGTGGGCCCACCTCTTAAGAAGGGTGGATTTATAATGAGGTGTTTGGATGGTTTTTTTAGAAGGGGGATTTGAAAGGTGGATATGATGGGATAAGATGTGAAATGACTTTATTGCCCCCATATTTTTATTTAATGGGTAATATAGGTTAATTTAAATAAATAAATAAATAAATAATTTTTTTTTAAAACTGGATAAAATTAAAGTAAGTTATCTTGAAAATGTTTAAACCACATAATTTTTTTTTTGCTAAAGAAAAACGGATTAAATGATGTAATATTTGTAAAATATTTCAATTATTATGACATTATATAGAAAAACAGATTTCCTTTTTTGTATAAAATAATGAAAAATATAAATATGTTAAATGTTTAAAACGTTTTTGTAATAGAATAATGATTTTTTGGAAAAATTGTAAAAATCAAAATATCCCAAAAAATTGTTTGATTGTTAAAATTAGTTGGGTAGTTGAAAGCACATGGTCAACAAATTTGTTGGGTGTGTGGTAATTGAAAACACATGTTCACCAAATTTTTTTGGTAATTTTTTCTATAAAAGGCACACATTTGTACCATTTTCTTCATCCAATTTCATATCTCTTGTCCATTACAAGTAATTTCCAACTATTTTTGTATTTTGCCTCACAATGGCACGCGCCGCACGCCGAGCTTGGAGCGATGAGGAGGAGGAGTCGTTATTAGAAAAACCTACGACTCTTGTAAATCAAGGTGTTTGGCAAGCTGAGCACGGGTTTCATCCCGGGTACTTGGAAGTCTTGAAAAATCAAATGAGATCTTCTTTCCCCGAAGGAGGTATTGCCAAAAATCATATTGAAGCAAAGATTAAGAATTAGAAACAAACTTGTTTCCAATTAAATTACATGCTTCAAATACCCGGGTTTGGTTGGAATGCAACTGAAAATAAACTGTTGGTAGAAGATGCAATTTGGAATCAGTATGTCCAAGTAAGTAATCAATATTTTTGCAATTTATATAAACTCATGTCCTAACTTAATTTTTAAATAATTTTGCTATTATTTGTGTAGGTCAATCGACGAGATAGGCGTATGAGGGAAATGCAATTTCCGAATTATAATCGATGGTGCCATTGCTTTGGACATCAGTACTGATGTGGAGAAGTCGGAAGCTTAAAACAGATGTTGGACAATAAATTTGTACCTTCGTAATGTACCTCAACTAAATATTTAAATTTAATTGAGATGATTACTTTGTGTTCATATTACAGTCTTAATTTCCATAATGTTTGGAAAATACATACAAGCTCAATTAGAATCAAAATAGATGTGCCAAGATTATACAACATAAGAAACCTAAGAAAAAAAATACAACGAAGTACATGGTTAGACTAGTTCGATGTTGAACTTTCAAACCACTTGCGGATGAGGAACCACTGTGACTTGATTGATGTTTGGTTTGGACCGACTGCATTTGAAGGAGTCGGTATCTTTCCTCATGGAACTGTAACAATGCTCCTTCCGCTTCGTCAAACGTCTTGTATCTTTTGAACAAGTTCCCCGAGTATCCTTTAACTTGCAATCCCGCGGTCTCCCAACTTGTATAGATTCCCGGATTACGGCCGACGAAAACCACCCAATAGGATTCTTTATCTTCACTTTTCATTGAAATATCTACGAGAAAATATCGATTATGACATTTATAAGAATACTAATATTATGTTTATACGTACTTGGCTCAGATATTTTTATTAACCGGCGCATAGTGCACTACTTGGCTACAACTTATGTTGCCGAAGGGTGATTAAACCATTGACCCTCATAAGTTGTCCCGCCAAGACAAGTGCCTCGCCTTTAAATTTGTCTATCATATCCTCATAGCCTAGGAGAACAACCTACAAAACACCAAAAACTTGCCCAACTAGAAGCTGCAAAACTGCCCAGTAACCACCAACGAAAATGCCAAGAATGTGTGCCAAGAAAACAATGCCACTAGCAAATCCATAAAATACCACCATTTCTGTCCACATTACACCACTAATATAGCACCAAAACTGCCACAAAAAGGAGCCAAAAAACTGCCCAGAATGACATTACAAAACTGTCCAAAAAAATAGTCAATAACTGCACAGTTATCCCTCACCAAAACTATCCAAAAAAATAGCCACAAAACTGCCCACAATGCTGAACCAAAACTGTCTAAAAAATAGCCACAAAACAGTCAAAAAACAGCCACAAATTTGCACAGAATGCTGCACCAAAACTGTCCAAAAAAATAGCCACAAAACTGCCCACAATGCTGAACCAAAACTGTCTAAAAAACAGCCACAGAACAGTAAAAAAACAGCCACAAATACTGCACAGAATGCAGCACCAAAACTGTCCAAAAAAATAGCCATAAAACTGCCCACAATGCTGAACCAAAACTGTCTAAAAAACAGCCACAGAACAGTCAAAAAACAGCCACAAATACTGCACAGAATGCAGCACCAAAACTGTCCAAAAAAATAGCCACAAAACTGCCCACAATGCTGAACCAAAACTGTCTAAAAAACAG
>BPLS01000711.1:1195340-1208754 GCA_019656275.1 Rhododendron kiyosumense
TCACAGAACAGTCAAAAAACAGACACAAATTTGCACAGAATGCTGCATCAAAACTGTCCAAAAACCAGCCACCAAACTGCCCACAATGAACAACCAAAACTGTGAAAAATACACCCACAAAACAGCCACTACGTTGCCATGTAGCATATGAACACTTGGGCTCAGACAATTCTAGTATAATCAAAGTAGCACTACCCTTTGCAAATAAGTTGCTATTAAGGCCATCATAATTTGCAAAAGCAATACCAACTAATACATTGCAATTAATATTGCATCATTGCCCAATAAAACAACCCAACAAAGAGCAAAGAAACTGGCCAAATGACAGCTAAAAATCAATTCAAAAACCTGCTAGAAAACAGCCCAAATAAGGGATGCAAACCTTGCCAAACGTAGGCATAACAATAAGCCGACACCAGAAACACTACTAACAGTCAGAAATCAGACCAATAACAGGCAGAAACTATCAATAAAACTGCCCAAAGAATACAACAACTAAACTTAGCCAACAAAACAGTCAGAAACCACAATCAACTCTTTGCAGAAACCAGACCAATAACAGGCAGAAAGTATCAATAAAACTTCCCACAATACAGCAACTAAACTCAGCCAACAATAAACCAACAAAACTCACTACATTTTGCCCAACAGTAATTCACACACACACACACATACACAGCCACTTGAGTACACTTTGTGGTCAGATTTTGCCCTTATTTCCACCTTCATTTTGCCCAACATACGAATTAACATTTGGCTCAGATGTAATCAATGAAATCAAACAAGCACTAGCATACAACTAAGTTGCCATTAAGACCCTCATAGCTGCACCAACTAATGCATTTCGATCAATCAATAAAATGCATCATCATTGCCCAACTCAAATTGGATCATCATAGTTGCCCAAACAAGTTTAAAGTAGTAAAGTGCATCATTGCCCAACTTAAATTGGATCATCATAGTTGCCCAAACATATTTAAGGTTGTCAAGTTCATCATTACAAAGTCATAAAGAGGGCCTAATCCCCTTTGATCATCATCGTTGCCCAAAAAAAGTTAAAAGTACTAAGATCATCATTGTTGCCCAAAAAAAGTTCAAAGTACTACGATCATCATCGTTGCCCTAACAACTACGAAATATACATGATGAGAAATTTAAAGTTGTACGGTAAATCATTACAAAAAGAGGAGCTCGATACTCCACAAAACGGGTCATAAGTACTATGTAGTTAATTACAAAAATGAGGAATCACATCCTCCTCCATATTCAACGTTGTATGCATAAGTTTGAAAACTTCCTTATGTGGTCTTCAATTTGATTTGCCCCGCTAATACGGCTTCCACCCAAGCTTGTCTATAGTTTTGTGGTATGCCATAAAACGTGTCAACGTTTTCTTCTGCCGACACGATAATGGCATGTGCAGAAAACATATCAATCAATTGAAGGTCAAGCTTCTCAAGCTCGGCAAACACCCTCTCTTTTTTGGCAGAGAGTCGGTCCTCGTATCCGACTGAATCGGCAATCTTAAGAAATGCCGTACTGCTTTGTTCCATGAAATTCCCAAATGCATCATGAATCGACGCTTCTTTTGCGTCCACCTTTGCCTTCTTCTTTGGCCTTTCCAGCACGACATTCATTGCCGGAGTGTTCACATTGGTTGTTGGAGTCCCGGCAGAAGTTGATATGTCAACAAATGCCGGGTCACCATTTGCAAACGACGGGGTATAGTACTCATCGAACAAGTCATCGGGGTTAAGAGTTTCAACGGGGTCGGCCTGAATATCGTCAAGTTCAGCTGCATCCTCGGCTAGTTCACCGGTGGCCCTATCCCTCCCAAATAACATTTGCCAACTCTCGTACATTGGGAAAGCCTTCCCATTCATCCCTTTTGCCTTCGGATGATTCTACACATATTCAACAACTACATTAAGTGGGAGGCAATTACATTTTTCGCAAGTCATAATCGAAGACAAGAGGAGTTACCTTC
The DNA here is from genome assembly GCA_019656275.1 of Rhododendron kiyosumense. Taxonomy (NCBI): domain Eukaryota; kingdom Viridiplantae; phylum Streptophyta; class Magnoliopsida; order Ericales; family Ericaceae; genus Rhododendron; species Rhododendron kiyosumense. Next base: position 1,197,328 of record BPLS01000711.1, read on the forward strand.
TCATATTGTTCCCACACCACTTGGGAATCCACTTGAATGGAATTGGTAGCATAGTTCCAACCAAACCCGCTAGTACGTGTGATGTCGAGAATTACACTATACTTATCCTTCCAATTTTTCACCTTTGACTCGATGTTTGGTTGAGCTTTAAGTGTGGTTCCGGGCAATTTCTTTCTCAACTCCTTCTCAACTTCATTGAAGTAGCCCGGTTTAAAACCATTATGAGCTCTATACTTATCGCATATACACTCAATCATGGCAGCAAGTAGGCACTCCTCTTCTTTATGCGTCCATAGCCTACGAGCTTGTTTTTCTTTGCCACTAGTTTGAGATTGCGCAGTTCCTTCACTTTCCATTATGTTCGGTAACCTGATTTTAATGACAATCACAATATGACATAGGAATTGTAGTCATGAAAGGCCTACATATTACATTGGCAAACTAAACACAACCATTCTTCCACTGGTTTAATAAGTCTACAAGCAAATATGATTCAAATAAATAAATAACACAGTTAAACATATCCTAGTGGCCACCCCCAGGATGAGCTAACCAATCGTTGTACATTTGGGTTGCCAAGTTATCCCTCATTTGGGTCCATTGGTTTGTAGTTTCGATGGTTCTAATGTATTCATCAGGTGGTATATTATGTAGGTTCGCCTGCTCCCATGCTGTGTACTGAGCCTCAACGGGATCCACCTCCATTGTACGCTTAATGAGATTGTGGAGGAGAATACAGGCAGTGACGATGCGACATTGAGTCCTAATGGGGTAGAAAGAATAAGATCTCAAAATTCCCCATCTCATCTTCAGCACCCCAAAGCATCTCTCCACAACATTTCGTGCTTTGGAGTGCTTCATGTTAAAGAACTCCTCTCGGCTCTGGGGCATGTATCATTGCCTCCAAATATTAATGTGGTATCGTTGACCCCTGTAAGGTGCTAATATTCCTGGCCCATTAGTGTATCCGGCATCAGCAAGGTAGTAATTACCTACAAATGATATTAGTTGTGTTACATGAGTATGTTTACAGATATGGGGAGAGATGTTCACTAATGGAAAGGCTTTCAAGTAACATACCGTGTGGAATTTTCAACCCGTGAGGCCTTACCAAGGCGTTATCGAGTACTCTTGAGTCTGTGGCAGAGCCTTCCCAACCAGACAACGCGTATACAAATTGTAGGTTACGACTACAAACGCCTAACACATTTGTCGCGTAGTCACCCTTCCTTGACCTATAGCGTGCCTTGTGTTCGGTTGGGGGGAGGACAGGTATGAAAGTACCGTCTAAAGCCCCTAAACAATTCTACGAGAGACAAGAGAATTTTTATTATCATAGTTCATTTATAATCAATAAGTGCATTACTATAGCTTAACATATAACATTTATGTACCTCAAACCACTTCCACCTAGCATCTGGTTCATTGGCAGGAATAGACTGAGGATGATACCACAAGACATTCTGAAGGCGCAATACCGCGATCAAAATTGAGTTGAAATGCCTACTAATTGTTTCCCCCGATCTCCAAAATTGTAAAATGGTACGCCTATTTTTCGTATGGTGCGCTAGGATCCACAAAAATATCGCAACCTTCTCTACAACGGTGACATTCCTGGACTGCTGTAGCCCATTTTGAGTAAGTAAATGGCATAACGTCATGAATGTATGCCTATTTACTCTCAATTGGTTGTGGCAAGTAGTGTCACTCTGGCGTACCAACCGATTTAGAGCATCTATTTGGTGTTGGTAATAATTAGGATTGGCACGAAGATGAGGCTTTTGTTGAAGCCTTTGTCGATGTCTTTCGGCAATCAAGTCCGTAATTAACAAATAAAGTTGAACAACGGAATTCACAACTCTTATCATACATAACACTACTAACAATGTCTTATGATTTGCCTTTTTTCTTCGTTCACGTTTGGTTAGTCTTGCCATCTGTTTGATAATGAAATTAAAACAAAATTAAAGAGTGTTAGACCCATGATGGCCTACTTTATGTCTTTCTAATACATAATAACATGTTTACAACTAGTAAGATGTTTACAAGTAAGATTAGATTGTACTTGAAACGAACCAACCTATTACTTGAGATAGACTATATTGATGAGTACTAATCTAACCAAAAGACGCATTTTAAAAGCTCGAGAAATTTTTCAGTCAAACTTAACTTGAGTATGCAAATGTTATGTTACATGAAAAACAGTCCATCAAACAGTCTAGGAAAGATCCTTCAATTTAATGCTATCCCTCATTTGATTAGTATTATATTATAGCATCTACAAGAGCTTTTAGAGCTTCCCAGTGGAAACTTGCATTTTTTTTTATAAATATGATTGGGTTTGGTTCGGTTCAGTTTTTATAGTACTTAAACATCTAAATAGCAAGTAGTTCACCCCCAAAAAATAAACATCTAGGCAAGTTCAGTGGTTTTGTTTTGAACCATTCCAGAAATATGGCTATGAATATTGACCTTTGGCCAAAAATTGGCAATGTTGGTGCAGTGGTACTATATTTTTAACAATTTCCCTTCAATACCAGTACACAACAAACCCCAACTACCCAGAACCATATATAACCACCGTAAACCAACAAGCATGTTAAAACTATTACAGCAACTCAGATCAGAAAATGCGATAAATAGGGCAACTCAGATCGATTAGAAAATGCGATAAATAGAGCAACTCAGATCGCTTGTTCTTCATTAAAAAGCCTGTTCGAATCCTGGTATGGCAATTGGAGAATTAAAAAGGCAACTCAGATCGCAAAATCATGGACTATTCAGTTCAAATCATAGTTGGAAATGAAGAGAATGAGAACAAAACCCAACCAATTTCGAGATTATACGGCAACTCAGATCGCAACCCCAACTGTACAACATATTAGGGCAAAATCAACAACAAAATTTTTGATCTTTAGGCAACTCAGATCCCAAAATGATGTAGTAGTATGTTTTTTATCGTTGCTGGAAACCCCAACTTCCAACATCAAAAACCCCCAAAATCGATCACAAAACCTACCGTACAGACGTACAGTACATGAAAATGGAGTTCAGAACCATACCTCAGACCGTGAGGAGGAAGACAAGGGAGAGTTCAAACCGTCGGAGTACGGCGGTGGAGTCACCAGAGTAGATCGGCGACGTCCTCTCTTCTTTCTCTCTCTCTTTCTTCTCTTCGTTCTTCTGGTTTTCAGAAAAGAAAATAAATCATCTGAGAAAACAAAAACCCTCGACAAGGGGGATTTGGAGGGGTAAAAACGTCCCAAAAGTCCCGGATTTGCCAACGACGGGGTCAAACCCGTCCTTCACAAATCCACCTCCTGCTGGATTTGAAGCCGCTACAGTGATCTACTCCGGCTTCCCAAAATTTGAACCAAACACCGGATTTGAGTGGGACCTGGACCCCAAATCCGGCCGGCTCACAAATCACCCTTCTTCTCCGCCATCCAAACAGGCCGCAAGTAGTTACGAAGTTACTTCACGCGACTACCCGAAGCCGAATACATGTAAGTCTCTTGTTTCACATATCAAGCAGTTATATAGTTGAGAAAATCTTTTTAACGACGGAGCTGCGAATGGTTGTTTACAGAGCCAATGACGACCATCTAAAAGTATTTTGGACGGTCTGGATGTTAATAAACTAACAATTTTGGACAGTCACAATTGGTTGTTGTTGTAAAGAACTTGTTTCCGGCCAAATTGTGAATAAGTTTCTCTCTGTATATAATTTTCTTTGGTTGGTTCATGGTCGAGAGAAATTCGTTTGTAGGTAAATCCAAGAGGCTAAAGTAAAACTGCTAAATTCTAGTAGAAGGGTCTGCACTCGTTTCTATACTCGTAGCTGTTTTGGTGAGGAACACGTGCACGACTTCTGGCCCCATATTTTGAGAAGATTTTCAGTGCCGAGTGGGTATCACGTGGTGTCTGTTCGGCGCATCTGAGCTGTCCATTTCGATTTTGGACGGCTCGGATTTGGAAAGAGAAAAAGAAGAGAGAAAGAGGAGAGAGTGTGTTGGAGTGAGAGGAGAGAGAATATTTCAATGGGCCGTCTAATACACTATTAGATGGCTTGGATGTGTTGCTCGGACACCACGTCAGCCGGGTGATGTGGTACCTACCTGCCACCTAAAAATTTCTCCCATATTTTGTTGTTGGGCCATGCGATAGTTTTCTCCTTGGAAAATAAAATAAACAAACAAACAAACAAATAAAATATGAGCCCTTAGAATTTAGAAAAAGTGTTCTCGCAAAAAAAGAAAAGAAAAAGTGTTCTCGTTCTTTATTCCTTTTTTTTTTTTTTTTTGTGTGATCCGCCTCGTCCTTTATTCTCTTTCTACATATTTTCTTTGATATGTAAGATTACAAACCTTTATTTCATGTTTTTTTTTTGTGGTAAATACCCTTTTTTTATATTGTTGTAGATTTAATGCAGTCTTCTTTTTCTTTTCTCGAAGAATAAGAACTTCATTTAATTCAGTCTTAGTCTTCTGGTTTCTTATTAATTTCATAAGGGAGAGTGAGACCGGAGCCTCAAGGGTTAGTTCGGTTGGTTGATGAGTTTGCTTCTCATGTAATTGACTAGGGTTCGATTCTTAGAATTAAGTTGGAAGAAGTAATTTTTTTTGATTTCCATAGTTCAGGTATGGATGACCTGCCTTTGACCGCACCGTAGAAACGATTAATTGAAGTGTGCGTATGTTGATCCGGACACCCCTGAAGAGAGAAGGGGAGGGAGAGACGAGGAAAATAAGGAAACTGGTGGATCCATGTACGGGGGTTGTGGTGCCAAGTAGAACATCCCACTCTTTGGCGATCAATTCAACCATTTTGAATACTTTGGCTCTCTACCTTCGTCCAGCTGTGCTTCCTTGGACTGATTTCTCCATCCACTTCCCTACAGTTTTTTTAATATTTTTGGGTCCAATCCGTGTCCAAAAAAAAAATTAAAAACATTTATTTCGTAGAACTCGTCAAGAAGGTTTCCACGCTAAAATCAGTTTAATCGGAGTTTGTTTTGTGACTTTTTCACTTTTTTGACTTTGTTCTTGCGGAGTATTTGATTTTTTTTCGCGTTTGTTTGTTTTGGGCCAAATTTTTTTGACTTTTTGATTCGTCTAGTGAGAAGAATCGGAAAAGTAAATTTTTTCTACTTTTACCCATATATTTTGAATAAAGACCACTTTTAGTAAAAAAAGTCAATTGTTTTTAAAATTTTCTTTTTCTACTTAAAAGTGGTCATTGTTCAAAATATTTGGGTAAAAGTAAATTTTTTTTTTTACTTTTCCGATTCGTCTCATTGAGACGAATCAAAAAGTCAAAAAAATTTGGCGCAAAACGAACAAATGCGAAAAAAATTCAAATAAGGACAAAACCTCTTTTTTTTCTTCTAAAAGTGTTAGTGGTTTCATTTTGGCGGAGTCGTGAATAGTTGTTTACGAAGTCAATTGCGACTGTTCAAAAGTCTATATGTTAATAAAACTTTTCCGGAAAAGAGTTGTGAACTTTTCTCCGAATTTTTTTTATTAAAATCCAGACTGTACAGAACACTTTTAAATGATCACGATTGGTTGGTTCATAGTTGATAGAAATTCGTTGGTAGGGAAATCCTAGAGGCTAACTTCTGGCCCCATATTTTGTTGTTTAGCCGGGCGATACTTTTCTCCCACTTGCCGACTCCATTGGGAAAAAAGATAAACAAACAAACAATAAGATATGAGCCCTTAGAAAAAGTGATCTCGCAAAAAAAAAAAAAAGAAGAGAAAAGCCTTGCCTTTATTTTTTTGTTCATTTAATTCAGTCTTAGTTTTCTGGTTTCTTATATATAATTTCATAAGGGAGAGAGAGAGGCGAGAGCTCTAAGGGTTAGTCTGATTGGTTAGTGGATTTGATTATCACGCAATTGATTAGAGTTCGACTCTTGAGATCAAGCGGCAAGAAGTAATTTCTTTTGAATTTCATAGTTCTGGCATGAATGACCTGTCTTTGATTGGACCAAGAAGACGATTAGTTGAGGTATGCATAAGTTGGCCCGAACACTCCAAAAAGAGAGAGGCCGGGAGAATAAGGAGACTGGTGGATCCCATCCACACGGGTGGTGGTGTCAAGTGGTGGTGGTGTCAAGTGGAAGATCCCACTCTTTGGCAATTAATTTAACCATTTTGAATATTTTGGCTCTCTACCTTGGTCCAGCTGTGCTTCCTTGGACTGATTTCTCCTTCCAATTCCATACAGTTTTTAATTATTTTGGGTTCAATCCATGTCAGAAAAATGATCAGAAACATTCATTTTGTAGAACTTATCGAGAAGGGTTTTCTAAGTAAAATCAGTTTAATTAGAGTTTGTTTGTGACTTCGTTTGTTATACAAAATGAATCGCGTGTGTGCAAGAAAAAACATGTACAATTGAAGTTATAAACCGTATTTTTCTTATCTTGGGCATTTGGTCCCAATTGTCACCACTGCTAGTACTTTTGTTTGGGACGCTGAATGGTTTAATTCTTCCATTAGAAAAACAAATAGAGGGCTTTCTGTATTTCTGGCTCGAGGAGTGTTTGGTAATATTGGTGTTTTTGCCATTTTAGTAATTAAGGTGAAAGAAATTTGGGGATCCTGCTACGTATCCCATACCAAGCAGGTTCCAAGCAGCTAAACCGGCCGTTTATCTCGACAATCAACGGCTCAGATGTTGACCGATCAATCGGCATCGATCGAGGTGCTTGGCAGCATCCTTGAGCATAAATATTACCCCTATATTTTCTTGTGAAGGATTATTTCAAGCAATCATCCAGTAAAAAAGTCATATATTCTAACTCATTCGTCATCAAAGTATACTTAATAAACTAATTAAGGAAAAGACTACAATACACACTGTTTATTTGGGTGTGTATCATATGCATCCCCCAAAATGTTATGAATTATAAAGAAAATGTTAATTATGAATTGTATTGCTAAAAAGTTACGAATCGTATAAAGGTTATGAGATACACCAAAATGTTATGAATCATAATGACAATGTTACGAATCATACTGCTAAAAAATTATGAATTCTAGAACAAAAGTTACAAAATACTCTAAAATGTTATGAATGAACCATAAAATAGATGCATATGGTACACTTTTTTAAGGGGTGTGTATTGTAGATTTTTCCAACTATTAAATCACCAGGGACGAAAATTCTTGTATATGGAGACTCCCGCGGTACATCAAAGCTTATGCGAGAAAAGAACGGCTAGGTCCTATTTCGAAAGGCATGTGGAGGTTCGGATCAAAAAAAAAAGAAGAAAGGCATGTGGAGGAAATTATTTTTGTTCTAGAGTTACAGATAAGAAACCACGCTTTCATTGAAAAAGGGAGACACCAAATTGTGTTCGTTCTTCGTCCTTTGATGGGGAACACTATTATAACATCTAGTCTAGAAAACAAAAATAGTAAGATTTAAGAACCACATTGTTTCACTCGTAAACAGAATTACAAACTTTACCTTAGTTAGAGTTCTAATACACACATTATACCGCTAACATTTCATGAATCCCTCGAAATAGGTCTACTAGCTAGCTTTACATCCAAATACTACAACTGGCACTACTCAACCAGTTAATTGGAATTATCCTTGGAATCTGGTACAAAGAACACAACTATCAAAATCACCGAATACAATCAGAAAACTCAACTTCAATATTTTAAATTCGTGACTTCCCAAATTTTACGAAAATTGACAGAATCAACAATTAATATATATATATATATATATATATATATGTGTGTGTGTGTATGTATATGTATATGTATAAAGCTAAGTAAGAAAAAGGAGGAGAATCAGTCTGGAACAACTTTTCATGCAACACCTACAAAGTTCTTTGCATGTAGACCTAGGTTTGTTTTCCCTTTGATTTTTCACCATTATCTGTGATTTTTCAAATTAATCGAACAAATAAAGTACACCCATTACCATTGCTTCCAGATGTATAACTCAATTTACCCCTCAACGTAATGTTTCTTACCTTCAAAACAAACCGACCAAAGCCTATTTGTTTACACCTTCAAATCATCCCTCTTACTTGATGTTTCTTACCTTGCCGAGCATCTCCCAAGGCCGAGCTGTTTACTTGATATCGAGACGACAAGGAGAGAGAGAGATAATGGCGTGTGTGTAATATATTAGAAAGAGTGTGGAAACATTCTTAAGAGTAGGAGTTCACATCAACCATTGGATCAATTCAATCTTAGTCATTGCAATAACTAATCTTTTAGGCGGTCCTACACCCTTCTGTTTTATATTATAGAAGATGTGGATGGAAACTTTTTGCCAATAAAAAAAATTTGTGAGAGTTATCCAAGATGATCTTCTATTTGAGATGTTCTCTTAAAAGGGTAAAAACTGTTAAATAGACAAAACTAGTAATAAAATCGACATGCTATGCGTAAAATTAAAATTCTAGTCACAGACAAGCTGAAAGGATAAAGTTAAATAATTGAAAACTAAACTCTGAAAAGCTTTTGTATATCTTTCCAAATTACCTTTAAAATTTCACATTTACCCGTTTTAAATTTTTGACTAATGATAATCTAACCATGGCATTCCGTGAAGCATTGGTTATTGCAACAAATAGAGGTCTCTCAAAAATTGTTGTGGAAGGTGATTCATTCCAAGTTGTTCAAGCACTCACCCAAGGCAGGAAAATCATTTGAAGATTGTAGCTCTCTATTCTCTCGGATTGTTTAGTTATTCTGCCTTTGTTTTCCTCTTGTATTTTCGTGCATGTTAAACGTTTTTGTAATAGGATAACTTATTTGTTGGTTAAATGATCCCTATTAGTTACTAGACTAGAAGGGGGTCCTGTCTTCTAGTGATTAGATAGTCTTGTCTTTGATCATGTCCGGTCCTCAGGCCGGATTCTAATAAAGTCCTATCTTTTTCTGTGTTAAAAAAAAAAAATTGCTCCAAAAACATTAATATGCTTACCATCCGGGATAAGTGATAATCTCAAGTCATGATGCAATACTAAGTTTCAAAAATGCAATAATATGCTTATCATCTGCCTTTGATCACTTTATTGTCATTGATACAATAATTCACATGCACATTTTACGTACTGTTTCAGCAGGTGTCATATGATATGATAAATACAAATGATAAAAACAATCATAAATGTAATTCTTATATTGAAGTACAATAACTTGACAATACTCCCTCCATCTTAATTTGTTCGCCTCTTTTGGGGAATGAAGATTTTAAGAGGATAAGTCACGATGACATTCACATTTAATTTGAGAGGCATTAATTACCTACTGTTTACACCATATATTACCGCATGTCGATCTCGACAGAAATATTAGCAATTATGAGAATGTTTCTTATTTATTATTTTTATTATTATTAATTCGTAGTAATGACTAGTATTAGTATTTCTTTATTTGTTTCTACTTTTAATAAAGTGCGGGACACGTGGCATACTTTTACACATTTTGAAGTTGAAGGGAAGTTATTTAAACAAATGGAAGCAAAGAAGAGTGAAGAAGTTAATCAGTTATTTCCTACACATTGTTATTTCCTATAAATAGTCTCTTTAGACTTCATTGTAAAATCTCTCCAACAAATCAAAATCTATATTTATTTGTTCTTAATTTTTGTCTTACTAACCCAATTCTGGGTTATAATTAGGATCTTCGATGTATCGCGGAAGAATCTCTTCCATTCTTCTTCAATTTGTAAATTAGATTCTCTCTCACCTCTTGTGTTGATTTCGTTCTTGAAGATCAATATGCTTGTATCAACGATTCTCTTTTATGTGTCGACACGCTTCTTTCTTATTACTAATTTCACATTTGACTACCCTAGCTCGTAGAAAAAAGCCGGTTCTCTCTTTCCCTAGGCGATTTGGGCGATTTAACCCCTTGGGCTTCCGCCGTCGCCACTTGCTGCCGGGGGGGGGGGGGGGGGCGGGGGGGTGCCCTCCTTCCTCCTCCCCCGGGTCCGATTGCCTCTCATCCCCCTCTATCTCTCTCTCTTGCTCTCTCCTCCTCCAGATCATGTCCCTTACCCTCTCCTCCTCCGATTTTGATGGGTTACCGCCTTCCCTGGCGTGGGAGGGTGAGGTGTTTCATCTCCAACCCGTGGTTCCTTGGCTCCGTCGGTATGCCTAGTGGCATGGGTGTCTTGTCGGTGGTGGGCGGTTCAGTCTGGTGGCGTTTTGGTTTGGATCTGGTGGGCGTAGGTGGTTAGTGGTGGTGGGGTGGTGTTTCGGTAGTTTTTTTTTTCCTTTTAATTTCTGTTTTGCAGGTTTTTTTTTCATATATTTAGAAAATGGCGGTGTTGATCGGTGGTGGTTCAATCTGGTGGTGGTGGTGGTGGTGAGGTAGATATGGCCTCTATGGCTGGGTTGCTCTGGTCGTTTTGTGTGCTGAAGTCTAGTCGGCGGCTACTCCGAGCTCTCATTCGGGCGTGAGGCAAACAGTTCGTCCTTCTGGGTTGTTACTGTTGCTGGTAATCACCGGTGGAGATCGTGTTCGTGCTAGGGTTCGTTTGGGGCTTGCTGAGATTGGTGGTGGTTTGCCTCCTTGTGCCATGATTGCTTTGATTTTCATTGTCGTAGGCCAGTTTTGGCCGCTGGTCTCTACATTCTGGGAAAGGCTGGCTTGGCTTCACAGCGAGGCTGATTTTCCGGTGGTTTGTGCGGCAATGGAAATTGAAATGGTTAGAGTTTGGGTGCTGGTTTGGGTGGGCCGGTCCTTGGGTGGACCGGGTTAGGGTATTTGGACTTTCATTTGTTTTTATTTGGGTGTAAGTGTTTACATCCTATAAAGTGCCACCCAATGAAAAAATTCCACGTGGCCCCGAACGGTACGGTGGCTATATGGAACCTGTCCCAATCGAGTATCAATTACAGAGGATTGCGGGAATTAAGGGAAACACTATTTTAATGACAAACGGTGTCATTTTAGGGTGAACCGGTGTCGTTTGAGTAATATTTAAACGATGATTTGGGAGGTTATTGGATCTAACCGTTGATTTGGATATTATAATCATCGGACGGTATCCTCACTGCCCTGTTTCATAACTGAAATTAAGTGCAATTACAGGGAATCATTTGGGAAGCCAAACGTGTTGCATTAATTCACGTTGCTTGAAAATAGGAATCACGATCCAGGAAGTGGCCATGAACACCATGATCGAAGCGTGCAGGGGAAGAAGGAATTCTGGAAATATCAATGTAACCGTTCGAGAGCCCCCTCAACCGTTTTATGTGGCCAACGTGGGCATCGATCGAAGACGTGGAGATCGAAGGCAGACCCAGTGTTTATAAATAAAGAAGTAAAGCGAAGAGAGAAACACACACAAAAATTTCATATCATCTGACAACTCATATAAAATGATTGCTCATAGATCTATCTTAGATTAGTTTTTAGTTTAAAGTAGGATCTTTTTGTA
>BPLS01000711.1:1209154-1326900 GCA_019656275.1 Rhododendron kiyosumense
CGCACACAATCATTTGCCATTTGATTGAGCTAATTCAGCCCAAAACAATTTTTGGCACGCCCGGTGGGACTCGAAGGTGTCAAAATGCCAAGGCTTCGAAAGCAAATAGGAACACCCATTGGTGATCTAGCGCCAGAAGAACAAGCTGTGCCAGAACAGGCACCAGAACTAGGAACGCCTACGAATCCTGGTTTTCCGCAATTGGCTTTAGGGCTCGAAGAGCCTCTTTATGAAGAGCTCTCTTACGAAGCACCTCCTGAGGAAGTACCTCCAAGCTTCCAAAAAGGACAAGCCAGTGGCAAAGACCACGATAGAGAAGAAGTGTTTAGGGAAATGATGATAGCTTTTCGAGAGATGGCCCAAACTCAAAGAGCCATGATCAAAAGCATGAGAAATAGGTTGCCCAACTTAGAGGCAGCAGGAAATAGCCCAGGGGATAATAGGCAAAACAATAATGCCAACTCGAGCACTCACCAAAGTCCCTTCGAAGGAAGGCTTGGAGAGGATGTTGGTAGAAGTAGGATGAAATCTAGAACAGGTAAGGAAAAGATGTATCCAGATGAAATACCATAGTCTTGGTATGAGCCTGTGAAACCTACAGAACCTGTCCTAGAAATCCCAAAGCAATCTCATGGTGTTACCATAGGGGTTCAACGGAACACTAGAGAAAAACAGAGTATGAATCCTCTCTTCGAACCCACATTTGGGGGATGGGAAGATGATTCAGATCCAGAATTGGTTCATAAGCCTGGGAGAAGGGGTGAAAACCCACAACACCCTCGCCTAAATGTCCCAACCACCAAGAATCCTCTCACAACAGCTTATGGAATCCATAGGTCTGTTCGAACTAACGAAGCATTTGATAAAATGCAACATCCACCATATGAGAGGATCCCTAGGGAGAAACAAGGGGATTTAAACACGACAAGGGGAGTTTATGAGGAAGGTATCTTAGGACCAGAGCCTCCTGTTGAAAATCAGGAGCAAAACTTCCTCATAGGCAATCCAATACTAAGAGACCAAGTCATGGGTCTCATACAAGAGGTTTGTGGACCTCAAACTCGGGGGGTACAACCTCAAATTTATCGAAAACCATATCCAGAATGGATAGACACGACTTTCCAAATCCCTAGAGAGTTTAAAATCCCAGATTTTACTTTGTTCTATGGGGATGGGAGACAGTCCTTTATAGAGCACATAGCAAGGTTTTCTGCCCAGTGTAAGAATTTGGCTCAAAATGGCTTCATGAAGTTGAAGCTATTCCCAAATTCTTTGTCCGGGCCAGCTTTTGCATGGTATACAAACTTGCCACCAGAATCAATAACTGATTGGTTTCAGATGGAAGAGGCATTCCATGCGCAATTCTTCAATGCTGAGCCTGAAGTCTCTATGGCAGACTTAGCAAGGCTGAAGCAGAAACCAGATGAGAAAGTAGCAGATTTCATATCTAGGTTCAAAAGAGCAAAAGCCAAATGCAAACTTCGTCTGCCAGAGGCAGAATTCGTAAGATTAGCACAAGATGGTTTAGAAAGAGAGCTTCGAAAGAGGTTCGATTCTACAGAGTTTAGAGACTTTGCGGATCTAACCTATAAAGTGGCTAGATACGAATCACTGCTAGAAGAGGATATGGACAGACATAATTCCTCCTACCCTACGTATTATAGAGACCCTAATTACGAGATAGATGCTGCAGAAATTATAGAGCATGACCCTTGTGTTTGCGAGCCTTTGATTCAAAAGAATGTATCTCTAGGACAGAAGTTCAAACAAAAGGAGATTACTAAAGTATACTCTTTTGATATATCAAAAGCTGATGAGATTTTTGATTTCTTGTTAAGAAAGAAAATTATCAAGCTGCCTTCGAATGTGAAACTCCCCATAGCAGAAGAAAAGAATGGGAAGACTTATTGCAAATGGCATGACTCTTGGTCCCATTCAACTAAGTCTTGTAATGTTTTTCGTGACAGGATTCAAGAACAAATCAAGAAGGGAAGAATCAAATTTCCAGAAAAGACTATGGGAATTGATACAGTGCCTTTTCCAAAGGTAGAAGAAGTCAATACCAATGTGCCTTCCTCACTGGCTCGAACTGTCAAGAAATATTGGCAGGATAAGGAGGCACCTGTGAACATGAATACTGTTCAATATGGAAGGGACAAGCCATACGCTGGCCATCCTCGAGGCATGGGAATAAGGCCAACTCCTTATAGACGAACCAGTGATGGGTTGTCTTCACAGAGGTTCTCAGGTAATAATCATTTGCCCATGTTGGAAGCCTCATTTTTGGAGTGCCGGTGTGTAGGATGCAGGGCCAATTATCTGGTTTATAAGGACTTGGATAGAAAGGGCGTGAGTTTTTTCCCTAAGGAGATGGGAATGAAGAGAATGACTCCAGTGCATGCAAAGCTAAGTGACAGTAAGCCCTGGTTGGCACCAAAGAGAGATGTGCCCACTAGCCCTGTCTCAGCCATCCACAGAAGGGAGTTGCCGCCTTCGAAGAAAGCAAACATTGGCCAGACAACTGAGGCACCAGGAGAAGCCAGACAAGAGGAATTCACTTTGGTGAAAGGGGTTCTTGATTGGTTTCTCAAACAGGTCAAGCCCGATCTATTCCAAGGATACAAAGGCTCCAACAGGAATGAGAACAGAACTTTTAAGCCCCCAGCTTCGAACTCTAGAAACTGGGTGTTAATCAGGGATCCCAAGTCCCAAATACCACAGATGGTTCCACTGCTTTCAAGAACTCAGAAGAGGAAGCTCCAGAGAAAATACACGCTTTTCCAATCAGGAGAATCCTCAACGGGGGAAGAATCAGGCAGGGGAGCAAGGCCTAATCCACGGTTTGACAGGGTTAAGAGGGACCCAGAGGAGTTTCGAGCCCAGTATCATGAGAGGGAAACTTTGAAGAAAGTAGCCTCCGCCATGCTCGAAGAAGATCTTGATCCACCTTCTCCTAATTCATTGGCTAGTTACCAATCTGGGTTACTCGAAGCCATGTTGGTAGAGCAAGAAGGGATCGAAGGAAACTCTTCTCCCATGGAGCTATCAGCACAAGAGGTTGAGAGCAAGGAAGTTAAGGAAACTGAGACACTTAAACCAGCCAAAGAAAGGGCGACAATCCAATTTGGGGGGCAGCCAGAAGTGCAAGTGAATATGGTGTATCCATGCTCTATGGATTTCTTCAAGAATGGCCAGACAACGAAAGGCCGAGGTGAGGCTTGGTCGAATTTGCGCAAGCCAGTTGATTTCGAAAAAACACTGAGTGATGAAGAGTTGAACATTATATGTAACAACTGTGATCTAGAAGAAGTGGCTCAGATTGAGATGAACGAGAACCTGGTATGTGAAATTGAGCAGAGTCAAGAGAGCTTGGAGGTAAGCTCAAAAGAAAGTGCTTGTTTTGTGCCGGATTCTATGTCCGACGTCGAATACCCCTTGGTAATAGATTTAAATTATGTGGAAATCTCATATCCATTCAAATTACCTACTAACGCAACGAGACAACATTTGCGTCAATTATATATTACTGCATATTTCGATGGAGTCCCACTTAATAGAATCTTGGTGGACAATGGAGCTGCAGTGAATATTTTGCCTTTCCAAACCTTGAAAAAGCTAGGAAAAGGGAAGGCAAAATTGATTCCAACTAGCACATCCATTGCAGGATTTACTGGAGAAAGTCAACATGCCAGGGGAATCATCTCCATTAGATTGGCAGTAGGAGGCATAGAAATTGATACTGCTTTCTTTGTAGTTGACACATATGCTAAATATAATGCTTTATTGGGAAGAGATTGGATTCATGTTAATGGATGTATCCCTTCTTCTATGCATCAGGAATTAATGATTGTTAAGTATGACAAAGGCAAAGAAGTGGGTGTTGAAGGAGTCAAAGCTGATCCACATCCATTTAGTGCCACAGCAAATTTTGCTGAAGCAGAAATGTACAAATCAGATGTAGTTCCTTTGAGTGAATTACTGCAAGCAGCCACTTACCCAACCAACGAGATGGAACTGGGAGAATTGGCAGAGCTGAAATCGAAGCTGAAGCAAGCTGTTGACTATGAATCAGACACCCCAAAAGACGACACTGCTTGGATGTAAGTCCAAGGAAGAGGCAGAGGAAGATGCCAACTATTTGGCTTTGGTGAGGTATGTTGCTTTGGGGATCGAGCAGAAGATTCAGGAAGACAACATATGGGAAGATGTTATGCAGAATGATAAGCCTCATGAGGAGGAAATCCAGATTGCTTCTCCAGAGCAGGTTGAAGCTCAAGACCTTCTGGAGGAAGTAAAATTGGGGGATGAGCAAAACCCCAATCCAGTGTTCATTAATAAACGGCTCGAACCAGAGGTGAAAGCTGGGTTAATAGCACTATTAAAAGCAAACAAAGATTGCTTTGCATGGAGTTACAAGGAACTGCTTGGATTGGACAGGGAATTGGTGGAGCATAGGTTACCTATCAAGCCACAATTCAAACCTGTGAAACAACCAACCAGGAAGATGAGTCCAGAAACTATTGCAGGTGTTAAAAAGGAGATGCAGAGGCTTCTAGACGCAGGTTTTATTAGAACAGCCAGGTATGTCGAATGGCTATCCAATGTGGTTCCAGTCCCTAAAAAGAATGGGACTATCAGGATCTGTGTTGACTTTCGAAACCTAAATACTGCAACTCCTAAAGATGAATTCCCAATGCCTAATGTGGATACACTTGTGGACAGTTCAGCTGGACACAAGATATTGTCCATTTTGGATGGGCATTCAGGGTATAATCAAATTTGTATTGCAAAGGAAGATGTGCATAAAACAGCATTTGCTTGCCATGGTAATATTGGCATTTTTGAATGGGTCAAAATGCCATTTGGACTAAAAAATGCTGGAGCCACTTACCAGAGGACTATGAATGCCATTTTTCATAATTTGGTTGGAAGTTTTCTTGAGTGTTACATAGATGATATCATTGTGAAGTCAAATTCTGATGAGGATCATTTGAAACACTTAGAGAAGGCATTTCAACAAATGAAGCATTATCAGTTGAAATTGAATCCAGAAAAGTGTGCTTTTGGAGTGTCAGCTGGAAAATTTCTAGGGTATTTAGTCCACAACAAAGGAATACAAGTTGACAAGAACAAAGCGAAGGCTATTATTGAAGCCAAACCACCTTCTACAAAGAAGAAGTTGCAAAGGTTTCTTGGTCAATTAAATTTCCTTCGAAGGTTTATATCTAACACTGCAGGAAAAACTAAAATCTTCTCTTCTTTGTTGAAATTGAAGGAAGGGGAAGAATGCAAGTGGTCCAGAGAGCATGATGAGGCCTTCGAAGCCATCAAGGGCTATCTAGCCAACCCTCCTGTTTTGGCACCTCCCATCAAAGGAAAGCCAGTAAAGTTGTACTTAGCTGCTACACATGACTCAATAGGAGTATTGTTGGCTCAAGACAATGAAGATGGCAGGGAAAGAGCAGTTTATTATTTTAGTAGGTTCCTAAACTCCTGTAAATGCAAGTATGCTGCAGTAGAGAAATTGTGTTTAGCTTTATTTTATGCTTCCAAGAAACTCAGGCATTAAATGTTGCCTAGAGTAACTTATGTTATTTCTCAAACTGATGTAATTAAGCACATGCTTTCGAAGCCGGTGCTTAGTGGGAAGATTGGGAAATGGATAGTGTCTTTGATTGAGTTTTGTCTTGAATATATACCACAAAAATCAGTAAAAGACAAGGCATTGGCTAATTTTTTAGCTGATCATCCAAATGAGCTTGAGCCACCAAGAGTATTGGAAGCCACTGTGGTCGAAATCAAGTCATGGAAATTATGGTTCGATGGGTCAAGAACTGCTCAAATGGCTGGAGTAGGCATAATTATAGAGTCTCCCCAAGGATTGAAAACCAAATATGGTTTTCGACTGAATGAGGGACAGTGTTCTAATAATCAGGCAGAGTACGAAGCGTTGATCATAAGATTAGAAATTTTACTTAGCTTGAAAGTAAGTGTTGCTGAGGTCTTTGGAGATTCTCAGCTAGTGATAAATCAGCTAAATGGACAGTTTAAATGCACTAGTCCAGCGTTGATAATTTATTATCAACAGGCTAAGAAATTGATGGATCAGTTCTTTATGCTTACCTTAACTTATATACCTAGATTCTTTAATGAAGAAGCTGATGAAATAGCTCAAAGGGCATCTGATTTTAGAGTTTTGTCAGAACATGAGAAGGAGTTTTGTCAATTAACTTTAAGAAAATCTCTGCCCAGGTTGCAAAACAGAGTAGCTGGTTTCGAAGTATTGGAAATTAGT
Organism: Rhododendron kiyosumense; assembly: GCA_019656275.1. NCBI lineage: Eukaryota > Viridiplantae > Streptophyta > Magnoliopsida > Ericales > Ericaceae > Rhododendron > Rhododendron kiyosumense. Next base: position 1,215,450 of record BPLS01000711.1, read on the forward strand.
GTTCCTACTAGTCAAAATGTTGATTGGAGGCAAGCATTGATTGAGTATTTAACCAAACCAGACAGCGTTGCAGACAAGGCAACCAAATTGAAAGCAATAAACTATATAATGTACAACAGTGAGCTGTTCAAGAGGGGAATGGATGACCTTCTTTTGAAATGCCTAAACAAAGTAAGTGCCTTTAAGGTAATGGCTGAAGTGCATGAAGGAATTTGTGGGGCACATCACGCTGGCATAAAAATGAGATGGTTGATAAAGAGGTATGGTTATTATTGGCCTATCATTCTCAAAAATTGTATAGATTATGCAAAAGGGTGTCAAGCCTGTCAAAAAACAGGTCCACTCAAGCATTTGCCAGTGACGGATTTGCAATATGTGATAAAACCATGGCCTTTCAGGGGATGGGCCATGGACATGATTGGGATGATTTATCCTCCTTCATTGGAGAGTCATAAGTTTATCCTAGTAGCTACTGATTATTTCATAAAATGGGTGGAAGCACAAGTTTATCAGGAGGTAAAACAAACCCATGTCATTGATTTCATAAAAGGAATCATATACAGGTTTGGAAGCCCTCAAACGATAATAGTGGATAATGGTTCCATATTCGAAGGGAAGCTGGTAAAGAATTTTGCTAGTAACCATGGAATTTCATTAATATATACCAGCACTTATTATGCTCAGTCAAATGGTCAAGCAGAATCAACCAACAAGATCATCAAAAAGAGGATCCAAAGAATGGTGGATCAGAACCCAGAGGTTTGGCATGAGTTGTTACTTGACATTTTGTGGGCATATAGAAATACAAAGAGGACTAGCACGGGCACTACTCCATTTGCCTTAACTTATGGACATGATGCTGTGTTGCCTATGGAAATTACCGTAAGATCTCAAAGAGTAGCATGTCAAAATAATTTGGATACATGGTCTTATCATTAAGCCATGCACATGGAATTAGAAGACATTGATGAAGCTAGAATAAAAGCTTTAAATCAAATCATGTTGCAAAAGGCAAGAGTAGTAAGGAGTTATAATAAGAGAGTCGCCCTTCGAAGCTTTGATGAAGGAGATCTTGTATGGAAGGTTATTCTTCCTATCAGGGATAAAAGGATAAAAAGGGATGGATTAGGAAAATGGGCACCAACATGGGAGGGGCCTTTTCAAATCCATAGAGTATTGAAAGGAGGAGCCTATCATTTGAGAAATCTGAATGGTTATGTTCATCGAAGAAAAATCAATGGAAGGCATCTCAAGGTTTATATTCCGTCTATATGGGAGTCCTTTCATAGAAGGTAGCTTTCGAAGGATGGTTTTTTGAGGGTTTCGGTGGGAGTTGGTTATTTTAAAAACCAAAGCGAATCTTGAATTCGAAGCATTGGTTATGATTTCAATTGGTTTTGACATTCGGGAGTTTTTCCTTTGAAGTTCTTATATGAACATATTTCAGCTAAGTTGTCATATTAGCATTCGAAGCCATGAAAGAGTCAAGTATTGTCAACCAAATTTCCCATTATATTTATAAAATCAAAAAAAAGAAAGCAAAAGAAAACCCTGATGGGTTTGAAACAGATCCAAGTGGATTTGAACAAAATAAAAACAAACAGATCCAAGTGGATTTGAACAAAAAAAACACTTCGGCTAAAAAAGCAAGAATGAAGATCATAGTTGATCCTCACAGTCCCAAAGGAGAGTCTTTAAGAAGATCCTCCCTCTAGGGGACTTTTTGCTTCGTGAGCCGAGAGGACGGTTGAGAGATCATCCCAGGTCCTAGCCAAGCAGAGACGTGAAGCAGTCTCCACGCACACCAGCTGGCTTCGAAGCTGTTCGACCTCGCTTCGAAGGGCCTGGAGCTCTGTTTGGATCTCTCTCTTGAGCTCTGTAATCATGTTGGCTAGCTTAGCCATCTCAGCCGCAAGGTTGACAGAAAGAGTGGGTTGGTCAGTATCCATGGTTGGAGATGGGGAGTGAGAGAGAGTGAAAGAAAGGATATACCAGCCTGTTAATACATGGGTATATTTATACTCGAACGAGTACAAAGAATCCACTTAGGTGATTATGAGCATTGATGAGTGGAAATACATAAGGCTCAGAAGACGAAGGGTTTGAGAGCGTTTGGACGTCGTGCGCTCTGATAATTAATGGATTGCAATTCACAAGGAGACGGCTGGGAAGCCTCTGGAAATAAATGAGTTGGATAAATTAATTTAGATCGCATGCGGTTGGTCTTCGAAGAACTAACGTGTTTCAGAACGTTGTCAATGTTGTTTGTTATTTATTCGAGGGCTTCGAAGGAGAAGCCCAGTGAGGATAAAGTAATACAAATACTTGTGAGAAAAATTCTTGTTTCTTTGGTTTCTTTATGCTTATTACGTCCACGTTAGTATTTAGCATCAAGAGCAGAGTTAAAACAGCAACGAAAGGCTAAGTTACCAGTTCATTGGTCAAAGCCATTATTGATGAAAACATAAATATGAACAAGCATTCTTTTCATTACATCAACTCAGAAGGTTACAAGAAATTACATTGAGAAACCTATCTAAAGATCCATTACATTTGTATAAGCGATTACATTGAGAAACCTATCTAAGGCCTAATAGTATTTCAAAGCTGGGTCTCTAGGGATCAAGGCTGGGTCTCTAGGGATAATCCAACTGAAATACAAAGACTTGAACCAAGCTTCATTGTGACTTGGTCCAAGCTCCCTACTAGTCATTGGTAGGGAGATAGAGCTCATAGCTCCATAGGTAGGTAGGTAGGCTTCGAAGACCATTATTGTTCGATTCTTTGGTCTTCGAAGCGACCGCTGGATACAGGCACATCATGGGAACTGATGTGGCTATACCCAGAGGCCTTAGGATTTAGGGGAAATCTCATGGGAAATGATGCGGCTATATTTGGAAGCTTTTCTTCAGAAACAGGGGATGAGGCTTCATGATGGGTTTCTTTGGAGCCCTAACTGGAAAGCATAGTTTAGAAGTTGCTGAAAGAAGGGAAAGCGGAGGAAGAAGATGCTTGTGAGTTTTCTTTTTCCCGAGACCTCTATTTATACTAGTAAGCTTGGGAGTATTCATTTATGGCTCTTTAAGATACGGTAGGTGAAGCGTTGGCACAGTGATCTTTCTGAGTAAAGGAAAGTGGAAAACAGTGTTTGAGTTAATTGTGGATGTACTTGCCCAGAAGAATTGAATAATCAATAAAAGAATAAAGTACAAACTGTGTAAAGTTACAGAAAAGGACTAGTTACATTACAAATGGTAGTTAGTAGTCCTCGAAGAGAACTAAAGTTAGCATCCAAAAGGGACGTATGAGCTGCTCTTCTCCTCTGTTCCTCTCGAAGGGAAGGGATAAGCTGTGGGAGCATCGACTCATCCCTTAGTGCTTCACCTTCAAGCTCTGGGAAGCCCTTAGAAACTTCAGCTCTCTCTTCCCTGACTTTCTCCATTTCTTCTTGTAACCGATGCATCTTTTTGTCAAGCTCTGAAAGCTTATCTCTTCAAGCTTGATACAGCGATAGGCGAGAGGCGGTCTCGAGTGCTTTGGCTTCTAACTTATTGACCTTCTCGAAGGTTGAGCCAATGCTCTCGGACAAGAAGTGATTGTGAGCAATCAAGTCACTGAACTGCTTGAGGTGCTCTTGGAGAGTGGAATTGATTGACAAGGGAAGTCCTTGGGAGAGAAGTAAAGCTTGATGGCACACCTCGAAGTGATAGGCTAAACTATGTTCAATCAAAGTGGGAAGTCCTAACTGATTTATGGTCCTCAGAAGACTTTTTAGTGTCAGAACTTCTTCCTTCGAAAGAACATGTTTAATCCTAAAGGAAGGCAAGAGAAGAGGTGTGGAGGGGCTCAAAAGTTGCTGAAGGCTTTCCAAAGGATTCGAAGAGATAAGAGGAGTGGGAGTAGCAATTTTATTACAAAATTCTTCTAATTGACTCTTAAAGAAGGATATGTCAAAAACCACTAAGGGCAAGTCAATTGGAGAAGAGGAAGATGTGGGATGGTCTCCAGGAAGAAGGACCATGCCTGTTGCCTACATAAAGATTATAAGTTAAGGCTAAGTGGAATGAAAAACAGGAAAAAATAGGTATGATTGAGTGTCAAGAATACCTGATCTGAGGAAGAAGTCGAGCTGGAGCCGTGATCCTTAGCACTTCTGAGAGTATGGCTCTTCGAAGCCAAAGTAGGGTTTATCCTTAGAGGCCCTTCCCCTGAAACCGATAAGGGAGTGAAGGGGAAGTCTCTCTGGAGGATGGGAAGTGGCCCCAGAGTCTTCGAAGGAGCCGAACTGGCCATGACCTGTGCAAAGGTCGGCTTAGTAAGGAATGACAGCAAAGTGTGCATGTTAATATCCTTTTCAGCAAAATCTTTCTGTACAGAAAGGGCTTGAACAGGGGATGCCTATAAAAAAAAAATGAGTTAGAGTGAATTCTTTCACAATTCGAAAAGTGAGTGTTTAGAGGATACCTTGTGAGGGCCATCTTCTGACATCTGAAGTGAAGGCTCTATCACTTCTTGTTGATGGCAGGGAACAAGAGCTAGGTCCAATGCCTCAACAGGAAATGCAACTTGAGCCTGCAAAGAAATTAACAGTGAACAGTGAATCATGAGCACAAGAGACACATAAAAGTGTGTGCAGTATATATTGATTTACCTCTTCTGGGGAGGAAGGTTTCTTTGGGGAAACAGGCCTCTTGGGAGGAGTTGTTTTCCTCACATAGGGAAGGGTCTCCTTCACTTGTCTTGTTTCACCTGGTTCGAACTCAAGAATCAGAATTACAGTAAAGTTCTCTTATTCCTAAGGGGATACTGACTCATAAATGAGAAAGACATTTACCCCTGAAGGCCGGTATCTCTGCGTCACTCTCTGTTTCTTCATCACTGGAAGAAACCTGAGGGCCACGCTTCTTGGTGGTCCTTGTCCTCTTCGAAGCTGAAAGGAAGGGGATAAGGAAGTGACTTGGATAAATAATATGGGAGTTTAAAGATTAATTAGAGAGAAGGAAACCAACCTGGAGGTTCAGCTGAGGATTCGAGATAGTGCTTAGTTGGAATTACTTCTGTGGATTGAGAAGTAATTTTTCTTTTTTTCGAAGTACTTTCTGAAGAAGAGGTGGCACCTGCAGTGCTGAATATAATTAGGTTTGGTTGCAACAAAAGAGAAGATATGTTCGTTCAGAGACAATTACCTCTTTTTTATGTTACCCTCATAAATTGTCTTCTTGGTGGAGAAGGAGGAACGACCATTGCAATGGGAGAGGCTTCGACTGGAGTCAATTTTTGTTCAACTTCACCTCCAGCAATGTCTTCGATCCCTCCAGCCAGGCCAAATTCGTTGTCGGAGGAGAAAGAGGACGAGTCGTGTTTTCCTCCATGCCCAAACTCAGACTTCTCAAATCCAATGTGGGCTAGAAATTTTTTATAGGGTTTACACCCTGAGAGGAAGGAGCAGTTAGAGTGCCACCAGTTGTCAAATGCAGGGGTGGTGTGCACTTCGGGTTCCCTGAATTCCTGAGTGATTGTCCTCCTGAATGCATTTCTGGCTTGGGCAAACCCCGTCAGGAAATGGTCAGCCAAGATGGGTGATCGTTCAGACATACAAATGTTGGCAAAGCCACAGTAAGGGGTGGGTATGCCTTGAACAAAGTCCAGTTGTCTAGCAAATTGTGCAGGGCAGTATACCTCTGCATGTGCTATGGACTTGGTGGTGTTCGACGAGGAGATGGATATCTCTCTGCTTGTAAGAATGTTGCTCCATGTTTGGAGAGCTCGAGAGGATCTTCCCTGTCTGTCCGCCAGAATGTCTAACAGCCATGCTGGCCCAACAAGAGTAGGGAATGGATTGGGCCATTCCCTATCTGAAGCAAGACCAGCGAAGAAGCACAGGTAGTACACCAAAGTCTGTGTTGTGCCATCTTCTGGGTGAACATAGTTGTCACCATGCACATTGGGCGTCTCAATGAGGCCAGCAGGGGATGTGGGTGCTTTGAAGGGACCCAACTCAGGGAAGTAGGCATGGAGCCATAGTTGAATAAACCATTGGGGCCCTCCCTGCGAGTAATTCAAACCCTTCTGATAGAAGTCGAACCTGGCCTTGTAGACGTGGCCCAGGAAGTAGGAGGCGAAGTCGAACTCTTCACCTCTAGCAAGTGCCAGGGCCAGCGGGACGAACTCATTCATCACTCTTTTCCCAGAGTGGCAGAAGATGTGCTTGCAGAGGGTATAGAGGATGTAAGCAAAGAACTCAGTCTCGGTTATTTCCCCTGTCAATTTCTTTTCCCTGTGGTAGAAATGGGAAAAAGTTCCGTTTGTGGCGGTCAAACGAGCAAAGCCCTCGGGAGGTTGGTACTCTTTGGTAGGGTCAAATTGGGGGCCATACGGAATGAGCCCCAGCATTTGGGTAACATCAAGAACTGTGGGTGCCATCATGCCACAGTTAAAGCGAAAGAAGTTGAAGGATGGGTCCCAAAAGGCCAAGGCGGCCTGAATCAAAGAAGGATTTTGTGGGACCCCCCTTCGAAGGAGGGTAATAATACTCTTCAAACCCACCTTCTCCAAATCGTCCGACTTCGCAGCCAACATGCGAGTGGTCCATATCTTCCAATCTTTGTCCAATGTAGGCCAGCAGGGGAAGGATTTCTTTGTGAAATTTTGCCGGTCGAGGCTTGAACAAGCCCGAATATCGGCATCCCCCAATCGAGGATAGTAAGGGGAAAGGCTAGCAGGGATTTCTCCTATGAGTTGAGGGCCCAAAATATAAGTACCTTCTTCGCTAGGGTTTGGAATGAAGACCCTGGCGTCAAGATAGGACTCTCCGCTCGGTCCCGGTGTTTTCCCTGACACGAATCGCCTCAATGCCAAAGAGGGAGTAGGATGTTCTGTGACTGGATTGCTCGAAGAAGCCATTGATTCAGTTTGGTTTTAGCGTTGTTGGAGAGAGAAGGAAGAGAGGGTTCTGTTCTTGAGAGTTTTGAGAAAAGCTTGAGTTTGAGAAAACTTGAATGCGTAGAGCGTAAGGGGTGGTTTTGAATTAATTCCGCTTTTATACTCCTGTAGTGGGCCCGTGCCCTGGGGTCCACTGAGGTTGGTTTTTTCCTCTTTAGGAGAGTTATTATTTGTTAGAATTACTATTTTAACAATAAACCCAAGTCCAGCGTATTGGTAAAAGAGGAAATTTCATTGAGCAAAACTACTGGATTACAAAATTGAAATTTTGCGTATTTACAAAAAAAAGCAAAACAAGGGAAATACTAGTTCCTAAAAAAATAAAAAATAGAAGAGTACAAATTAGGCCTTCGAAGGGCCTGGGTGCTGGGGAGTTGCTTTTTTATTCTCGAAGTAATGGGGAAAGGACCAAGTAACAAGGTTATGGAACTTGTTCCATGCAAATTGGAGGAATTTCAGCTCCATTTTCCTCATGTCTTCTTTGGAGTCCGACTCCAATTTCTTCTCCAGCAGAGGCCTAAAGCGAAGCACTAGTGCTTTGGCTTTCCTTCGAAGTTTAGCTTCTTTTATTGGACGCTTCACTTGTCGTCTTTTGAAGCGCCTTCGAAACTTCTTGTCTGCATGGCCATGCACCACTTCGAAGGACTCAGTGGTGAAGTTTTGGATTTGGTCATGCAGCTTCTCAATCCTTGCTTTGACTATGGCATAGTCTTGAAGGATTTGATCGAAGCAATACGCAGCAGTATTGGCTTCGAGCCATGACTTGATCACTGGTAGAAAGTCCAAGAAGCAGTGGATTTGATAAGGAACTGCAGAGGGGATGGAACACAGCACCAGTGTTTCACAAGCCCATTTAAAATTGGTGAGTGGGACTTGTTCTTCCAGGATATGGATATCCAGGAAGGAGAAAGCTGCAAGGAGCTGCAGGGCTTTGCTCTTATCAGCAGGATAGATGGAATAACCGTATTGCCATTGGAAATGAGGGGTGTTGATGGCAAGGTTATTCACCTCATTGAACCAGTCAGGCTCTTCAGGAAGGGGAACCAACTTATTGGTCTCTTCAAAGTCAGCTGGGAAATGTGGGGTTTGCACCTCTATGAGCCAGAGGGATTTTTGGGCTTGGGCCATGCGTTTAAAGTCGCAATAAGGGGCAGGCCCAAGATAATTTTCCTCCTGCTTGAGAAAAGGGGAAAATTTAAGGGATGAATAGATTGATTCGAGCATGCCCATGTGAACGGTGTCGTTACCGCTCAGTGGCAGGAATTGACTCGCAAAAAGGGTTCGAAAGTGATGGAATCTATTGGGTGTGGGGTCAGGTTGGTCGAACTTGACCAGAATGATACCAGTATTGGTATTAGTGGAGTTTTCCTCCCATGAGCCCCAGTTGGACCCATCACATGAATTCGAGCGGGTTAAAGAGGAATCCCAACCCGTGGAAGATGGGTTGGGGGTATGGAATGTTCGATCAGAAATAATCTTGCCTGCCAACATTCGAGGAGAGTTTGGGGGAGACATTTGGGGAGAGTAAGATTGATGATCAAGGTTATCTAGGATGAGATTGATTTCTGGAAGAGAGTCCATAAACATAAGACTTCTTAACGGAGAAGACTCAAATTCGAAGGGGTTTATGAGGGGTGATGTGATTTGTTAAACCCTATCATTAACTGCCATTTATAGGAAAATTATTGTAGCTATCTTTGGGAAGCTCAATACACGTGCATGGGAATGAAATCCTGTCATGCTTCGTGCGTCCGAATTAGAAAGGACATGGGCAGAGAACGTGTGCCATTAACATTTATTTAGCATAAATAAAACGTTAATGCGGGGGGTGTGTTTACATCCTAAAAAGTGCCACCCAATGAAAAAATTCTACGTGGCCCCGAACGGTACGGTGGCTATATGGAACCTGTCCCAATCGAGTATCAATTACAGAGGATTGCGGGAATTAAGGGAAACACTATTTTAATGACAAACGGTGTCGTTTTAGGGTGAACCGGTGTCGTTTGAGTAATATTTAAACGATGATTTGGGAGGTTATTGGATCTAACCGTTGATTTGGATATTATAATCATCGGACGGTATCCTCACTGCCCTGTTTCATAACTGAAATTAAGTGCAATTACAGGGAATCATTTGGGAAGCCAAACGTGTTGCATTAATTCACGTTGCTTGAAAATAGGAATCACGATCCAGGAAGTGGCCATGAACACCATGATCGAAGCGTGCAGGGGAAGAAGGAATTCTGGAAATATCAATGTAACCGTTCGAGAGCCCCCTCAACCGTTTTATGTGGCCAACGTGGGCATCGATCGAAGACGTGGAGATCGAAGGCAGACCCAGTGTTTATAAATAAAGAAGTAAAGCGAAGAGAGAAACACACACAAAAATTTCATATCATCTGACAACTCATATAAAATGATTGCTCAGAGATCTATCTTAGATTAGTTTTTAGTTTAAAGTAGGATCTTTTTGTAAGTTGAAGGCTTATTTGCATGTAAAATTGCTTTTGATTAAATTTAAGTTCTCTTATTTTCTTGTAAGTTTTTTTCTTACCAAAGAATAGTCGTTTGTAAGTCCACTTTTGATTAAATTCAGTGTGCTTATTTTCTGCATTATTCTTAGAAGAGTCTTAAGAGTGTTTGCATACAAATTTACCTTTGATTAAATTCAGGTTTGTTTGTGTTCAATCATCTTTTCTGATTCGAAGCGCGTCAATCTCTTATTTGGTTGATACCTTAAGGAAAAATCCTCTTAGTTAAGGTAATCGAACGGATAACACAATTGCCTGATTGAGATTAGTTATTTCAAATCAATTTGGAAAGAGTAATTTCATCTTTGAAGTTATTTCTTTCCTGGCACGCCCGCACACAATCATTTGCCATTTGATTGAGCTAATTCAGCCCAAAACAGTAAGGTAGACCTTCAACGTTTTATTTGTTTTGGACCCTTGTAAACCTTTGGGTGGTTTGGGCTTTGCCCTCATGATGTATCATCAAACTTTTTGTTGGATCCCCTTCCCCTTTCCTTGTTTTTAATAAAATTTCATCTTTTGCCGATCAAAAAAAATTTCACATTTGACTTGATTGCCATTTCACATCTGATAAAGTCCTAAAATACGACAAGGAACCACAGGTTTGCCTTTGGAGACAGTTGCATCACCCTTTTCATTTCATTGTTGCCTCTGTTTCCTTTCTCTGTCGGGTGCTCTGGAAAAGAAAAATATTGATAAATAATTTTTGGTGCTAGAAGGGGGGCAAGCATTACTCAATTGAAAGTGATGGCAAAGATCAAATGCTAAAATGAAAGCCTTGCATATAAGGCTTGAACAATATACGGAAATGGATGGTTCCTATGTATCGGGTGTCGATTTTCCTCTCTGTGAAGGATTTCTATGTTTTCTCTCTTTTCAACTCCAAGCTTTGGGAGGGCTAAGAGATGTTTTGGGGTTGCCAATCCAGAAGGAAAGTTGCTGAAAAGGCCCTAATATATTTGCCTACTAAAGTGAAAGTAAGCGCTTAACGTGGATCTAGTTTGTTTTTGTTCATGACTGTGCTCCTTTTTGCCTTACTATTCAGGTAATGTCTTGGGAGGGACTATCAACTCTGCTTTTGCTGCTCAGAGGATGTTTACAGCTATGATGTTGGCTTTCTTATCTCTTTTTTTTTTTTTTTTGATCATTGGCTTTCTTATCTGGTATAGGAGATTTTATTTAGGTTTTATTTGATGGCTAGATGTTGTGGTTTTTTGAGCCTTCTCTCTTCCAATGCTCTACTGAAAGTTTTTTCTTTTCTCTATTCCATGTATCAATATCATGGCTTAGGTTTTCTTTTTTCTTGATGTATCCGTATCAAGTTTTTAATAATATAATCTTTTTATTGATAATTTTTTTTTCGGAAATGGAACAACGGCAATTTATTGGCTAAATTTTTAGAACAATCTGGGGGTTTATGAAAGCCTGAAAAGGCTTCAACATTTTATTTGTTTAAAGAAAGCCATTGGTGGCAGTATTGGAACAATCGACAGAAGAAAGTCCTTCGGTGGCACTCCATTTGTAAGAGAAATGCTAAATGCAAAGAAAATGAGCAAAAAAAAGATCTTTAAAGTGTACATGAACGATTCAGATTCACTCCTCCATTTTTAATGGCTTCAGTGTCCCTTTGACAGACTAAAAAATGTGTGCCCTCGAAAAGAGAAAACAAAAGAGAGTTAAAAGGATTGAAGAAGCCATTACTGGGGCAGTACTCGGATCAATAATCGGTGGTACGTTGTGCAGGTTAATTGACCATTCATTGGAGCAAAATATCTCCAGTAACAACATTTAATTGTGGAAGTTGAGCGTTGTAAGGCCACTGCCATCGACGGTAAAAGTAATCAAGGCCTGTCACAAATATTTATCAAATGTGGGGCTTTACCACCATTAACTGTGGAAGTTGAGCGTTGTGGAAGTTATTTCTCTTGTAAGGGCAAATTTCACTGACCTCCCCAAAGGTTTCTGACACATGCAAAGACCTTCCATGAGGTTTCTGAAATAGCAGTGACTTCCCTCGCTTTTTCTGACAATATCAAATCTCCCCCGTCAACTTGCAATAGATGATGTTAATTGCTGTGTTTAAAAGACCAAAATACCCCCTAATAACAATGTTTGAGTGATTGTGCAACACATGTATTTTTCATACCGTCTTTCACAAACATTAGTAAAACTAAATTCACCAAAAACAAGCTTTAAGCTTTAGGCGTTTGTAAACATAGTTAATTAGTAATTACGAACCCACCAGATGCAAAACTAATGTCCATGAGGTCTCCTAAACTTTTAAGAAAATAAATTGATTTTGTCCTTATTTGAATTTTTTACGCATTTTTTAGTTTTGCGTCAAACTTTTGTGGGTTATTGATTCGTCTCAACGAGAGGAATTAGAAAAGTAAAAAATTTTTTTTTTGTCCTTATTTGAATTTTTTACACATTTTTTAGTTTTGTGTCAAACTTTTGTGGGTTATTAATTCGTCTCGACGAGAGGAATTAGAAAAGCAAAAAAAAAAAAAAAACTTTTACCTAAGTGTTTTGAGAAATAACCACTTTTTAGCACACAAAAAAAGTGAAATAAGTTGACTTTCCCCCCCTAAAAAATGGTTATTTCTCAAAATATTTGGGTAAAAGTAATTTAAATGCATAATATTCTAATGCCCATGAGAACAAAACAATTTAGCTAATGCCTTTCGATCTCAATTGACTTCTTGAAATTAACGGAAATAGTTGGTTGTATTTTTAAGAGAACTGAAGTAATTGCTTAATCCATTTGCCACCCCATTTCTCCTAAATTTTTGGGTTTTCTTTTGATTTTTTTTCCTTTTTATTAGATTCGATTAATCATTCATCTGAAAAGTAAAATGTCAATACAAAAAGCAAAAAAAAATTACTAGACCAAAAAAAAACCAAACAGCTAGTGTTGTTAATATTTTTATTGTCTTATATGAACTTTTTTAATTTCAGTCCACATTTTTTACACTTTTCTAATTCTTCTTATCAGGACAAACCATTAATCCAAATTGCGACAAAAACCTCAATAAAAATTTACAGAAAGTAAAAAAACACCAAACAAAAATTAGGAAGAATGAGACAGGTTAACTTGATGGAGAAAATCAGCGTAGAAAAGAGAATCATAATACTTCTCCAGGCACAACCTACCACTATTTTTTTATTCTTACCACCCTTTTTTGATAAATCTGGTGTTCGGGTCAACTTTATGCGCATCTTAACTAATTTGGGGGTTCAATCCCACTGCTCATTTGCAGAGAGCCCAATTAAAGTCGGAGCAAAACTCTATATTGATTGGGCCCAAAAGAGTTTATAGCACCTGAGAGATTCCAAACCTGTGAATTTAGAAAGAAGTAAACATCTAAGTCTCAAGCCTTGACAACTAGGCCAGCTGATCTAGCACCTCCGGTACCATTATTTTCATATCAACTGGTAATGGTAGTACTCCGACATTTTTATGACATGCATCACGCAACCAATCTTTATAACCACATCTCCTCTCTTTGTGTTTTTTTTAGTATTTTTTTCATTCAGCTTTTCCATATTAAGGGGGCATCATCGTGGAGCAATCGCACAAAGGTCCAACACAATTGAGCAAACCCAGTCTCCCCTGTTCCTGCATCATTCATCTTTTTATCCCCAAACCTTGAAACAAGTAAATTCAATCACCCACCTCATAACCTCATTTCGTCGGCCCACGTGATTTCCTCTTTCAATTTACACAGGCATAGACTCAAATGGCTCCATCACCACCATCTCCAGGACAGGGCACAACCCATTGATCTTGCATTGAAATCATTTAGATCAAAGCCCGTCAAAACTCGAACATAGCTTTCAAAATTGAGATATGAATCGACGAGTTTCTGGTACTCGATCTATCACTAATATCAAAGCTAAACTTCACTAATTTTAACTTTATGGTATTCTATTTTGATTCCCAAGCAGAATAGCTGGGCACATCAAATTTTTTTGAAACGGATTTTCCAAGGACAAGTTTGTGTTTTTTTTTTTTTTTTTCGATTGGCCTAAAGGTGAGTCACAACAAGGGTCAGTTTAAAAATTGATTGAATTAAAGATATGGTGGTGGGCAATGCAGTTTGGCTTCTCTCGAGTAGAACAAGGAGAGATTTTGTTCTTAATAAGACATTCAAATTGTGAGGTGGGAGGGAGAGGAAGGAAGGAAGGGTAAATAGGCATTGTATTAGTATAGAATGCTGAAATCATCAGACATCAACAATTTCTGTCAAATTTTATAACGGAGAAGTAACGGAGGGGGCAATGTTAGTATTGTCAGCAAAATCAGGGTAGGTTAGTGATATTTCAAAAACCTCAGGGGAGGTCCCTGCATGTGTCAGAAACCTCAGGGGAGGTTAGTGAAATTTGCCCCTCTAACAAAAATGCTAGGTACACTATATCTTATGTGGGACCTACTCCGGGTCTCACAAAAATTTAGAAAAATACTCATAAATATTAAAATATTATTTTTTGAGGCTCTGTAAAATATCAGTTCCAACGGATATCGGTAAGTATTACTTCTGGATTCGTAGGTATAAAATTGCTCACTTACTCAGTTTTGCCCTTACGAATCCAAAAATAATACTCATCGTTATCCATTGGAATTGATTTTTTACAGGGATCCATAAAAAAAATAAAATTTGGATTTTTGTGGTACCCAAAATAAGTCCCATATAAAATGTAGTGTAATTATATAGTGTATGTAGCACTTCTCTTAAAAACTGATTAGTGCAGAATTTTTATTGATGTCGGGAATGAGGAACATTAGATAAATATTTGTGACATGAAAAGACACTAGTAATTTTTTCGGAGCAAACTACTATAATGAAAAAAACTTCGTAATGTTTTTTGAACTTATATATATACATATATATATATACACACACACAAAACCTCTGGCATTCTATAAGGATGTTGTACTTTTAGGCCCCGTTTGATAACGGGTTTGGGAGTTGGGATTGGAGTAATAATCCCATGGGATTATTAATACTTTGTTTGGTAACAAAAAAAGGTTCGGACTATTAGTCCGTTGGGATGCCGAATCCGGGGATTAGGGGTATTAGCAATACCCCGTGGGACTTGGTATTCGTAGTCCGATCCCAACCCATTCTCATTACTAATCCCTTTTCATTACTAATTTCTTCTATCAATCCAATCTCATCATCTAATCCCATCTCAAACAAACATGATATTAATAATCCCATCATCTAATCTCATCCTAAACAAATATACTCATTATCAATCCCTTCTCATTAATAATCCCATCTCATTTCCAATCTCAATCATAATCTCATCTCCTTACGAATCCCATCTATTTATCCCCGTTATCAAACGGGGCCTTAGTACTTTCGCTTGACTGTTTGCTTCCACTGCCACCATGCATCCATTGTCGGATTTGGGTGGTTGTTTGGTGGTTTTAATTACAATGATGGCCTAATATCCATTGTCCTCTTTTGCATAAAGAATTTGAATGGGGGGAAATTTTTCATTTTTAGAAGAACCGGCAACTATAAAACTTAAATGGCTCGAAAGTTCGAAACTCAAAGCAAATCGAGTCTCATGAAAATAATCTATCGATTAGAGTTTTGTCAATTTAGACCACGGATGATCAAAGTAGAAAATGATCTCTCCCCGCTCTAGTACTTGCACTGGTTAAGAATGGTAAAAAGTTTAACCATGGAGTACAACCGGCCGTTTGTTCAATATGGAATTTTTTTGATCAAAGCCAGTCGAGTGAAGCATTTGTGTATATGCCAAGTAATGCTGGTGAAAATATTCATTTGCTCGACGGTTAAATGTTTTTGTATTTGTCAAGTGTCCTACTAGATTTCCAGAGCCTTTTGTATGCCTTTGGTTGGAATATGCCCAATGTGGGTACGGTTGTCATCCACAATTGATCTTCCGCTAAAACTAGTTTGATCCTCGCTTAGAAGGAAGGCTAGCTATATGCTTAACAATTGTAAGTCGAATGTTTGTTTCGAGAAATCTGGGCACGAGGAATGAAAACCTACGCCAACGCCACTGATGATAAGGCGGCTTCTCTTTTCTATTAAGATAGGGATCGGAGGTTTCTGCATAGCTTATCAATTAAGATTTGTAATGACCACCCATAAATTCAAGAGTCTCGTGTTCAACTTCTGCTGATCGGCCGTCCGGTGGTCGGATTGGGCCTGGCACACATGCGGTTGGTGGTGCGGTGTGTGAGTGGCGGTGGGTGTATCGTTACCCCTTTTTAAAAGATGGTGAACATTACATTCCTTCTTATTGATTGAAATCTTATGGATTCTATTACAAAATGAAGTCATGAAAAAATGTATTGCAGTTATGAGACTTATACCATTTTAACCAATATGAGAGGCAGCTACGTTCATCCTCGTTTGAGGAGGGTAAACAAAATTACACTCCTTTTCCTGTTCCAAAACTCTCACACATACTGACCCCACTTCATACACTATATAGTAACAACATAGTAACTCCGCTTCTCTATTAATTTCTCCTTTCTCCCAGTGAAAAAAACCTCTCGAGCAACAAGAAAGAAGAAAGAAAGGAAAATGGCTCTGAACCTCAATCCCATCGCCTTGAAATATTCCCACAAGTACCCTTCTTTTGCTCTTCCCCCGAAGCGAAATCTCAAATCTCCCAAGTTTCTCATGGCCTCCACCCTCAGCTCCGGCTCCACGTTAGTTTTTTTCTCACCTCATTTGAATATATATATATATATATATATATATATATATATATATATAGGTGGAACCCGTTCCAGTGGGATCCATATATATGTGAGAGGGGTGTGATTGAAGTGACGTGCCTCTAGCATTTTTGTATTAGATATACTTATGTATGAAGCCACTGCAAAGTGGCTCTTTATGGTGCTGAGTGATCTCAGCCGTCCGTTTCGGCATTGGACTACTTGGATTGAAAATAAAAATACTTGTTTACCGCTGTTTTGTAAACAAGATTTCCTTGATATATATACTAACATTGTGCCCGTTCTAAGCATGGACAAAAAAAAAAATCATATTGGTGTTTTTTTAACTTCGTATATTTAACGAACACGACACTAGTTGATAAAAAAAAATAGTTTAATTTTTTTCAGTCTCGTGTTTGATACGCACTAGCAGCGTTCCGTTATATGTACTAAAAGATATATTTGTGATGGACAATGGGTTTAAGAACCACATGACAATGCTCCATGAATGTAGAATAATTTTTTCTCCATTTCAGATCTCCTCCCCACGTCTCTCTCTCTCCCTCTCTGTCTCTCTCTTTTTACAAATATAAAAAAGTAAAACTGCGGTTATATGCTGATTTTCACAGTATTTTGTAGCAAGACTGTGCTTATGTGCTTCATAATCATTGATCCATTGTCTTGGCCTTGCCTTGTACCCATAATGAGCATCTAATTCCGTTCCTGTCTTATTTAGAGAGGTTGAGAGTCTGAAGAAGCCTTTCAGCCCTCCTCGCGAGGTTCATGTTCAAGTAACTCACTCAATGCCACCCGAAAAGACAGAGATCTTCAAGAACCTGGAGGTTTGGGTCGAGGAGAACATCTTGGTTCATTTAAAGCCGGTGGAGAAATGTTGGCAACCACAGGATTTTCTTCCCGATCCTGCTTCCGATGGATTTCATGATCAAGTCATGGAATTAAGGGAAAGGGCAAAGGAGATTCCGGACGATTACTTTGTTGTCTTGGTTGGAGTTATGATCGCAGAAGAAGCACTTCCTACTTACCAAACAATGCTAAACACCATAGATGGTACTAGGGACGAAACGGGGGCGAGCCTCAGTTCTTGGGCAGTGTGGAATAGGGCTTGGACTGCTGAAGAAAACAGGCATGGCGATCTTCTCAATAAGTACCTCTACCTATGTGGACGAGTAGACATGAGGCAAATTCAGAAGACAATTCAGTATCTGATTGGGTCCGGAATGGTAAGATGAATGCTTCCAATAACTTTCAGCTGTTTCTTGTCTTTTTTTTTCTTTTGTCTATGTCAACAACTTAGGATTAGGCTTTGGTCAATATTTGAATTTGACACAGCGAAATTCACAAGATCGAGATTAATTAGCGTACTAATTCAAACAAGATAGGAACTCGTAGCTACGAGCAAATTTCTTGAATCCATAAGAAGAAAGACAAAGTTTGTAATATTATTGATGAAAACGTGAGGCAAACATTAGGTTATAACCCTTTTATAGGCCCAAAGCCTTATGCTGTGTTTAGTTTGGTATTTTAAAAAAAAATTGAAAAATAGTAAGGATAATTAGTAGAGAGAGATAGAGAGAGAAATGTTGAAAGTAGAAAGAATCTAGGGGGAATTTTTTGAAAAGAGAAGAGAACACACGATAGAAATTCTAAAAATAAAGTTGGATAATAAAATGTCCCAAAATTTGGGGCTTTTCCTAAAATTGAAAACGGGAAGGCCTAAACGGCAAAAAACGTAAATTGAAGGCCTAAATGAAAGAATTAGGCTAAAATAAGTCAGTCTACCAAGTTGCCTATTCCGAGCTTGTCTGAATTTTGCCAAATTGCGTAATCGGAAACTAAACATCGTTTGGACTTCCGAGGCTTGGCACAGTCCAACTGATCTTGAAATTGGGCCTTCATGTGTTTTACATCAGAATTACAATGCGAAACATTACCTAGTTCTACCGTCTTCTTACATCTACGGGAAGAAACAGACATTTAAGTTCTTGAAAGCAGGGTTTTTCCCTACTATGCTAATTAGAGAGGAACAGTTCTTTTTGCTCAGTCAAGTTAGGCTACAACACTCTCCAACTATACTGTCAAACTTAATTCCAGATTTTAATTGTAGAAGAACAACAATATATTTGGACTCTGGCCGATCGAGTTCTAATTCGGCATAAGTCGTATCATCACCTCTGATTTTTACTGGTGGACGGCCTTCTCTGCCTTGTTTCAGGATCCTAGAACCGAAAACAGTCCCTACCTCGGTTTCATCTACACGTCGTTCCAAGAACGAGCAACTTTTATCTCTCACGGGAACACAGCACGGAATGCCAAAGGTTACGGGGACGTGAAGTTGGCTCAAATTTGCGGGACCATTGCCTCTGATGAGAAGCGCCACGAGACCGCTTACACCAAGATAGTCGAAAAGCTCTTTGAGATCGACCCGGATGCAACTGTGCTGGCTCTGGCTGACATGGCGAGGAAGAAAATAACTATGCCGGCCCACTTGATGTACGATGGTCGCGATGACAATCTGTTTGACCATTTCTCGTCCGTGGCTCAGAGGCTTGGAGTCTACACCGGCAAGGACTACGCGGATATATTGGAGTTTTTGGTTGGGAGGTGGAAGGTGGAGGACATAACTGGGCTTTCTTCGGAGGGACGAAAAGCCCAGGATTTTGTTTGCGGGTTGCCTCAGAGAATTAGGCGGCTGGCTCCAAGCAGGGCAAAAGAAGCACGATATGTTCCGTTTAGCTGGATCTTCGATAAAGAAGTGAAGATCTGAGGGCCTACTGCAACTCTCTTGCCACAAAAAAACAGAAATTGAACGGAACGTTTATTCTTTCTAGTCCCAAATTTAGCTAGCCGACTCATATCGAGTGAAATTTCTAGCAATGCTAGGATCTACCGAATTCATCATCCATGACGCTATCAGGGAATTGTTCACTTCCAAGTTTTCTATCTTCGAATAATACTAGTTTTCATTTTCATCTTTATTTGGGATTTCGATTCTTTCATTATGAAGATGTTTCTCGGTATTCACATTTTCTCGTACACAACAATGGAAGCACGAGTTTCTCTGACTTGTCTTTCTTCCCCAACTTGAAACTTCCTTAGTTGTTCAAGACCCCTGAGTTCGACAAGTACAATGGAAAGGGGTGCCCATCTCGGAATCTACTGTGGAGAAATGTGCCAGTATGGCGATGATGAGAGGTTTCTATTAAGATAGGGATAGGGGCTTCTGCGTAGCTTATCAATTAAGGTTTGTAATGACCACCAAGTTGATCGGTGAAGATGGTGGTGTTGATCGGTGGTGGTGAGGTGGATGTGGCCCCCATGGCTGGGTTGCTCTAGTCGTTTTGTGTGCCGAAGTCCGATCGGCGGCCACTTTGAGCTCTCATTCGGGTGTGGGGCCAATAGTTCATCCTTCTGGGTTGCTATTCCTGGTAATCACCAGCGAAGATGGTGTTCGTGCTGGGGTTCGTTTGATGGTGTTCGTTCTGGGAGAGGCCGGCTTGGCTTACGGCGAGGCTGATTTTTTGGTGGTTTGTGCGGTGGTGAAATTGAAGTGGTTAGGGTTTGGGTGCTGGTTTGGATGGGCCGGTCCTTGGGTGGACCAGGTTAGGGTGTTTCGATATTCATCAGTTTTTATTTGGATGTAGGGTTGAACTTTAACGTTTTATTTGTTTTAGACTCTTGTAGACCTTTGAGTGGTTTGGGCTTTGCCCTCATGATGTATTATCCAACTTTTTGTTGGATCTCCTGTCCCTTTCCCCGTTTTTAATAAAATTTCAACTTTTGCCGATCAAAAAAAATTTCACATTTGACTTGATTGCCATTTCACATCCAATGAAGTCCTGAAATATGGCGAGGAACCACAGGTTCACCTTTGGAGACAAGCTGCATCGCCCTTTTCATTTCGTTGTTGCCTTTGTTTTCTTTCCCTGTCGAGTGCTCCAGAAAAGAAAAATATTGGTAAACAATTTTTGGCGCTAGAACGAGGGCAAGCATTTCTAAATTGGAAGTGATGGCAAAGATCAAATGCTAAAATGAAAACCTTGCATGTAAGGCTTGAACAATTTACGGAAATGGATGGTTCCTATATATCAAGTGTCGATTTCCCTCTGTGCAAAGGATTTTCTATGTTTTCTCTCTTTTAAACTCCTAGCTTTGGGAGGGCTAAGAGATGTTTTGGGGTTGCCAATCCAGAAGGAAAGTTGCTAAAAAGGCTCTAATATATTTGCCTACTAAAGTGAAAGTAAGGGCTCAAGGAGGATCTAGTTTGCTTTTGTTCGTGACTGTGCTCCTTTTTGCCTTACTATTCTAGTAATGTTTTGGGAGGAACTATCACTCTGCTTTTGCTGCTCAGAGGATGTTTCTAGATATGATGTTGGCTTTCTTATCTGGTGTAGGGGATTTTATTTAGATATTATTTTATGGCTAGATGTTGTGGCTTTTTGAGTCTTCTCTTCTTTTCCTATTCCGTGCATCAATATCATGGTTTAAGTTTTCTTTTTTCTTGATGTACTCATATCAAGTTTCAAATAATATAATCTTTTTGTCGATAAAATAAATAAATTTACTATTGGCCAAATTTTTAGAACAATCTGGGGGTTTATGAAAGCCTGGAAAGGCTTCGACATTTTATTTGTTTAAAGAAAGCCATTTGGTGGCAGTATTTGAACAATCGACAGAAGAAAGCCATTCGGTGGTGTTTCCCGCTTTTCCGCCGGATAGGCGTGAGCGGAAAATCCAATGGCGCGTGTGCTGTATGAGCGCAGGCGTGCCAGGACTTGTCGTCGTCCAACGTATGGAAGGCGTGAGTGCGCCTCGATCTGACTTCGTATGTGAGAGCGATTGCATGTGACCCAAAGGGTGAGGCCACAAAGAGGTTCGTGGTTTGCCACAACGAAGTGGACTTAAAATTTCCCAACCGTGTGAGAAAAAGTAGAAAACATCGTTGAATAACTTTGATATATCGTAATAACAAAGTTGGGGATACAAGAGAGACGAAATAACTTTATTATATCGTAATAATAAAGTTGGGGGTACAAGAGAGATATGAATAATTTTATTACGTCGTAGTAATAAAATTGGGGTACAAGAGAGATAGAAATGAGATATTTGCTTCGCTGGGAAGGCTTTGGTTTTAAGCGTTGAGCTTAATTGGTGTGGGGACCCCTTTTTCTTCTTGAGTTCTTCTATTTATAGGCAAGGGTCTTCGGCTTTGCATGCAAGATCAACTTCCTGCCTTCATTTGGCAATGACAAGTGTCCCGAGTTGGCTCCAAATGCTGCCAAGTGTTCGAAATAACTTCCCAATACCTTAAGCTGGCGGTTTATAGCAGTTGCAAGAGGTTATTTGCTGATCATGGGTTGATTCTCAACTGCCCATGTTCTCTTGACCATGTACCTCTTGAAATCGTGCGCCAAATTGCTTCAACAAAGAATATCTGGCAGCTCATGTCCTCTTTTTATGGGTAAACACATTAAATAGGAAATCATGGGCACTTGTTTTCCCATAGGCTGCCATGTGTCCAAAAATCCCAGGAGATCAAATGGTTTCTCAACTTTTCTCGGTCATAGGCAATTAACAAGAATAATGGTACCCATTATTCCCATTTTACAGAATATTTTGAAACCACCAAATAATCACTATGGATTATGGGCTCTTTTCAATAATTAAGCCCAGAATATCATTAGCCCGTAACCGGATTAAGTTAAAATTAACCGGGCCCAATTAGTATTATTTTGGCCCATTAATTTTAACTCAATACATCTCTATTTTTTGGCCCAACTTAATCAAATAATAATTAAATGGCCCTCCAACGCTAGCCCAACATTTGGTGCCAAAAACGGGTGTAAACAGGTGGCACTCCATTTATAATGGCTAAAGTGTCCCTTTGACAGACTAAAAAAATGTGTGCTGTCGAAAAGAGAAAACAAAAAAGAGTTAAAAGGATTTAGTGTTGAAGAAGCCATTATTGGGGCAGTTCTCGGATCAATAATCGGTGGTACGTTAACTACGTTGTGAAGGTTAATTAATTGACCATTCTTTGGAGCAATCTGTGAATAATGGCCACAAAAGAAACAAGCAAAAGATGTCCATTACAACCATTAATTGTGGAAGTTGAGCGTTGTAAGGTGGAAGTTCAACGTTGTAAGGCCACTACCATCCACTATAATCAAGGCCTGATACTATATGGCACTTTTACTTTATTGTTTGCTTCCACTGCCACCATTCATCCATTTGTTGGATTTGGGTGGTTGTTTGGTGGTTTTAATTACGATGATGGCCTAATATCCATTGTCCTCTTTTGGATATCGAATTTACATGGGGGGCAAAATTTTATTTTTAGAAGAGCCGACAATTATAAAACTTAAATGGCTCAAAAGTTCGAAACTCAAAACAAGTCGAGTCTCTTGAAAATAATCACTCGATTAGAGTTTTGTCAATTTAGACCATGGATGATCAAAGTAGAAAATGATCTCTCCCTGCTCCAATACTTGTACTGGTTAAGAATGGTGAAAACTTAACCATGGAATATGAGTTCCAGCCAATTATGGCTGTGAATTATGAACAACCGGCCGTTTGTTCAATATGGAATTTTTTTTATCAAAGCCAGTCGAGTGAAGCGTTTGTGTATATGCCAAGTAATGCTGGTGAAAATATTCATTTGGCTAAAGGTTTTTGTATTTGCCAAGTGTCCTACTGGATTTCCAGAGCCATTTGTATGGCTTTGGTTGGAATATGCCCAGTGTGGGTACAGTTGTCATCCACAATTGATCTTCCGCTAAAACTAGTTTGATCCTCGCTCAAAAGGAAGGCTAGCTATATGCTTAACAATTGTAAGTCGAACGTTGTTTCGAGGAATCTGGGCAGAAGGAACGAAAATCTACGCCAACGCCGCTGATGATAAGGCGGCTTCTCTTTTCTATTAAGATAGGAATAGGAGGCTTCTGCGTAGCTTATCAATTAAGATTTGTAATGACCACCCGTTAATTCAAAAGTTTCATGTTAAACTTCTGCTGATAGTACCTTAACATAGTAAACACATACAACATGTAACTTTTCCTATTGTAAAGACTTCATTTTTAGCGTTATGATAATGAAATTTTTTTTTTTCGATAAAGAAAAAAAAAACACTTCTGAGAGTTATCCAAGGTTATCTTCTATTTGAGAGGTTCTCTTAAAAGGGTAAAAACTAGTAATAAAATTGGCATGTTATGCCTAAAATTAAAATTCTAGTCACAGATAAGCTGATCATAAAAGGATAATTTAAATAATTGAAAAAATAAACTCTGAAAGGCTTTTGTATATCTTTCCAAATTATCTTTAAAATTTCACATATACCACTTTAGAATTTTTGATTAATGATAATCTAACCTTGCTCAATTGCTCCAAAAACATTAATCATCCGGGATAAGTGATAATACCAAAGTCATGATGCAATACTAAGTTTCAAAAAGAACACTGCTACGGGTACATTACCTTAGAGATACATCAACCACACCCCTCTCACATACAGGTGGGGCTCGTTCCAGTGGGACCCACCTGTATGTGAGAAGGGTATGGTTGATGTGCCTCTAGGTGATGTGCCTATAGCATTTTGGTTTCAAAAAAGCAATAATATGCTTATCATTTGCCTTTCGATCAATTTATTGTCATCAGGACAATAATTCACACAATTATTCTACAACCACACCCATTTTATACACTCACGCATACACTGCGCGCACACTACACACTCTAGCGTGTGGAGCCCACATACTTGTGTGTGTGGGTGTGTATTTGGCATGGGTGTGGTTGTAGAATAATTGTAACTAACATGCACATTTTACGTATTATTTCGATCCACATTAGTATTGGTCTTATTCTTTGCATTAAAAGAGATATATGTGGTGGAAAATAGATTTGGGCACCACGTGACGATACCCCAGAAGTACAAAATGATTTTTTCTCCATATTCAACTCCCCATTCTCTCTCTCTCTCCCTCCCTCTCTGCTTAGTACTCGGAGAACGGAATTCCCCAAGCATAATAATTTGGAAGATCGGGATCGTACCCATGGGGAAATTCCAATATAGTAGCTTATTTAGAGTGTAAGATATAGAAATGCTCAATATAATACCACAATATCCAAAGGAATATCAACAAGAATAATACTTGAATGTATACAATAGTTATAGCTAACTTGCCCACTCAACTATGCAGTAACATATAATGCACAGTAACATGAATATAATCACATCACATGCAGTGACACGTCTACCACATTGCATTTACCCAAGACAAGGTGTCCCACATACCATGCTCCCATCCACCGACAATTAGCCGGCATGGCACATGATATGGTATGCCTCACACGCTAACCTTCAGTGGTTCAAACAACACCCATCAGCATGCATATTCATCAAACACACATATCACAATCAAATCTCATGTCTCACGCACCATGCTCCCAACCATCGTCCATTGAACGATATGCCTTACGACATGTTGTGCCTCACACGCACACATTAACAACATATTAAAAGTAAACATCAATAGCATGATATACCCCCTCACTACAACAATATCTCATTAAAGAGAACCATATCAAACACATTCACCTTTGCATCGACAGAGATACGCCAAACTTACGGTTTCGGCACCTCATATCTGACCTATTCATTACCTAGTCACAGGCTAACTCTTATTAGCATACAAATCTCTTCGAATGTTTAAGTAAATATATGATACACCCCATAATATATTTACCATGCTAACAAATTAAAGCCACCAAAACCCCTAAACCATTTAACAATCAATTGATACCAAATTATAAAACTAATACGGTATTAGACGATACTCAACAAATACAAATATGTCCATCTTAAGGCTTGGAAGTGCCCCCAACCAAACGTAAGAGTATAAATATGACATAACTCTTAAATCGGTTTGAAAACCATGACCATCCTGTCGTATTCTGACCATAACTTCTTATTGGTTTAGAACCAGGTCATGAACCACCACCATTAGAAATTATACCTCCAGTACATGAATTTTGGTAAAAAAATTTCCCAACATAGAGTCTGGACGATAAAGTTATGCTCGTCCAAAATTACAAACACCACTGCCCAAAATTGCAGATTCTGCACGTCTATCAATTTCATACCAAAAACTGATTTAACCTAGTACAAACTAAGCCACAACCCCTATATATTCCAAAAGGTATACGAGTCTAGTTTCAAAATCAACAACTCGTGCGCTAACCCGATACCCGAGCTAAAAGATATGACCATTTTTCCAAAATGTGTCAGTGCAGCAAATACAAAACTCATCAAGGACACACCAACTTGTAAAATCCACCAATCTTAAAATATGCATCTAATAAACCCCAAATTTGGTACACACCATTATCACACACCAAAATTCATCCCTGATTTTTTCCAGATTTTAAAAAGTAAGGAAACCTAGTTAAAAACACCTCCAAACTCAGAAATTATATGCACCAAAGCACAATTTCCAGCAGAACAGTCTGTGTTCGAAAATTCAGTAAAAATCGAATACTAAATACTTTTTGGTAATTCTAACTCAAAACATCACCAACTTATCAATCTTTCAAACTCATAAGGACCCATAATCAGGAGGATTGCTTAACTATAAAAAAATTGATGAAAGGCGCAGCTCTGTAACATGTCTGCTCAAAAACAGGAATCCGATCACAGCTTGGTTTATGATTTTTATCTTTTTATAAACTTCTCAGAAAATTCTGAAAATTTAACACAATACAACAGACACACTAATGAACCTTCAGTAAAAATACCAAAAATTAACAAGCTAAGCTTTCTAGGTACCTTGAATAATTTCGTAAAAAACAGCCCTGCACCTTAGTTTTTTCCTTCTTCTCCTTCCCTCTGCCTCTCTCTTGTAGAAACTTTATGTCTATCTCAAAACCAATTGGCAATGAGTGGAGAGGTTCCAGATGGTATTAAGTGAACACCCATTCCACTCTCAAGCAATGTGGGATTCATTTCCTCAACATCCCCCCTCACGTGAATTTTTAAAATGTGGGGTGGAACAGGCCCTACTCTGATACCATGTAAAAACTTTATGTCCATCTCAAAACCAATTGACAATGAATGAAAAGGTCCCAGATGTTATTAAGTGAACAATCATTCCACTCTCAATTAATATGGAATTCATTTCCTTAACATCTCTCTTTAGTGTCGGCAAAAACAAAATAGCAATGGGGAGATATTTCTCCGATGATATTTTGATAACACCAAGGAAAATAATCACATGCAAGTGAAACCATAAACAACTTATGCTCCAACTCCTAAACCACATAAAACCACCCGTAAGTTCAACCTCCTACGAATCAACCCCAACTTCACATATTAAAATTAAAAATGTTAATTGAAATAACTAAATATTCAGGACGGGTGCTACACATTACCACCATTAATTGTGGTAGTTGAGCATTGTAAGGCTACTACCATCTGTAATCATGGCCTGTCAATACTATCAACCTTTGGCCTTCTACAAAGGATGTTGTACGTAATTAGTACTTCTGCTTCCGATCCACTGCCTTGGCTTGGGTACTTTTGCTTCCGATCCACAAGGATATTTTTGCTTCCGATCCCCTGCCTTTGGTTTGCTTCCGATCCACTACAAGGATGTTGTACTTAGTACGTTTGCTTCCGATCCACTGCCACGTACCATGCATCCACTATTGGATTTGGGTGGTTGTGTTTAGTGGTTTCAATTACGATGACGGCCCAATATCCATTGCCTTCTTTTGGATATTGAATTTGCATGGGGGGCAAAATTTCATTTTTAGAAGAGACGACAACTATAAAACTTAAATGGCTCGAAAATTCGAAACCCAAAGCAAGTCGAGTCTCATAAAAATAATCATTCGACTAGAGTTTTGTCAATTTAGACCACGGATGGTCAAAGTAGAAAATGATCTCTCCCCGCTCCAATACTTGTACTGGTTAAATGGTGAAAAATTAACCACAGAGTATGAGTTCAAGCCAATTGTGGCTGTGAATTATGAACAACCGGCCGTTTGTTCAATATGGAAATTTTTTGATCAAAGCTACTCGAGTGAAGCGTTTGTGTATATGCCATAATGCTGCTGAAAATATTCATTTGCGCGACAGTTAAAGGTTTTTGTATTTGCCAAGTGTACGTCCTACTGGATTTCCAGAGCCATTTGTATGGCTTTGGTTGGAATATGCCCAGTTTGGGTATGGTTGTCATCCACAATTGATCTTCCGCTAAAACTAGTATGATCCTCGCTCAGAAGGAAGGCTAGCTATATGTTTAACAATTGTAAGTCAAGGAATCTAGGCAGAAGGAATGAAAACCTACGTCAACGCCACTGATGATAAGGCGGCTTAATTCCCTTTTCTATTAAGATAGGGATAGGAGGCTTCTGCGTAGCTTATCAATTAAAATTTGTAATGACCACCCGTTAATTCGAAAGTCTCATATCCAACTTCTGTGGATAGTACTTTAACATAGCAAGCACAACATGTATCTTTTCCTATTGTAATGACTTCATTTTTAGCGTTATGATAATGAAAATTTTTTTTCGATCAAAAAAAAAAAAAAAAAAACACTTGTGAGAGGAGAGTTATCCAAAGTTATCTTCTATTTGAGAGCTTCTCTTAAAAGGGTAAAAACTAGTAATAAAATCGACATGTTGTGCCTAAAATTAATATTCTAGTCACAGATAAGCTGATCATGAAAGGATAAATTTAAATAATTGAAAAAATAAACTCTGAAAGGCTTTTGTATATCTTTCCAAATTATCTTTAAAATTTCACACATACCCCTTTAGAATTTTTGATTAATGATAATCTAACCTTGCTCAATTGCTCCAAAAAAAATTAATCATCAGGGATAAGTGATAATCTCAAAATCATGATGCAATACTAAGTTTCAAAAAAGCAATAATATGCTTATCATCTGCCTTTTGATCAATTTATTGTCATCAGGACAATAATTCACATAATTATTTTACAACCACACCCATTTTATACACTCACGCATACACTACAGGCACACTGCACACTCTAGTGTGTGAAGCCCAAACACTTGTGTGTTGGGTGTGTATTTGGCATGGGTGTAGTTGTAGAATAATTGTAATTAACATGCACATTAGTATTGGTCTTATTTTTTGCATTAAAAGAGATATGTGTAAATAGATTTGGGCACCACGTGACGATACTCCAGAAGTACAGAATGATTTTTTCTCCATATTCAACTCCCCATTCTCTCTCTCTCTCTCTCTCTCTCTCTCTCTCTGCTTAGTACTCGAAGAACGGAATGCCTTAAGCGTAGGGCTAGAATGTTGATAGCATAATAATCTGGAAGACCGGGATCGTACTCATAGGAAAATTCCAATATAGCAGCTTGTTTAGATTGTAGATGTAAAGACTTCGGCGTTTAGATGGCCAACTTGATTTTTCTTATAAAAGGTGGAAATTAAAAACGAGTTTTAAATATATTAACGAGCGACAAGGTCTTGGGGATCAACCGACCCGCGACTTGGCCAGCTAATGGTTCTCTTTTATAACTTAAGTGAGAGTCACGACCGCTCGATCTCACTCGGAAGGTTTGACATTAAAATCAATAGCAATTCACAAAAGGGAGTCTGGAAATGGATTGAAACTCATTTAGACATTAATCAAACACCCGAAGTGCTAGGGTTCTAAGCATCGTATGTGGCAAGATAAACTTGCTAATGCACGATCAAAGAAGTTAACAACTACACGCTTTGAAAGAAAATAAGAGATTCAATCCAACTACAAACCGACTTTAAGCTTAGAAGGCAAGAGAAACCACTAAACCAACCAAGTCTCGTGGTAGGAATCGCCCATTGATCAAGCCTAATTAACTACTCACTCATGCTTGAAAGACTAAAAACAAAACTAAAAATGACAAACATATTTAACCAACAAAACTGAAAATTAAACTTGATATTAAGTAAGATCTAGAGCGTAGGTACAACTTTAATAAACGAGAAATTAACAAACAACAATTAACTAAGATAGTTCTACAGATATTAACTAAGAAAATTTGAAGAACAATTATGGAGAAAACTTAAGCAAGAAGAAACAAATCTAAGGTAATAAAATCTAGATCTCATCTAAGGAGAGAGAAAAGATTATTTATACACATGGCTTTCTCTCTCAAAAATATCTCAAAAACTAACACGTAAACACACCTTGGTATTGATGCAACCAAAAGAGTGTATCGATACTTTTGGTTGTATCGATACTGAGCAGCTTAGCAAAAGGGCTCTTGGCCGCCGTAACGTCCTGGTGTCGATATAACCAAAAAAGTTGTATCAATACCGGCCACAAAGTTAAGCTCACTGTCTTCATGGTTGCTAAATGGTATCAATACAACCAAAAGACTGTATCGATACCGTCTTACTTGAAGTCAAATCTTCAGCTCCATAACTCGCAGCAGTGTTCACAATATCTTATTTTCATTCCCTCAACCAAAAGGCTATCGATACCGCCTTGTTAAAGCCAGATCTTTAGCTCCACAACTCCTAATAGCTTTCACAACATATTATTTTCATTCCTTAAACTTAAGTAAAGACTATATTTTAAACATTTCTTTTAATTTTTCTTTACTTTAATTTATTTAATGAAAATAAGAAAGTACCCCCCATTTAGATCTAATGGCATTGCCAAAAAAATTGAGATTTCAATTCAATCAAAATTTTAACCCCCAGCTTTTAGTGTAAAATAGAAAACTGCACGTTTTTCTCTAAAAGTAATAGCTCAAAACATGACTTTACTCTTCAAATAAAACCTAGCAAATTTGCACTTACTCTTAGAAAAATTCAAGAATTAATTACCACCATTTTTTATCTCGAAAATCGATACTTTTTCAGAACGTCATTTTTTCATACTTAGATAGATTTTAAGCGACAAACAAGGTCTTCCTTAGTTCCTCGGGTAGTTGGACGCCCTCGGGCCATCTATGGTATCAAAACGCGCCTTATTTACACGATTTACCTGAAAACACTAAAAACATACCGTACATGTGATATCAAAACATACCTTACATGTGATATCAAAGAAAAGGAAAAATGATGGCCAATAACGTGTTTTGATAATTAATATCCGCCAAAGATATTTTCAGCATTAACAAATGTTTTCAATATGTTTTTGACGTATTAATTATCAAAACACGTCTTGAGCCGTCATTTTTCCCAAAGAAAATATTAACTTTATAAACATAAATAGGATGAGGTAAAAACTTAAACACTAAGAATATGCATTATTGGGTGCTTATCACTCCCCATGTCATCCCTCCAAAAAAAAAAAAATTTTAAAGTATTGATTGATACTTTTGAAGATTTGGATGAAAAAGCAAAAAAAAAACACATTTGCATATAGTATTGATTGATTGATCGATTAAGTTTACAAAACTATAATAACTATGCAACCACTAAACACCCCCTGTCATTTCACTGAAACAACCAACTCAATTTTCTATGGCTTGGACCCCAACTTGATACCCTCTTTAAAAGAACATAAATATTACATTCTTTTTTATTGA
Source organism: Rhododendron kiyosumense (assembly GCA_019656275.1). NCBI lineage: Eukaryota > Viridiplantae > Streptophyta > Magnoliopsida > Ericales > Ericaceae > Rhododendron > Rhododendron kiyosumense. The sequence goes on from BPLS01000711.1 coordinate 1,246,201, forward strand.
TTGAAATCGTGTGAATCTCATCACAAAATGAAGTAATGAAAAAGTATATTGCAGTGGTGAGACCTACACCATTTTAACCAATAAAAAATATAATAACATTCACCCTCTTTTGAGGATGGTGAACAAAGTTGCACTCCCTTTCCTGTTCCAAAACTCTCACACGTAATGACCCCACTTCATACACTATATAGTAACAACAAAGAACTCCTCTTCTCTATTAATTTCTCCATTCTCCCAGTGAAGAAAACCTCTCGAGCAACAAGAAAGAAGAAAGAAAGGAAAATGGCTCTGAACCTCAATCCAATCGCCATGAAATATTCCCACAAGTACCCATCTTTTGCTCTTCCCCCGAAGCCAACTCTCAAATCTCCCAAGTTTCTCACGGCCTCCACCCTCAGCTCCGGCTCCACGTTAGTTTTTTTTCTCACCTCATTTGAATATATATATACATATATATATATATATATGTATATTTCGGATCCAGTCAGGAATCCCGGATTTGGGCTTTTGTGCAGATCTTGCTCTCAGGCATTGGATTGTGTTTTGAATGGTCAGAATTCGCGGATAATTTATTCACGCAAACAAATATTTGTTCGTGCGAACAAACTATCTGCGGTCAAAATGTACGGATAATTTGTTCACGCCAAACAAATATTTGTTCGCACGAACAAACTATCCACGGATCCCGACCATTCAAACACAATTCAACGACTGAGGAAAGAAGTCCACACCAAAGCCCAATTCGGGATCCTTGAATGGATTCAGACTATATATATATATATATATATATATATATATATATATATATATACACACACTTATGTACGAAACCGCTGCAAAGCGGCTCTTTATGGAGTTAAGTTATCAACTCAGCCGTCTATTTCGGCATTGGACGACCCAGATTGAAAATAAAAATACTTATTTACAGCTGCTCTGTAAACAAGATTTCCTCGATATACTGTATATACTAGTATTGTGCCGATTCTAAGCACGAGACAAAAAAAAAAAAAACATTGGTGTTTCTTTTAACTTCGTATATCTAATGGGCACAACATTAGTTGATAAAAAAATAGTTTAATTTTTTTCCACTCTTGTGTTCGATGCGCACTAACAGTGTTCCCGTTATATGTGCTGAAAGACATACCTGTGATGGAAAATGAGTTTAACAAGCACATGACAGTGCTCCATGGGCGTAAAATAATATTTTCTCCATATCAGATCCCCTCTCCACGTCTCTCTCTCTCCCACTCTCCCTCTCTCTCTTTTTACAAACATAAAAAAGTAAAACTATGCTTATATGCTAATTTTCATAGTACTACGTATTTGGTAGTAGAACTGTGCTTATATGCTTCTGATCATTGATCCACTGTCTTGGCCTTGCCTTGTACCCATAATGAGCATCTAATTCCGTTCCTGTCTTATTTAGAGAGGTTGAGAGTCTGAAGAAGCCTTTCAGCCCTCCTCGCGAGGTTCATGTACAAGTAACTCACTCAATGCCACCCGAAAAGATAGAGATCTTTAAGAACCTGGAGGGTTGGGTCGAGGAGAACATCTTGGTTCATTTAAAGCCAGTGGAGAAATGTTGGCAACCACAGGATTTTCTTCCCGATCCTGCTTCCGATGGATTTCGTGATCAAGTCATGGAATTAAGGGAAAGGGCAAAGGTGATTCCTGACGATTACTTCGTTGTTTTGGTTGGAGACATGATCACAGAAGAAGCTCTTCCTACTTACCAAACAATGCTAAATACCGGAGATGGTGTTAGGGACGAGACGGCAGCGAGCCTCACTTCTTGGGCAGTGTGGACTAGGGGATGGACTGCTGAAGAAAACAGGCATGGCGATCTTCTCAATAAGTACCTCTACCTATGTGGACGAGTAGACATGAGGCAAATTGAGAAGACAATTCAGTATCTGATTGGGTCCGGAATGGTAAGATGCTTCCAATAACTTTTCAGCTGTTTCTCGTCTTCTCCTTCTTCTTCTTCTTCTTCTTTTTTGGTCTATGTCAAGTTAGTGATTAGGCTTTGGTCAATATTTGAATTGAGTTTTTTTTGAAAACATCCCTCCAATTATCCATCAGATTTTTACTTAATCATCAAACTATCAAAATGTTTTATTTAGTCCTCCAACTATTGACTTACATTTTATTTAGTCCTTCTGTTAAGTTTCAAACGGCCACAGCAACGTTTTGTTTAAAAAAAAAGTTAATCAAATTAAGTGCTCAAATTTTGAATTTTTTTGAGACGGTTTATATATTAAAAAATATAGTTAAAAAATTAAGTGCTCAAATTTTAATCCGTTTGAATGGGTGTGAAGATCTTATTATTCTAATCATATTATTCTAAAGAGATATAATCAAATTTTGTCTCTAAAACTCTCATAATCACGTTTCTACTCCATAGGATTGCAAATTGGTGGTTGAAAACTTTTTTTTAAAACAAAACGTTGCTGTGGCCGTTTGAAACTTAACAGAAGGACTAAATAAAATGTAAGTCAATAGTTGGAGGACTAAATAAAACATTTTGATAGTTTGAGGACTAAGTAAAAATCTGGTGGATAGTTGGAGGGATATTTTCAAAAAAAACTCATTTGAATTTGATCGTGACAGAGTTTTTTTTGTTTCTAATTCCGGTTAAATTCTTCTACGCGTCCTTGATCTGAATGCAGCTTTAAAGTGATTTGTCACTTCTATGCTAATAGCCAGATAGTCCTCGTGTTTTTTTCCCCTGTACATGGATGCCAATCCTTGATGCCTTTTCAATAAAGTTTTGTTACTTATAAAAAGAAAAAAAAAGCTAATAGCTTGATAGGTGGAAGAACAACAATATCTTTGAACTCCGAATTCTAATCCGGCATAAGCGTATCATCACCTCTGATTCTTACTGGTGGATGGCCTTCTCTGCCTTGTTTCAGGATCCTAGAACCGAAAACAGTCCCTACCTCGGTTTCATCTACACTTCGTTCCAAGAACGAGCAACTTTTATCTCTCACGGGAACACAGCACGGCATGCCAAAGAGTACGGGGACTCCAAGTTGGCTCAAATTTGCGGGACCATTGCGTCTGATGAGAAGCGCCACGAGACCGCTTACACCAAGGTAGTTGAAAAGCTCTTTGAGATCGACCCAGATGGAACCATGCTGGCTCTGGCCGACATGATGAGGAAGAAAATAGCCATGCCAGCCCACTTGATGTATGATGGTCACGACGACAATCTGTTCAAGCATTTCTCGTCCGTGGCTCAGAGGCTCGGAGTCTACACCGCCAAGGACTACGCGGATATATTGGAGTTTTTGGTTGGGAGGTGGACGGTGGAGGAAATAACTGGGCTTTCTTCGGAGGGGCGAAAAGCCCAGGACTATGTTTGCTCGTTGCCTCAGAGAATTAGGCGGCTGGAGGAAAGGTCTCAAGGCAGGGCGAAAGAAGCACGGTGTGTTCCGTTTAGTTGGATCTTCGATAAACAAGTGAAGCTCTGAGGGCCTACTGCGAGTCTCTTGCCACAAAAATCAGAAATTGAAATAGCAGAACAGGTGCCCATCGATGCTGGCTTAGATAAATAAGTGAAGCTATGGTTTTCAATGATGGCTTAGACTTTCATATTTTCGATGTTGCTCCAAATTATATTTTTTGACATATTTGCAATGACCGAAATGGGGTCGAGTATCCTAGACTATTGTATGACTCTTAATTCGTTTATGTTATGTTCCTGGTTTACCAAAAAAAAAAATGTGGTAAACGTGGAGCAATTAGGAACAAGTATGTTTTGCAGCTCCAGGGGCAAAAAAGTGTTTGATAGGAAGCTAAAAGGTCTAGAGATGAAGACCTTGGAAGTGCATCATAGTGGTTTTCTTGTTGTTTTTATGTTGCAACACGAAGCACCGAATAATTTTTCCGGATTGCACCACCATAAAGAGCATGTAATAATTTTTCATGCCATAGTCTACGTACAACCATATATATCTGATACCCCCCATATTTGTTTCCCTCTTTCCCAATTTTCTCATCCTTCTCTCAATTTCCATCCCATTTCTTATTTACTCCATCCACTACTTCTATCTCCATTAATTTAGTCAACTAATGGTTATGCCATTAGAGCATCCAAGTGGAATAATCAAAAGTGGCTAATCAAAAATTGTCACATCATCTTTTGTTTATTGTTTATGCCTATTTTTGGCACATAATCTCGGATCAGCGTTGAAGGGCCATTTAATTAATTGTTAATTAAATTGGGCTGATATTCAAGAGTTTCTCGGGCTAAAAATTAATGGGCCACATTAATTTTGTGATTTGGAGCAAATCCAATTAATTAAAGCTCAAGTGAAGCGAGATACACCGAAAGATTTGCCAAGTGATGTACCGAGATGCCCTGAATATATATATACATGTACGTGTATGTACAGACCATGTTCTCCACAAGAGAAAATGGTTAGTTTTCATTTTGCTGGTGGGCACAAAAATAAAAGACACATGGCAGTCAATGGAGAAACAATTAGCCCATGATCTCCATTATCTTTGGTTTCTTCATGTGCAAAGAAGATGGACGTGGACCTTAACTGCCAGTTTGGAGGGAAAATTGGAGGCTTGTGGGAATTGGCATCCAAAGAGCAAAGGAAGGGAGTTATTTTGTCAAGACATGGGACACTTATCAACATACAAGAAGCCCACTCCCCATGATCTCAATTTGGCCACTCTTCCACAATTCGGGCTGCCTCTTTGCTCTTTTCTGCCAACCTTGGAGCCTATATATAGCAGAAAACAAGATGGAAAACGAGTCCAACAACAATTAAAACTTAACGCTTACAAACAAAATCTTCCCAGCGAAGCACACTTTCCTACTTTCAGCAAAATATCATATCGAATACCTAATATTCAACCTCATTCAAACTTACTTCATGAAGTAATTTGGATTTTACATTTTTTGTACAAACTTTATTATCCCGGAGTAATAAAGTTCACGTTTTACGTTCCATTTCCTATACGACTAGGAAATTTTAAGTTCACAACCGTGTGGCAAACCACTAACCTCATTGTGATATTTAATCTTTAGGTCACACACAATCGCTCATACGTTAGAAGTCAAGATTCACGGGAATCTTCATCAAAAGTTAGGCGCTACAAATCTTGGCATGCCCGCGCATCACGCATTTACGCCTGTTGCAAAAAACACGAGTTTTCAGTTATTCATTTAAAGAATTGCTAAGGTTAGCAATGTAACGGTTCACAGTGGTACAATCAAAATTAAATAATCAAAACTTGTTACGTCACCTTTTCAACTTATAAAAATCTAGAAATTATGACATAGAAAACAATTTTTTAAAATATTTTTCAAACTAATAAAAAACGGGTTATTAAAAAAAGAGAATAATTTTTGCTATGTTTGGTTTGGTTTTTGAATTTTTTTTTGAAAAATAGTAGAGGTAATAAGTGGAGAGAGATAGAGAGAGAAATGTTGAAAGTAGGTGGAATCTAGGGGGTATTTTTTGAAAAATTCTTTTCGAATTATAAAGAGAACAAAGCAAAAAAAAAAACAGTTTTCGGGAAAAAGTTTTAAAAATGAATAAAAAAAGATTTTGAAAAAGTTTTTTTTTCTTTCTAAAGAACAGTTTTAGTTTTAATAAAAAATTGTTTTTAAATAATCTGTTTTTTTTTTTTGAAAAACAGCTGTGGGAAAAATAGTTTTAATAAAAAAATTGTTTTTGTAAAAAAATAAAAACTGTTTTTAAAAGTATTTTTCTTAGAAACATGTTGAAAATGGATGAGATAGAAAGTTTTTGTGTAATTATGGTATACTTGATTGAGAAAATGTTGAGACAATTAAATTTGATTATTGGCAAAAGATTTTTAGTTTTAATTATTCAGTGGCCAAAATTTGAAGAGTTGCTAAGAGATTGTTAAGTTTGGTTATTCTTATGTAAGCTCTTTTTTAGCAAATGTTGCAAATTTTTTGCGTAGAATGAGGTTAAGCATGTCTAAATTGGAAGTCATGATGGCAAGATCAAATGCTAAAATGAAACCCTTGTATGTAAGGCTTGAACAATTTACGGAAATGGATGGTTCCATCAGGTGTCGATTTTCCTCTCTGTGAAGGATTTGCTATGTTTTCTCTCTTTTCAACTCCTAGCTTTGGGATGGCTAAGAGATGTTTTGGGGTTGCCAATCCAAAAGGAAAGTTGCTAAAAATGCCCTAATATATTTGCCTACTAAAGTGAAAGTAAGGGCTCAAGGTGGATCTAGTTTGTTTTTGTTCGTGACTATACTCCTTTTTGCCTTACTATTCTGGTAATGTCTTGGGAGGGACTATCAAAAGCTGCTCAGAGGATGTTTCCACTTTCCAGCTATGATGTTGGCTTTCTTATCTGGTGTAGGAGATTTTATTTTTTGGCTAGATATTGTGGCTTTTTTAGTCTTCTCCTCTCTTTCAATGCTCTATTGGAAGTTTTTTCCTTTCTCTATTCCATGCATCAATATCATAGTTTAGGTTTTCTTTTTCTTTGATGTACCCGTATCAAGTTTCTAATAATATAATCTTTTTTGTCAATAAAAAAAAATTTCTATGGGCCAAATTTTTAAAACAATCTGTGGATTTATGAAAGCCTGGAAAGGCTTCGACATTTTATTTGTTTAAATAAAGAAAGCCATTTGGTGGCAGTATTGGAACAATCGACAGAAGAAAGCCATTCGGTGGCACTCCATTTGTAATGGCTTAAGTGTCCCTTTGACGGACTAAAAAAATGTGTGCTGTCGAAAAGAGAAAACAAAAAAGAGTTAAAAGGATTTAGTGTTGAAGAAGCCATTATTGGGGCAGTTCTCGGATCAATAATCGGTGGTACGTTGTGAAGGTTAATTGGCTGTTTCATTGGAGCGTTGTAAGGTGGAAGTTGAGCGTTGTAAGAGCATCTGCATCTTGCTCGGGGAACAACCTCGCTTCTTCAAACTGACGAGAAAATCCAAGTTTCTCTCCTGCACTAGCCTTGCTTCTCCCCTCGGTACTTTCCAAAATATTAACTTTGGAACAGTTACTCTTTTCTTTAGGCGAGACACTATTCACACTTTATCCCTTATTTTAATGTTTTGTTTTAAGGATCATGTTTGGAGCGCAGCACTCAAAAAAATAAGTGTTCCAATTTTCAATCCGTTTGAACCGGTGCGAAAATATTATTTTTTTGATCATTTTATTTTAAAGGGTCATAATTAATTTTTGACTTTAAAGCTCTTGTGGACAAGCCCTAAGATAGCCATAGAATTAAATGAAGAACAAATACCTAATTATGATAGTCCTAAAAACAAAAATTAATTATGACATTTTAGGATAAAATAATCAGAAAATAAGATCTTCGCACTTATTCAAACGAATTAAAAATTAGAGTATTTAATTTTTTAACCGTATTTTTAATATATAAACCGTATTAAGGAAGAACAGAGTTGGAAAAAAAATGTTAACAATGAGAGATGAAGGGTGAACAAAGTATGAATATTTAATTGAGTAGAGAATGAGAGTAAAGAGTCTGATGCAGTGAACATTGTAAAAATGACTAGTTAAAGTAATAAAGTGGATTTTTAAAGTATAATTTGGTCCAAAATTTGAAGAGGCTTGTGCGGATGCCCTAAGGGCACTACCATCGACTGTAAAGTAATCTAGGCCTGTCACAAATATTTATCTAATGTGGGGCCTACCACCATTAATTGTGGAAGTTGAGCGTTGTGGAAGTTAGTTCTCTTATACTCCCTCCGTTTCAAAATGACTGTCCCGTTCGGTCTCCAATTCAAATTTTAAACTGTTAATATCTTTCAATATATAATGAATTTTGTGTGCAATATGGATCTTATGTGATAAATCTCAATTAGTTTTATTATACAAAGTTTTTAAAATCTTTAAAAATATTGTAAATTAAAAGATATTGACAATTTAAAATTTGCATTGAAGACCGAACGAGACAATCATTTTGGAACGGAGGGAGTAACAAAGATGCTCGGTACACTGCATTTTATATGGGGCATACTCCGGATATTACAAAAATTTAGAAAAATACTCATAAGTTTTAAAATATTATTTTTTGAGGACCTGTAAAATATCAGTTTCAACGGATATTCGTAAGTATTACTTTTGAATTCGTAGAAGTAAACCTGCTGATCATCTACGTAATTTCGCCCCTACGAATCCAGAAATAATATTCATCAATATTCGTTAGAATTGATTTTTTTACAGAAGTCCATAAAACAATACGGAGTATTTTAAAAAATTTATGAATATTTTTTTTAGATTTTTTGTGAAATTCGGAATGAGCCCCATAAAAAATATAATGTAACTATACAGTGTAGGTAGCACTTCTCCTATTGACCGATGAGTGCAGAATTTTAATCAATGTCGGGAATGAGGAATATTAGATAAATATATTTGCACAGTTGTACTTAGTACTTTCGCTTGACTTTTTGCTTCCACTGCCACCATGCATTCATTGCTGGATTTGGGTGGTTGTTTGGTGGTTTTAATTAGGGTTCCGAACGAATCGAGCCGCTCACAGCTCAACTCGTTATTGGCTCATTCAAGTTCGGTTCGGAAGGTAAATGAACGAGCTCAAGCCGATTTTATAAGTTCGTTTCATAAATGAGCCGAGCTCGAGTTGTGATGAGCTCGGCTCTAGTCGGCTCGCGAGCCAGGTGTGTGTGTGTGTATATATATATATATATTATATCTGGGAGTATATATACTTAAAAAGTGAAAGTTGAATTTTAAAAAAATGAATGTGAAATCTTTTAACGAGCTCGAGCTCGAGCCGAACAGACTCGTTCATATATTACCGATTTTAGACGAGCCGAGTTCGAGTTTTGCAAATGGTTGTCAAGCCGAGCTCGAGTCCATATTTTCGAGTTCGATTCGAGCTCGAGCCTCCCTATAAATGACCGAGCCAAGCTCGAACATGCTGAGGCTCGGCTCGACTCGGCTCATTTGCAGCCCTAGTTTTAATTACAATGATGACCCAATATTCATTGCCCTCTTTTGGATATTGAACTTGCATGGGGCAAAAATTCATTTTTAGAAGAGTCGGCAATTATAAAACTTAAATGGCTCGAAAGTTCGAAATTCAAAGTAAGTCGAGTCTCATGAAAATAATCATTCGACTAGAGTTTTGTCAATTTAGACCACAGATGGTCAAAGTAAAAATTGATCTCTCCACACTTTAGTACTTGTACCGGTTAAGAATGATAAAAACTTAACCATAGAGTATGAATTCAAGCCAATTTTGGCTGTGAATTATGAACAACTAGCCATTTGTTCAATATGAATTTTTTTTTATGAAAGCCAGTCAAGTGAAGCGTTTGTGTATATGCCAAGTAATGCTGGTGAAAATATTTATTTGCTAGACAGTTAAAAGGTACGTTTTTGTATTTGCCAAGTGTCCTACTGGATTTCCAGAGCCGTTTGTATGGCTTTGGTTAGAATATGCCCAGTGTGGGTATGGTTGTCATCCACAATTGATCTTCCGCTAGAACTAGTTTGATCCTTGCTCAGAAGGAAGGCTAGCTATATGCTTTACAATTGTAAGTCGAACGTTTGTTTCGAGGAATCTGGGCAGAAGGAATGAAAACCTACGCCAATGCCACTGATGATAAGGCAGCTTCTCTTTTCTATTAAAATAGGGATAGGAGGTTTCTGCGTAATTTATCAATTAAGATTTGTTATGACCACCCGTTTCGAAAGTCTTGTGTTCAACTTCGGCTAATCGGCCATTCGGTGATCGGAGTGGGCCAGGCACGTGTGCGGTGGGTGAGTGCGGTGGGTGAGTGGTGGTGGGTGTATCATTACCACTCTTTAAAAGAGGATTAACATTACATTCCTTCTTATTGGTTGAAATCCTGTAGATTCCATCACAAAGTGAAATCATGAAAAAATGTACTGCAACGGTGATACATATACCATTTTAACTAATAAGAGAGACAGCAACGTTCACCCTCTTTTGAGGAGGGTAAACAAAATTGCACTCCCTTTCCTGTTCCAAAACTCTTACACGTAATGACCCCACTTCATACACTATATAGTAACAACAAAGAACTCCTCTTCTCTATAAATTTCTCCATTCTTCCGGTGAAGAAAACCTCTCTAGCAACAAGAAAGAAGAAAGAAAGGAAAATGGCTCTGAACCTCAATCCCATCGCCTTGAAATTTTCCCACAAGTACCCTTCTTTTGCTCTTCCCCCGAAGCCAAATCTCAAATCTCCCAAGTTTCTCATGGCCTCCGCCCTCAGCTCCAGCTCCACGTTAGTTTTTTTCTCACCTCATTTGAATATATATATATATATATATATATGAGATATACTTACATACTAAGCCGCTGCAAAGCGGCCTTTTATGGAGCTAAGTGATCTCAGCCATCCGTTTTAACATTGAACGACTTGGATTGAAAATAAAAATACTTGTTTCCAGCTGCTTTGTAAACAAGATTTCCTCGATATATATACTAGCATTGTGCCCTTTCTAAGCACGGAAAAAAAAAATCACATTGGTATTTCTTTCAACTTCGTATTCGATGTGCACTAGCAGTGTTCCCTTTGTATGTACTTAAAGACTTACGTGTGATGGAAAATGAGTTTAAGAACCACATGACCGTGCTCCATGAGCGTAGAATAATATTTTCTCCATATCAGATCCCCTCCCCACGTCTCTCACTCCCTCTCCCACCTCTCTCTCTCCCTCTCCCTCTCTCTGTCTCTCTTTTTACAAACATAAAAAAGTAAAACGGTGCTTTATATGCTTGTAATTTTCATAGTATTTTGTAGTACAACTGTGTCTGTGCTTATATGCTTCTGATCATTGATCCATTGTCTTGGCCTTGCCTTGTTCCCAAACTGGGCATCTAATTCCGTTCCTGTCTTATTTAGAGAGGTTGAGAGTCTCAAGAAGCCTTTCAGCCCTCCTCGCGAGGTTCACGTTCAAGTAACTCACTCAATGCCACCTGAAAAGATAGAGATCTTTAAAAACCTGGAGGATTGGGCCGAGCAGAACATCTTGGTTCATTTAAAGCCAGTGGAGAAATGCTGGCAACCGCAGGATTTTCTGCCCGATCCTGCTTCCTATGGATTTCATGATCACGTCATGGAATTAAGGGAAAGGGCAAAGGAGATTCCGGACGATTACTTCGTTGTTTTGGTTGGAGACATGATCACAGAAGAAGCACTTCCTACTTACCAAACAATGCTAAATACCCTAGATGGTGTTAGGGACGAAACGGGGGCGAGCCTCACTTCTTGGGCAGTGTGGAATAGGGCTTGGACTGCTGAAGAAAACAGGCATGGCGATCTTCTCAATAAATACCTCTACCTATGTGGACGAGTAGACATGAGGCAAATTCAGAAGACAATTCAGTATCTGATTGGGTCGGGAATGGTAAGATGAATGCTTCCAATAACTTTCAGCTGTTTCTTGTCTTTTTTTTTTCTTTTGTCTATGTCAACAACTTAGGATTAGGCTTTGGTCAATTTTTGAATTCACGTAGTGATTAATTAGCGTACTAATTCAAACAAGATAGGAACTCACAGCTACGACCAATTTCTCGAATCCACAATACGAAAGACAAAGTCAGTAATATTATTGATGAAAATGCGAGGCAAACATTATGATACAACTGCATTTATAGGCTCGAAACCTTAGAAACCCTAAAAATTGAGTCAAAAAATGAAAAGTCCCAAAATTTGGAACTTTTCCTAAAATTGAAAACGGGAAGGAAAACATTACTTTTTCAAAAAGAACCAACTAATAAGGAATTACGGTTTAAAAGTTATTAACGAATCAAAATTTTTCTAAAACGGCAACATATGTAAATTGAAATCCAAAATATAAAAACCCGATATAAAAAAATATTAATAATAATGAATATCAAAACAAAATTATTATTTATGCTCGTTAGTTATTTAATGCGAAAAATTATTTATGTCGTCACACTAAATTTTATTTTGCAATCAATTGTGTACGCGCATATCCAGTGAGTAATTTTCCTAGTGCGTATAAGCGTTGCACCGGAGCATTTTCTTTCAACCCAACCCTTTCCTATTTTTCAAAATTTTGGCAGGAGAGATAGACCAAATCCCCTATTTTTCCGCCTAAAACCCTCTCCATTCGACAACTCATAATTACCCATTGGGTAATATTCTCCATGCAGAAAACTCCAAAACCCACTTATATTATCCCATTCCTTTCCCGGTTTTTCCCAGCCATCACACACCCACTTCCGAGAGAGAGAGAGAGCCGGACCACCTTCTCACCACCGGCCACCTCTGCCGCGCCTCCACAGCCGAACACCATCACCATCCGACCGAGGTCCGCCGCCGCTCCGAACCGCCGCCAAAATCTCTCCGAAACTTGTTTTGCCGGACACGAGGTAGTCCGAACTCACCTCCGTATGTATATTTATATGTTGTTATGTAATACTATCAATGCTCTGGTGTTGTACATTCGAAGTTTCGTTGCGATAACAAAAACCCGAGCCGAACCGTAAACTTTCGAAAAAGCTTGGAATTGGAACCTTAAATCGCTGTGAAAAACTAATTAAATGTTCAGGCTCGGTATATTGGTTGTTGCCCAGTAGGTTAAGACTTATTTTAGCACTCCATAGTGTATAAAACGAACACAGACGAAGAGAGAGAGTACAAACTGAGTTCCGATCAAATCTGCGTTTTTTTTTAAATTGCTTGAACGGAAAATCTGATCTGTCTTTCTTGTTCGTCTCCTCGAGATGGTTCGGATAATGTATAATAAGCCTCCATACGACATCGGGTTAGATCACATGCGTCGATCAAAGTTTGAGTGTGCGAGCTTACCATGCCCTATAATTTTTCATTTGGCAGGAGGTTGAAGATGAGGCGACATCACGCTGATACAATATATAAGTTACAGTTTAGTCCTTTAGTTAGTTCATATTTTAAATTAGTTTGATACAATATAGATTCTATTACTTTTAACCCCTGGCTTTTAAACTCGTGTTAATTATAAATCCTTTGGATTGAATTTAATTTGGATGGACAGTGGGAAGTTCGAAATATTAATTTTACCGCCTCCGGACTTGTTGAACTTTGAGCATCAACCTTGATTTCGTTATTGTGTTATTTTCTTTTCTGTCTTATCAAATAATTATGTTGTCGTGGAATTGCTCGATTGTTAAATTGGACAAATAGGTTCTTGGGGTTGGTTGCGATGTGCGAATTTAACTTATTAGACGTGAAAATAGGATTAATGAAAAAGATAATAAAGTGAGAGGCTGAGATGGATTTCAGGCTTGGAACCCGTTGTGATGTGTTGATTGGAGATATTGGTGGTGAATTTGTGAATGATTGGTTCTGGGTACGGCATGGTGATGATCGACTCTCGGATGTTGGGATGGGTCATAAGGGAGGTATTGTGCTTGTGTCACAACCCGGGCTCGAATGTACTCGCATGCGCATCCAGTGAAGTTTTATCCGAACTTATAGTCGTGGATGGACTACCCGAGTACGTAACTTAGGTATCTTTCATCCGGATCTAGAAAAGGGGAGCCGAATCACACCAGTGCCTTACGCTGGAGGTTAAGGGTAGGAACGGATCTATGGATAAGATCCGAGATCTCACTTAGGTTGAAGAATAGTAATAAAATGGTTAATTGTTCTCTCTTTATGTTAATTTCAATGCATTTCAATTATATATATTCTATTACTTGTAAGTTATAGGTTCAGGTGGGTTTTGGATACTGAGCATTATCGCTCACAGTATTATGCTGCCCTGGTAACTCGAACGCCTCGTATTGAAGACGGAACAGAAGAGCATAGACAAGGAATAATTTGACGTTGATTGAAAAAGATATTATTGAACTCTGGTTACACCCTTAGTTGCTCTGTAATTTTAATTAATTATTTTAATATTGTACAATTAGAGAATCTGGCAAAATACTTTAAGTTTGATACGTTGTGATTTGATTGAAATTGACAAGGCTTTTGGAATTTTAAGTGCTTCGAAATGAAAAACTAATTGAATTTTTTTTTTTAATGTCTCCGAATTTTCGGGGCTGTTACACTAAAAGAAGGAATTAGGCTAAAAAAACACCATCACTCACTACTTAGGGTGGTGTGTAATGACCAAATCGCGAAAATAAGTCAGCCTACCAAGTTGCCTATCCCAAGTTCGTCCGAATTTTGCCAAATCGGGTAATTGGAAACTAAACATCGTTTAGGCTTCCAAGACTTGGCACGGTCCAGCTGATCATAGAATTGGACCTTCATGTGTTCTACATCAGAATTACATTGCGAAACATTTCCTAGTCCTACCCTCTTCTTACATCTACGGGAAGAAGCAGACATTAAAGCAGGGTTTTCCCTACTATGCTAATTAGAGAGGAACAGGTTTTTTTTGCTCAGTCAAGTTAGGCTATAACACTCTCCAAGTACTATACTGTCAAACTTAATTCCTAATTTTAATTGTAGAAGAACCACAATATATTTGGATTTCGAGTTCTATTCCGGCATAAGCGTATCCTCACCTCTGATTTTTACTGGTGGACGGCCTTCTCTGCCTTGTTTCAGGATCCAGGATTCGAAAATAGTCCCTACCTCTGTTTCATCTACACGTCGTTCCAAGAACGAGCAACTTTTATCTCTCACGGGAACACAGCACGACAAGCCCAAGAGTACGGGGACTCCAAATTGGCTCAAATTTGCGGGACCATAGCCTCTGATGAGAAGCGCCATGAGACCGCTTACACCAAGATAGTCGAAAAGCTCTTTGAGATCGACCCGGATGCAACCACGCTGGCTCTGGCCGACATGATGAAGAAGAAAATAACTATGCCAGCCCACTTGATGTACGACGGTCGCGACGACAATTTGTTTGAGCATTTCTCGTCCGTGGCTCAGAGGCTTGGAGTCTACACCGCCAAGGACTACGCGGATATATTGGAGTTTTTGGTTGGGAGGTGGAGAGTGGAGGAACTAACTGGGCTTTCTTCTGACGGACGAAAAGCCCAGGATTTTGTTTGCGGGTTGCCTCAGAGAATTAGGCGGCTGGCTCGAGGCAGGGCAAAAGAAGCACGATATGTTCCGTTTAGCTGGATCTTCGACAAAGAAGTGAAGATCTGAGGGCCTACTGCGAGTCTCTTGCCACAAAAATCAGAAATTGAAATAATAGAACAGGTGACCATCGATGATGGCTTTGATAAACAAGTGAAGCTATGGTTTTCAATGATGGCTTAGACTTTCATATTTTCGATGTTGCTCCAGATTATATTTTTTTACATCTTTGCGATGACCGAAATGGGGTCGAGTACCCTAGACTATTGTATGACTTTTAATTAGTTTAAGTTATGTTCCTGGTTTACCAAAAAAAAAAGTAGTATAAGTAGTAAACATGGAGCAATTAGGAACAAGTAAGTTTTGCAGCTCCAGGGGCAAAAAAGTGTTTGATAGGAAGCTAAAAGCTCTAGAGATGAAGACCTTGGATGTGCATCATAGAAGTTTTCTTGTTGTTTTTATGTTGCAGCACGAAGCACCGAATAATTTTTCCGGATTGCACCACCATAAAGAGCATGTAATAATTTTTCATGCCATGGTCTACGTACAACCACATATATCTGATACCCCCCATATTTGTTTCCCTCTTTCCCAATTTTCTCATCCTTCTCTCAATAATTTCCATCCCATTTCTCATTTACTCCATCCACTACTTCTATCTCCATTAATTTAGTCAACTAATGGTTATGCCATTAGTACAATTGTTTGTAAGTTTATTTATGCATTTCAATAAAGTTGTTTCGAATTATTATCTTTCATTTCAGTTATGATTATGTTGGGCTAAATTAGTTGTTAGGGTTGGGATAAAATTACATGCTAAAATATCTATTAAATTTATGTGACTTAATTTCTCCAAACAAAAGCATGGTCTTAGTAGTTGTTAACAGTTTTTCTTGTCCATTTGCCTATTTTTCACCAGACCATTAAAATTGGATTTTCTTTGTGTTTTGTTGGATTCAATTTATGAGTTGTAAATAATGGATATAAATTGTGTTTTGATGGATTCAATGAATGTTTTCATACAATTGTTTTGCAAAAGAAAAAAACTTAAAATAGTAAAAGCTAAGAAAAAAGGTTGTCTTGTGTTTGGTGTTGAAAAGCACCCATTTTAATCTACCTAATCTGCGCTTTATCAGTCCATTTACATTGTTTTTTTTTTGGGAAGTCAAGTATTTTAGAACCAACCAAAAGAAAGGAGAAAAGGAGAAAGGGAAAGGCCTTGAACTCTAACAGACTATACAAGAAAAGACCAAAACTCCTGCCCAACAAAGGGCAAGGAAAACAAACGACCGAAAACAAAAAGAGGAACCTTCCAAGCCTCAAACAGCCTTCGATTAGCTGCAGATGAGTCCACATTATGCCATCCATTTAAACAAGCTCGAATGCTTCAACAACTTGATCACCCACACATTATCTCTATTTATATTGTTACTTGATATATTTTAGTGTTTTGTGATATTTGTAGGCTTTGGAGACCGATGAGTGTAAAAACATGCAATTGAAAGGTCTTACGAAGGTTGCCGTGAAGATTAACTAGCATTTATTTGGTGGGGAGAACAAGATAGAAATAGAATTGGGCTTATGAATTTTGCACCTGTTATACACGTGGGCTTAGAAGTGAAATTGTTACTGCAAGAATTGTTATGCTTTGAGGGGACCTGCTAGAGCCACCGACCCATCCCTTCCCGATTTTCCATCCGGCAAGTAGGCCCATTCTGGATTTCACACGGATGATCTGAATAGTTCAATAATTTCAATAATTTAAAAGAAAAAATCAAATGAGCCTCGTGAAAAATCAGTTCAATCTAATATGTGTAGGTACTCGATCCAATTTGCCCATTTTTTAAAAATTGGGAAAAATTGAAAGATGGGATAAAAAATGAGAAAATTAAATCAAACACCTACACATATCGGTCCATTTCCATACCCGGATGAGTTCTGCCTCGGAATAATTAATCCGGCCTAGGGGGATTGAATATGGATAGTTTGAACCCGGTCCATAAATAATCCGGCTGGATTTTGACCATATTACCCCTCCTCATCCACCCTCCCCCAACCCCAGTTTACGTAATCATAAACAAAAACTGCCAAAGAAGAAGAAGAACCACAACAGAAGATCAATCTGCTTCACTATTGAAATCACAATTAACAACTCCTATCTGCTTCAATAATGAAATCGAAAGATTTTACCACCAAAATCACAAAATTTGAAGCACCAAAAAACAAAAACACAGTAGATCCCTACTGATTTGTGAAAGAGGGAAACGAATTTTTTAATTTTGACCTGTAATCGGACCATAATCGTTTGAACATCAACCGTCTTCATAATGGCTCGGACCATCATCAAGAGCAAAACTTTTGATCTCTGTTGCCGTTTGCCATTTGAGCTCTGGTTATATAATTTACCTTGGTAATTGGTTCATGGTTTGAGAGAATTAAATTCGTTGGTAGAGAAATCCAAGAGGCTTAGTAAAACTGCTAGATTCTAGTTAAAGGTCTGCTCTCGTTTCTATGATTTGGTCAGGAAAAAATCGAATGAGCCGATGCAAGCCCGACTTTTCCACTTGTTAGAAGGAAAGGGCGCAAAGGGATCGAAGGTTAGTGTATCTCCTGGGTCTAGATCAATGGGCTGAGGATTGGTTGTGGGAGCCTTTGTTCCCATGCTTGTCCGCTGCTGCACTTCTATCGAGAAGCAAGTGTAGTTCACCGGTTCCACCGAATGCTCCTATCACTCTGCACTTCTATTGAGAAGCAAGTGTGGTTCACCGGATTCACCAAATGCTCCTATCATTTAGCAAAGATCATACGAGTGTCCACTTCTTTCGAAAAAAAACACACATTCAATGGACCAATACCCATCTAGCTTCCTGTGGGTCGGGATCCGAGGGCCTTTTTTCCATTTTTTTTTCTCAAAATCCAAAACAAGAAAACCCATCCAATACCCATCTAGCTTCCTGTCTCCTTCACACACATACATAATTCTCAAAAGGGGCCTCAACAGCTGAAGCCGCCATAATAATTTTACCAACTTTTACTAGCGAATCATCCTAAGACAGATGGGCGTGCTGCACTACGTTTTCAGAGGGTTCAAGCGAACCCTTTGAGTTAAAAAAAGCACAAAAATTTATATTTTTTACATATAATTTGATATTTTTTAATATTTTCTGCACTGGATCATTTGAAACAGCCTTACTAAATGAAAGTTAACTAAAATTGCATGTAAGTAGATCATATAGCTGAACAAAACATGATAAACCATGCCTGATAAATTTTAAGCAAAATAAATATCTTTATTTTATATACTAGTACTTTGTATGCAAAATACTTTGTTATGTGTATTTGTTCCCGCTAATTAAAAATCCTGCAGACGCCCTTCCCAAGACGGCTTAGTTTTTTTCATAAATGTTTAAGATGTTTTTTTATTTTCTGGAATTGGGTCAATTACTATGTCACATCATCTGCTTGTGTGTTCTTAATTATTCTTCTTAATATTTTTAATCCGTTCGAATATTTTTTTAAAAATGCTTTCACGTTTGTGCTGGCCAGGAAGAAAAAAAAAGAGAGCACTCGTAGTTGTTTTGCTGAGGGACATGTGGATGACTTCTGGCCCAATATGGGTCTTTCGGTTAAATAAGTCATTTGGCCTCTTTTTTTTTGTCCTTATTCAAATTTCTTTCGCATTTGTTAGTTTTTGGTTGATTTTTTTAGGATTATTACTTTACCATGACGAGAGGAATTTAAAAAGTAAAAAATTAAGATTGAAATCCATTTTTTTTGAATAAAGACGAAAAAAATGGCTTATTGCTTATTTTCGTCTTTATTCAAAAAAAAATTAAATTTTGATTGTAATTTTTTACTTTTTAGATTTCTCTCATCATAACAAAGTAATAATCCTCACAAAAATCAATGAAAAATTAACAAATGCAAAAAAAAAATTGAATAAGAACAAAAAAATAAGCCAACTTGACTTATTTAGCCGAAGGAGTAGTTGTTGCCTCGGCGGTGCGATATTTTTCTCTCACTTGCCGACTCCCTTGGAAAATAAACAAAGAAAGTAACAAACAAATATAATATGAGCCCTTAGAAAAAGTGTTCTCGCAAAGAAAAAAAAAAAGAAGTGTTCTTGTCCTTTATTCTCTTTCTACATTAAGCGAGATTAAATTATTTACACCGTCGGTATAAACATTTGTTTCCTTCAAATCAATTATATTGCGTCATATCGTCGTGTTCTATTAAATGGGACCATTGTTTTGACAAAATGGCATAATGTAATTAATTTGGAGGAAACAAATGTTTACACCGCCGGTGTATATAATTTATTTTCTATTTTCTTTGATATGTGAGATTACAAACCTTTTATTTCATGGTTTTTTTTTTTTTGGGTAAATATCTTTATATTGTGCGGATGCCAATTAGAAAGAATAGCCTTTACTGTCTTTATTTTTTTGTTCGTCTAATTCAGTCTATTTTTTTTTTTCGAAGAACAAGAACTTCATTTAATTAGTCTTAGTTTTCTGGTTTCTTAATTTCATAAGGGAGAGAGGAAGACAGGAGCCCCAATGGTTATTCTGGTTGGTTGGTGGATTTGCTTCTCATGCAATTGACTAAAGTTCGATTTTTGGGATCAAGTCGCAAGAAGTAATTTCTATTGAATTCTATAGTCCTGGCATGACGGCATGAATGACATGCCTTTGACCGGACCGGAGAGGCAATTAATTGAGCTATGCATAAGTTGGCCTGAACACACCCCTGAAAGGAGGGAGAGAGAGGTAATTTCTTTTGAATTCCATAGTCCTGTGTGAAAAGCCTGTCTTTGATCGGACGGGAGAGACAATAAGTTGAGATGTGCGTAAGTTGGTCTGAACATTCTGAGAGAGAGAGAGAGAGAGAGAGAGAGAGAGAGAGAGAGGGAGAGGGAGAGAGGAGACTGGTGGATCCCATGCATAGGGGTTGTGGTGCTAAGTGGAACATCCCACTCTTTGGCAATTAATTTAACCATTTACGTACCCAAAAAAAAACTAATTTAACCATTTTGAATACTTTGGCTCTCGACCTTCGTCCAGGTGTGCTTCCTTGGACTGATTTCCCCTTCTAGTTCCCTACAGTTTTTAATTAGTATTTTGGGTTCAATCCGTGTCAAAAAAAAAATGATCAGAAACATTCATTTTGTAAAACTCATCGGGAAAGATTTTCACACTAAAATCAGTTTGATCGGAGTTTGTTTGTGACTTTACTTGTTATATAAAATGAATCACACGTGTGGAAGAAAAAACACATGTGCAATAGAAGTTTTAAACCATAGTTTATTTCCTAGCTTGGGCATTTGGTCCCAAATGTCACCACTGCTAGTACCTTTGTCTGTCTTAACAAATTTGACCTCAGGAAACTCCATTCTTGGGGAAATTGCAGTTAAGTATTTAATTCCATTTATGATATTCTGTCAAATGGTTTTCTTCCATTAGAAAAACAAATAGAGGGCTTTATGTATTTCTGGCTCAAGGCGTGCTTGGTAATATTGGTGTTTTTACCATTTTTACTTAAAGGTGAAAGAAAAGGAATAAAAGGGATCCGGAGACACTACCATGCACACCCTGCCTAGCACCCTGCCAAGCACCTCAAAACGACATCGTTTTGACCAAAAAAGGGGCGTCATTAATACTATGCAAAAATGTCGTTTTGAGTGGAAAAAATAGCACCGGTTTTGGACATACAAAAGGGCTGCTGTGTTGATTTTAATCTCTTATTTATTTGGTTGGCATTCCATAACAAGTGTGATTTTTTGTGTGGGCCTCATTATGAATTCTAAAAAAATGATTCAAACCACAAGTTATTCTTAAAATATTTCCTATGGGTTCCTGAAAAAATAGCTCAATCCAATATCTGTAAGGGTTGTTTTAGAAGTCGTAGGGGATTTCAGAATTCGTAGGGTGTCCTATGAAAGCCTTAGAGTCAAAAATTAATTATGACCTTTTAGAATAATATGATCAAAAAAATAAGATCTTCGCACCGGTTCAAACGAATTGAAAATTGGAATACTAAATTTGTTCACCATATTTTTTAATATATAACAGTCTAAAAAATATGGTGAAAAAAATTTAGTGCTCCAATTTTTTAGGTCCAAAAACGGTGCTATTTTTCCCACTCAAAACGACATAGTTTTGCATAGTATTGATGACGTGGCTTTTTTGGTCAAAACGGCGTCGTTTTGAGGTGCTTGGCAGGGTGCTAGGCAAGGTGTGCATGGTAGTATCTCCGGATCCGAATAAAAGATGCTGCCAAGCACTCCATACCAAGCGGATGCTGAGTAGTCGATCTGTCTGTTTATCTCAGCAATCAACGGCTCAAATTTTAACTGAGGAATGAACAGTTCAAAACTACATCTGCTCAGGTTTAATCCAAATTGTACGTGCTAAGATGAACGGTCGATACCGCTTGGCACCTGGATACTTGGCAACATCTTCCATATACTAAAATGCAATTCTTATTTCGAAATTCAAGGTGGTGTTCCATTTTTTCAAAAAGTACTTTTTTTTCAAACGAAGGTAATTTCAAACTCAAATATAATGAAAATGAAAAATATTTTTTCAATTTTTTTTTATACCGTTTAAAAGATCTTAATGAGATATATCAAACAAAATTCATATTGGTAGGAAAATTATTTACGTAAACACATAATTTTTAAATTTGAAATCACCTTCTTTTTCAAAAAAAAAATTTTTCACAAAAGTGAAACGGCCCCTAACTTGATAATATTCTCTCCATCCTAATTTGTTTGCCTCTTTGGGGAATGATTATTTTGAAAGGACAAGTAATGATGACATTCACATTCAAATTGAGAGGTACTCCGTCTCAATTACCTACATTCCGCCCATATTTCTAACTTATTAACACCACAATCATTGCTATTAACTAGGGATAGTTTGGGAATACTAAACTATTTTACTTTGTGCCTTGTTCACTTTGCAATTCAAAAAGAATTTTTCAAAAAATTTCCCCTAGATTCCCTCTACTTTCCACTTTTTTCTCTCTATCTCTCTCCACTCATTACCCCTACTATTTTTTAAAAAAACTTTTCAAATCACAATCCAAACAAAGCATTGATTATTCAAAAGGGACAAATATTTTAGGACATATAAAAATGAAAAGAAGAATCGATAATTTGGAACAGAGTGAGTATTTACAAGGAAATTGACTTCCCTTTTGTTTAAAAATTGCATAAGAGGGCTGTGAATTTGACCGTAAAAGGTACGACCAATATTTTGAATCCCATAACATATCGTTGGTACGTGTTGAATTTGTGTGAAATCAATACCCTAGCCTACGAATTCCGCCCCAGCCGACACACCTTCTCACATGGTACTACTTATTTTGGATTTAGACACTCTGTCTAATGAAAAATACTCTTAAACCCACTACCATTTCCTCCAAGTTAACTTGTCCTATCAAAAGATTAACAAAACCCTCATAAAAAGGAAAAATAACATAAAAGCCCTCGCTATAGTTTTAGTTTTTCAAACAGGAGTGTGAGATGTTTTCAACATGTCTTCCAAATCAATTGTATCGCAATACGTGTCAAAACAGTGGTTCCAATTAACAAAACAGAGCGACGCGACGCAATGCAATTAATTTAAAAGAAACAAATGTTTACACTAGCAGTGTAAAGAATTTATTCTTTTCAACATATTGGAAAAACCAGAAAAGTGTGAGATGTTGTGGACACTAATGAGACGTCCATTTTCTACTCATTCAGCCACCAAATAAAACGAATATGATTTCAACCGTTTCCTTTTATAACACTAACCATCCAATGAGATAACATTAATTACAAGAAGACGTATCAAAAAAATCACGAATGTAACAAAATCACAAAATGACAGGTAATATTTTCAAACCAGAAATGTCATTCTAAGTTACCAAAAGAAGGTATATAATATTTCACACCATCATGCATAACATTTTTAGTATTTTTAAATTCATTTTTATTACTGTGTTTTCTGTTACAACATTAACCATTCAATAACATAACATGTTACGATTGTAAGACAATATAAGAGGGGATACTTTAGGCATCAAATTCTCTGTATCGAAATCTTCTATACCTCTGTACCAATGCATTTTCGGCCATTCAAAAAAACTCTCACAATCTAACGATTCAAGGTACAGTGGTACTCCAATTTCTCATATAGAGAATCTTGGGTGGAATAGCATTTTCATAAATATTTTGAGAAATGCAAAACGAGAAATTCAAGAAAAACAAGAGAAAAGAACCATTCATTTGTAAACCCACCATGTGAATTCCGTGGCCCACCCCTCTCTCTCTCTCGAGTTCTCTCTCCTCTCTTTATTTTGGTGAAAAAAAAACCCCTCCTCTCATTTCTCCGTTCTCCCAGTGAGAAAAACCTCTCGAGCAACAAGAAAGTAGAAAGAAGAAAGAGAGGAAAATGGCTCTGAACCTCAATCCCATCGCCTTGAAATCTCACAAGTTTCCTTCTTTTGCTACTCCCCCGAAGGCAAATCTCAGATCTCCCAAGTTTCTCAGGGCCTCCACCCTAAGCGTCGGCTCCACGTCAGTTTTTTTCTCACCTCATTTGAATATATCAATCTTCTTTATTCAATTTGCTATCTTTCTATCTGGGTTTGTGGTTCTTTGCCCCTAATTTGGCTATGGAATGGTGGAATTTGCATGGGTCTGCTCCGATCGTGATGTCAGTTTCTATACATTTCTCTCTTCTCAAATGGGTTTTTGTTAATCTTGATTCTCTGATTATTGCTTGTGGGCTGTTTGTGGAGTTAAGGATTGTTAGCATTTGCCAATGCATCTTTCTGCACGCGTACAATTATATATCAAATCGTAAAGGAAATAAAAACGGAATTGTGAAATTAGATTTTTCATTGGTGTTTGGCTTGCTTATTCAAAAAAGGAGGTTTCTTGCATTGTTCTCTAATTGCATGATCTAATTGACACATACAATGGTAGTTTCTCTTAATTCAATTTGATTGTAATGCTAATTTTAGCTCCAAGTATTCAATTTTTTTTCTGCCTCATGCCCTTTTGTTTGACCACATTTTAGTCCCAGTAGTTCAAAAATTTTGTGGGTTTCCCTATTGTCTAAGCAGACTAGACGGATGAAAGCCCACAAAAACACGGATTTCCAGACAGGTCATTCTCCTCAAATATATCAACTAAAAGTCCATGTAGCTGAAATAAATTGTCTAAATTCTTTAAGCTATAGACAAACTTTTTATGAGAAACTCAAGTTGGATAAGATATCGAATGAAATGCTGGATCTAGGGGAGTATATAACCCTCAATATTAGTCCTGCCAAACAAACAAGGCTTTATTTCTTTCTTGATTTCGGCCACGTGTTTAAACATGAGTTCTTTGTTCTTGGAACCAGGCTGTTTTACTTCTTGTTTTTGGTTTCTTTCTTATATCTTAAGTTTTCTATAGTGTGTTGTATTTACTCATGGGCAGTTTTCGTATGTCATTTTCAGTTAGGTAAGGTATGGAGGGGGTTAGGATTTTATCACCATTCATTTGATCAAATGGAGTAACACCAAAGCATTATTCCACCTTTTTGTTTCCAATTTGTTGGGACTTAGGTTTGAAACTTTTGGGTTGGTGGTTATAGCTGGGATTGTTAATCTGCTGACCCATTTATTTTTGATTGGTTCCAATTTTTATATGTTTCTTTAATTTCTGTAAATACTTTTTATATTGAAATTTTGTTTTTCTCATCCACTCGGGGTTATTATTGGCTTTGATACTTTTGCTTTTCATAATTAATACTTGTTAACTACAATAAGTGAATTTTGTTCCTGGGTTGAAATGAGCAAAACCACGCCAACTTTGTTTTGTCCTAGTTTCTGTGCTCTATAGTTTGATTGCATTCCAATTTGTTAATTGGCTCTTGCTACATAATAATCAAGTTGGTAATTGTAGTTCTATTAGTAATAATCTTTTCTTCTTCTTGGTTTTGGTAGCTTTCAGTTAGCTACCTAACCTTGTGGATTCTGCTTTAACATTGACTTAATTGTTTCATGAGAAGATTCTTTGGTTTCAAAATATAGAAATAGGTTTTCCTCTCTATTCTCCAATAGTCTTGTTTTACTATCCCTAGTCCTCTGCACTATGTTTTTTCTTTCATTTGTTTTTTAACTATAATTATGCATTAATGGTCGAGCATGCTTGTTTTGTATAAGAAGCTCAGTGTACTTCGTGATTCATGAGTTTCAAGCCATTTCCTTTTTCCAATTCTTTACCATCATACAATTGTATGGTTGATTTGAATGTTGGTATCTGATTATTTATTTGAATATAGAGTGAGGTTTGTTTTGTGGATTCTGCCAAATGTCTGGTGAATCATCATTCGTAACTCAGAAGTAATTAGTCTTATTCTGATAACAAAAAAGCTGTGGGAACTGACCATATAAGCCCTGACGGTGCACAGATCGGCACGCGGGGCCCACTCTGGGTCTCACATGGATAATCCAAGCCATTCAATAATACTAAAACAAAAATTTTATTTTTTTGGTGTAATCCGAATGAAAAATTGGAAGATTGGATCAAGCACCTACATTTATCGTATTGAGCTGATTTTTTGTGGGCCCACTCAGAAAGTTACTTTAGAATTATTGAATGGCTTGGATTATCCGTGCAGGACCTGGAGTGGGCCCTGCGTGCCCATCTGTGCACTGTCTGTGCAGGTTCCCATAGATGGGCTCTGCTGAGAATGTGAACTATGTATTTGTTTTGAGCCATTATTTGACTGTCATTTCTAAAGGTGAATTCTCAGATTTAAGAGCAGGGAGCTCGAATCCCTTGTCTGAAATCCGTCTCTATATGCTTGCTCATCAAGTATTTCTCAAAGCCAAAAGGCTACTCATGGCTGAAGTGTTTCTCAATTTCTCTTACCATATCTGCGTGTCCTAGCAACATGATATGATTACTAAATCTTGTCGATTGATGAGTTAAGATTGGCGAGTGGAAAATTAAGAATCACAATAACTTGACTGCATGCATGTGAATGTAGTGGGCTCTTGTGCAAGCTAAGTGCAAATAATGTATTAATTTTCATATTGTGTAGTAAAATTGTGCTTATATGCTTCTGATCATTAATCCATTGTCTTGGCCTTGCCTTGTACCCGAACTGAAATCAAAGCATTTAATTCCCTTCCTGTCTTATTTAGAGTGGTTGAAAGTCTCAAGAAGCCTTTCAGCCCTCCTCGCGAGGTTCATGTTCAAGTAACTCACTCAATGCCACCTGAAAAGATAGAGATCTTTAAAAACCTGGAGGGTTGGGCCGAGCAGAACATCTTGGTTCATTTAAAGCCAGTGGAGAAATGTTGGCAACCACAGGATTTTCTGCCCGATCCTGCTTCCGATGGATTTCATGATCAAGTCATGGAATTAAGGGAAAGGGCAAAGGAGATTCCGGACGATTACTTTGTTGTTTTGGTTGGAGATATGATCACAGAAGAAGCTCTTCCTACTTACCAAACAATGCTAAATACCCTAGATGGTGTTAGGGACGAGACAGGGGCGAGCCCCACTTCTTGGGCAGTGTGGACTAGGGCTTGGACTGCTGAAGAAAACAGGCATGGCGATCTTCTCAATAAGTATCTCTACCTATGTGGACGAGTAGACATGAGGCAGATTGAGAAGACAATTCAGTATCTGATTGGATCGGGAATGGTAAGATGCTTCCAATAACTTTTCAGCTGTTTCTTGTTGATTTCTTTTTTGTCTGTGTCAACATAACGATTAGGCTTTGGTCAATATTTCAATTAGATTGCAAAATATTACGTAGTTCTACTGTTTTCTTACATCTATGGGAAGAAGCATACATATAAGTTCTGGAAAGCAGGTTTTTCCTACTATGCTAATTAGAGAGGAACAGTTCTTTTTGCTCAGTCAAGTTAGGCTATAACACTCTCCAACTATACTGTCAAACTTAATTCCTGATTTTAATTGTCATTTGTTGAGAATCGACAGGAGTTGTAGCCTTTCTTGATGTATGTGTGAAGCTGGTTTCCAAATATGGGTCGGTACATACCACTTTTTTGGTCTCGTGTTGTGAGTTTGAGTTACTGATGTAATGGAGTTCGTAGGAAACATGAACCCCATCTTATTCTTATGATTTGGTTTTCTGGGAAAATGTCTCAGGGTAGATTTAAGTTCAGTACACATAAATGGATATCTAATCATGTATTATTCTTTTTCTTTCATTTTGCTCATATCATTATTTTTTGCATCTCAATCTAAAGTATTTGGTCGGAAAGGAAAGAAGTCAAATATAGAGATAGAAAAATATCTCAAAATTATGTGCAAGGAAATTAGGAAAGCAGAGTTTTTTTTCTTTTGATTCCAGTTAAATTCTTCTACACGTCCTTGATCTGAATGCAGCTTTAAAGTGATCTGTCACTTCTAAGCTAATAGCCAGATGGTCCTCACTTCTTCTTCTTTTTTTGTGTACATGGGTGGCAATCCTTGATGCCGTCTCAATAAAATTTCGTTACTTATCAAAAATAAAAAAAGCTAATAGCCTGATAGGTAAAAGAACAACAATATATTTGGACTCCGAGTTCTAATCCGGCATAAGCGTATCGTCACCTTTGATTTTTATTGGTGGATGGCCTTCTTTGCCTTGTTTCAGGATCCAAGAACTGAAAACAGTCCTTACCTCGGTTTCATCTACACGTCATTCCAAGAACGAGCAACTTTTATCTCTCACGGGAACACAGCACGACATGCCAAAGAGTATGGGGACTTAAAGTTGGCTCAAATTTGTGGGACCATTGCCTCTGATGAGAAACGCCACGAAACTGCTTACACCAAGATAGTTGAAAAGCTCTTTGAGATTGACCCAGATGGAACTGTGCTAGCTCTGGCCGACATGATGAGGAAGAAAATAGCTATGCCAGCCCACTTGATGTATGATGGTCGCGAGGACAATCTGTTTGAGCATTTCTCGTCTGTGGCTCAGAGGCTTGGAGTCTACACCGCCAAGGACTATGCGGATATATTGGAGTTTTTGGTTGGGAGGTGGAAAGTGGAGGACATAACTGGGCTTTCTTCAGAGGGACGAAAAGCCCAGGATTATGTTTGTGGGTTGCCTCAGAGAATTAGGCGGCTGGAGGAAAGGTCTCAATTTCAAAGCAGGGCAAAAGAAGCACGTTATGTTCCGTTTAGCTGGATCTTCGATAAAGAAGTGAAGCTCTGAGGGCCTACTGTAAGTCTCTGGCCACAAAAATCAGAAATTGAAATAATTAAACAGGTGAAATTTTGAAGTTTTGTTTTGTTTTGTTTTGTTTTTGGTCATTCTGTTCTCGTTGTTCTTGTTATGTCATGAGATTTAGTTGAGAGGAACTACTGTTATGTTTGTAGATATGGTTTTTTTATTTTCTCGTGAGGTGTCATTAGATTTTCATATACGGTTGGCTGTTGTCGTTTGCGCACGTTTCCCGAGTAATCTACCATGTTGAGTGTTCTTTTAGTGTTTATGCAACAGATTGTCCCTCTTTTGCAATTTTGATGGGATTTTCTGCTGTTCAACTTTAGTAGAGAATATGGACTTCTTCAAGCGTTCGCCAAAGTAGTTGTGTAATTTAGTTACCTCTTTTCTTTTGGGCCAGGCTGTGAGAGTTTTTCTTGTGCATTCCCTAGCTCCAGTGCAAATGACCTGTCTTTGACTGAACTAGGGAGATGATTATGTATAAGCTGATTTTCACAGTGCCAGTTCACAGTGATACAAGAGTCGGGTTTCCGTGGGTTCAAGGGAGCGTGTTTTTAAGGGTTGAACTCATGACAGTTCCTCCATGGAAGGGATTGTTTGTGGACGCAATATTGCACCCACTGCTAAAAAAGTAGGCTTGCGAGCAGGAGTGCGAAGATGCGAGTCAATGCTTTTCCAACACCTACGGGTTTTAGGTTGAGATGATGGAACGTCTAGGTCGAAAGAGCAATTTTATGGTAACCGTGTTCGAGTACCACATTTTGGGTACCATGTGAAGTGTCACCATCGCATTGGTAAGATGTGCTCCTCTACATGGCAAAGGGGCACATTCTATCAATAGAGTGGTTACATATCGCATGGTACCGAAAATGCAGTACTCATATATGGTCACCAAAGACCACCGAAGGTGGTAGCATCGTTGGTTGGGGCTCCCTCTTTCCGCAGGCAGGGCTTGATTTCGAGTCGTGCAAGTGGCATGGGATTGGGGATTTTGTGCTCCTGCCAACGTGTACTTAGGTGGTGCCGTGGTGACGGTCTGTGTTCTCACGGACAATAGTTATGGCTCAACCAAACATTCCATTGGTAAGTAGGGAGCCCATATAGTCATGTCCAAGGGCGGTTGCTACTTTGGTCACCTTGTCCCACCCTTTTTCTCGGTAAAAAAAAGACATCATCACCAAAGCATTAGTGAGGTCAAAGATACACTATATAGCATATAGCAGTTTTGCAAAATGTCCATCTCACAAATGTCCTCCGGAGCATCAGTATAAATAAGCTAATTAGAGCATCCGCAATGGTAATAATCAAAATCAATAACCAAAATGTGTCACGTCAACATTTGATTATCCATTTAGTTCATAATCAAACTTAACAATCTCTACCTCCACATTGGTTATTTTTGCATCCCTAACAAAAAAAAACTCCCACAATACACATTTGTCTACTGACAAACGGGTTTCAATCATTCATCCAACAACACCAAATTATTCGTCTCGATGAGACGATTTCAATGTAAGGTGTTTTTGAGTTTTGAGTTTGGTTATTGGTAAAAGTTAAGT
Source organism: Rhododendron kiyosumense (assembly GCA_019656275.1). NCBI lineage: Eukaryota > Viridiplantae > Streptophyta > Magnoliopsida > Ericales > Ericaceae > Rhododendron > Rhododendron kiyosumense. Next base: position 1,276,022 of record BPLS01000711.1, read on the forward strand.
TTGGTTATGGAATAGGTGGGATTTGGTTATTTGCTAAAAGACTTATAACTTTCTTATTATAATGTGGGTGTTTTTTGAGTATTGTTGTTAAATTTGCTTATCCGCACCCAATTGTTTATTACAATGGGAATGCTCTTAGTGTACGTAGAAGAGACAAACTGTAAAGTCTATAGCCAACGATCTTATTTGGCAAATCTCATGACAAAAACACACATTGATTTGTATCCCTTAGGGTATCCACAATGCTATAATCAAAAGTTGCCACATCAGCTTTTGATTATTCATTTAAGATATTGCTAAGATTAACAATGTAGATGTCTACAATGGTATAATCAAAATTGGATAACCAAAATTTGTTATAACATCATTTTTTTAAACTACATAAAACTAAAAACTATGAAAAGTAGAAAATAGTTTTTCAATAGTTTTGAAACTAATAATAACTATTTACTAGAAATTGAAAATAGTTTTTGAAAAAAAATTATTTTAAAAAAATTATTTTCTAAAAAAAATTAGTAAAATATTTTTCGAAAGAAAGAGGGGAAAAAGGAAGAAAGATAGAATAGGTGTATTTGATTGAGAATATGTTGGTCTATTAAATTTGGTTATTATCAAAAGGTTGCTAATTTTGATTATCCAAAATCCAAAATTTAATTATTTCTAAGGAGGTTGTTAAGTTTGATTATAGCATTGTGAGCCATATTTTGCACAAACATTGTTAACTTTAAAAACCTTTTACATTTGATTATAGCATTGTGGATACTCTTATTACTGAGTTGTAACTTATTTTTCTTCTATTTCTAGAGCGTTTGTTTAGGAAATATGTCAATTATATTGTGTAATTGAGAGGTAAAGTTTATTAAGAAAATTGGATTGAATGAAATCAAGTCTATCAAGGGAATTTCGTGATTATAGCAGTCTATTAGGAAAGGGGATCACAGGATCAGTGGATGAAAATTATGGAAACGTTCAAAAGATTTAGTGCTCGAGCAACTCCAAAAGACCTTTCACCAGTGCTTGAGCAACGTGACAGATTTTTCTACATCTATTTAGATAAAAAATGATACTCACACAACAATCCAAACACAACAACTTACACAACCTCTCACATATATGTGGGCTCCACACACACTACTATGTGCGGGCCCCACATGTATGTAAGAGGTTGTGTAAGTTGTTGTATTTGGATCGTTGTGTGAGTAGCATTGTCTAGTATATTCAGTTCTTTTGGGATTTCAAGACCACCGAACATATCAGTGTTGCTCTCCTTTGGCTCCATTATTAAGAAAACACCCAAGGGAGATTGTAGCTTATCTCTTGGAGTAACATATGGTCTGTTGATCGTCAACCTTTCTGAATAACTCCAAGAGCTCTTCTCTACCATTCATTCTACTACTTAAAATATTCTTCCGGTGGATTATAGAAGTTTCTCGGAGGACTTGAACATTCAAGGCGTGCGGCAATCAAATAGTACTTGGTGCGGTGTACGTGGATTCGGCAATTCGATCTTCGGTCAGTTGGTGAGGATTCACGGTTGTTTTAGTTAAGGTCATTTTGTAACTGCACAATATTTATTTTTAATTGTTTGATTTCCTCCCATGATTTTTACCCTTTTTAAGGGGGTTTTCACATATATCCTTGTGTTTATCGTTTATTGTTTTTCAATTCCTTTTATTTTGCTTGCTGAGTATTCGAATAGCGAAAAGGAATTTTCACAAACTAAGAGCATCTTTAAAGCCGGTCTTCAGAAGATATATATATTCTTCATATCCACCTTGGTTTGGAGATCAATTAAAGTCAGAAACTAGAGATGATATCTATAAGCCCACAAAGATCCCTGCAAAGTAGCGGGATATCCATTCTCAACATCGTTTTTAAGCATCCTGATAGGCGCTAAAAAGCACCCATTTAATCCTTCGAATTTATGCCTTGTTGGTCCGTTTACATTGTTACTTGATGCGCTTTTAGAGTTTTATGGTGTATGCAGGCCTCGGAGATCGATGGGTGCAAAAACGTACAATTTGAAAGGTCCTACGGAGTTTTGCCGCAAAGATGGGAATTGATCGTCTACGGCATCTGTGTGAATTTTGGTCTCGGGAAATCATGAGTGCCGTTTGAAATAAAATCACAAATTGCAGTGGAGCATTGAATTACGTCAAGCCGACGGTCCAAGTGTATGGGATCCTAATTAATTAGAATGCATCAATTTGGATTTAGTAGGAATCCTGAGCCGAGGAATTAAACTCATGGATTAATATGGAAAATGCCAGAATAGGACATCTTGTATAAAGGGGGAGACGACGATTCAGAGAGCATTCGGCTGAGAGCAGAATGAAAGAAAAAGCTGCACACGTTTCCATGGCCAGCTAAACCTCTTGTCTGGGGGGTACGCGATGAAACTCTGCGCCAAGTAATCATGTCTATGCATAGGTTTTGATTTGTTTTTCAGATCGATTGTAAAACTCAAAACCCTTTTCATTACAATTGAATGAATTGATTTTACGTCTTCCTATCGAATGCGTATTTGTGTTCACAAATACCTAGTTTTGCAATGGTTTTCAATGATTGTGATTGGAGTTCTGGGATAGATTATGCTCGTACGACGGATCGTACCGTTTGGTGGCCAGACCATGCTACTGAGAGACAGTCCGTGCTATGAGATAGTTTATGCCTTTTAACATCCCAATTATTTCATTGACGGTTATCGAAAGTGTTTGCGAACCCTAGCGATAATCTCTTTTGATTCGAATAAATAAATCTAGTTTATGCATATTGTTGTTACGTGGTCGGGGTGGATTCGAAACCCTAGATATTTTCCTCCATCGTTTCTAAACATTTTAATTAAATTGCTTTTTAGTTCAATTAGCTCTTCAAAATAAATCAATCAATCAATCTTTACGTTTCCAAATTAATCTAGAATTAGCCAATTTGTCCCTTCGGATCGACACTCAATCTTGACCACTATTCTACAGAGTAGTAATTAACTCCAAGCTTTTATAAATAAATTTTTGACACGGAACGATGTGGTCACATCTGCAAGAAAAATCAATTGGTTGCGCCACAAGTAAAATGGATTTCCAATATTGGCGTGCACCCATTCACAACAGTAGTAACAACGAAAAACCTTGGGCTCTATTTGTTTGGACGTAAAATATTTTAGTGCAAAATATTTTACTTATTTTTCCTTGTTTGGTTTGGACAAAAGTTGGAAAACATTTTCCACGGTAAAATATTTTCCATGATCCGGCGGAAAATGATTTACTTTCAAAGCAGTGGTAAGTTGTTCTACCACTTCAATCTTGTGCGGCTATGCCAGTGACTACCATGTGTTTCCCTCTACTTTGCTGTTTGACTGTACCTCTGTGTTGCAATTTTGGATCCCTTCATGCCTAAACCAATTTTAAACTTTTGCCGGGAAACGTATTTTCCAATGGTTAACCAAAACACCAAAAAATAACGTGAAAAAAGATTCTTTTTTGCAACATTATTTTACATAAAAAATATTTTACATCAAAATAAACGGAGCCCAAGTGTCGATTACCTAAACAAAAGTACTCCAACAGCTATGCAAAATAAATGTTCTAGCAACTATTAATCAGCTTAATTGTTCCAATCTATTACAGCAGAAAAAAAGAAACTTGCCATGATAATTTTTTTTTTTTTTTTTTTGGGAAGTAGTGCATTTTATACGATAACCAAAACAAAACAAGGGGAGATCAACCCACAGTACAAAACCTTTACAAAGGAAACTCCTCACTACAAAGGGAAGTTGTGCATTTTTTTTTTTTTTTGGGAGATCAACCCACGGTACAAAACCTTTACAAAGAAAACTCCTCACTACATTCTACCAAAAAAAAAGAACTACATTTACCCAAAAAAAAAAAGAACTACAAAAATTAAGTACCAAGAACTTTCCTTGAAATATTCCAGTAACTTTGCTTGAAATATTCCAGTAACTTTGCTTGAAATATTCCAATAACTGCATAGTCTTTGGTTCTCAAGGGAGTGGGGGAGATGCTCCCAAGTGCACACACCAAGTCCAACATTATCCTCAATACAAGCCAGCACTGCATCAGCCCTTCTGCTTCTACCAGCAAAAACTCGAGAGTTCCTTTCCATCCATAGATGGTAGACCCTAGCTGCCAAGACTAGCTTGAACAAAAATGAACTGAAGTTCTTACCCTTGCAATGATCAATAGCCCACTGAATTTCACTATCCCACACCTCCGGATTTCTCTGAATCTGAAATCTGATAAGGATAACCTTCCTAATGCTGTTGGAATAACTACATTCAAAGAAAATGTGTTGCAATATTTCATTACTTTGAGAACACAACACACAACCTGGATCAATCGTCATCCCCCATCTACAAAGTCTCTCCTTTGTAGCTAACCTCTTCAAGCAAGCTAACCATAAAATGAACGACCACCTTGAAACACTTCTGGAAAACCACACTATTGAAGCCCACTGAACTGTCCCTCCTCTGTGCCTAAGTGCCTCCCAAGTATGCTTAGTATTGTATTGGCCAATAGGGGAAATAACCCATATATCTTCATCTTCCCTTCATCTTCCGAAGGTCAAATTGAACTAGGAATTGAATTTTGAATTTGTTGAATCAAGGAGGATCTTGGTCTTGGCCAATTCCATTCTCTATCCTGGATTACAAAGCTTACTTTTGCAGAAATAGATCTTCCAAGGTTAGCAAAGGCTCGATCACTTAGGAGCTTATATAAAGGACCACTGGGGTGCCAATTATCAAGCCATAAGAAAGTCCCCTTTCCATCACCAATTAAGTGTTTAACAGAACTCTGGCATTGCACTCTCAATTTCAACAACTTCCTCATAGTCCATGAGCAATCCTGGGGCAGTTTCATACCCCAGAAATTCTGATCTTTAATGATGTAGCTATGGACTTGTCATGATAATTAAACACTACTGTTACAGTTCAACTGGATAAATCAAAAACATAGTTTGTCATTCAGATAAATAAAGTTAAACTGATGATAAATAGATCAAAGGTACGTTTCAATTCTGGTACATTACTGGAAAATTGAAAGTTCGAAGCCTGATCAATGTCGACGAAAGAAAGCCTACCAGCCCAGCGAAGGTTTGGACTCCTGACGTTTGGCGATGTATGAACTTTCTATCTCCTCCTGCAGATTTTTCATTAACAGCTTATCTCAATGAGATTACTCATCACAAAAAACGACAAAGCCATTTTGCCTTTAGTTTGGAGATTGAAAATTTGGGTATCAAATATCTTCCACGTGCAGACAACTGTTTCTGAGTGTGTTTGCGAACGGTGGTTATTCAAAAACTGAAGATCTTGACAGAGAAATGTACTCGGGGAAAGCCATAAGAGGCAATGATTGAAGTCGGAAGTTGTTCGAGGTGGCCATGATCAGAATTTGAAGTTGCCAAAAAAGGAAGAAAATGAAAGGAACATGCGGTTCAAGGCCATCGGGATGTGATTCCCACAGATGTCACTCGACATATGGCTTAAGAAAGAACCAACCAGGAAGATGGAATTACTTGTCTATCATCAGCTATTTGATACCGGATCAAAAAAAAAAAGAGAAGCTATTTGATACAAAATGACTGGCTCAATTTTAGCCAAGAAAGAGGATTTTATTTTCTTTGGTTAACTTAAATAGGATATTATCTGGCTTAGACTTGGCATGGATGAAACTTATATTGCAAAAACAAAACATTGTGGACCTGAGGTGGGGCAGGACTGTGAAATGTCAAAGATACCTTGCATGACTTCAAGAGGGGCTGCAAGAAATGCTGTCTGAAGTATACGACTGATTTTCCAAGAGACGTTCTATCCCATCCTGTTAGTGATTAAGCCGAAAACACAGTACTATATTTAATCAGCTATGGTGGTCAAAACTAAGTTTTAATTACATCCAGTGCAGCTGCTCAAAGTGCTCAGCCAATGAATGGGAACACCCAGAGCAGTATTTTGAAATAACATGATTCCCATTTAAAAACCATCTTCTAATCTACCAATAGCTTTTCTATTCATGCAATCTCAGAAACCAGAAAGAAGAGATTCAAGCATGTGAATAAACCATAGTAACTACAAACTAAGAGCATCTCCAACCATGCTTCAAATGAATAATGGCATCGACATGCAATAAAAGAGGAAATCACTTATCCATAGTCGGTGTTCTAAAAGTAGGATGCCTAGGCCAATTAGTCCCCGCCTAGGCGCTAGGCGGTGGTCCAACACCATATTAGGCAGCAGACTAGTCGGGCGCCTAGTTCCCTCCTAGGCACTAGGCACCCCTTTCTGCCTGACAAACGCCTAGCGACTTTTATGACGTTGTCCACAGTAAGTCCTGCCCTAAATCCTTATAACCCCGACATTGCGTTGGTAGTCACAATACCAGTGGAGACCATGGCAACCACTCATTTGAATAGGCATTGGCTCTTTACAATACTAAGAGAACATTTCTACGCAGCAAATATGTAGTCCATGACCATCATGGATTTCGTGAACCAAAAAAAAAAATTGAAATTTTAAACAGGATACAAGTTAACTGAAAGTGAAGTTTGCGCACGTACCATTATCACCATCAGCTCCCAAACCAACCGTGTTAAGTTCACCCAAAAGCTGGCAATTTTACGAAGTCATGCAGGAACTTATTAGTATCAAAAGATATTATTTAATACCAACCAGATATATTCATCCTTGCACATGGAGATGAGTTGAAAGAGATAAGTAGCATTGTGAACTCAACCAACAATAGTTTTTGAAGTAAAAATCAAGCAAAAATATAGGTTACTCAAATCATGCAACACTCAGATTAATTGTGAGAATGCAAATTACGGGAGGGACTTTGCTTAGCATCATTGTGCATGAATTTGTTGCAAAAAGTAGATGGACAAGAAAACAAAAAAAATGCTGTACCACATTGTTGTAGCCACATTATACTAAATAACAGTGACTTGGAACTTAGAACTTTTGAAGAAACAAAAGTACCATTCCACATGGAAGATTCTCACCAGATTCTCGCCTATTGACTACTTTATTTTCCTGATTCTCCATTGATTGCCTTAGTGGAATCTTCCTAATTTCCAGCCTATTGCCTTGTTGCTATTTCCTTGTACAACTCCCATACTAGCTGTATTTTCCCTTGGAGATGAAGATACCTTCTATTTAATTTTTTATTCAACTATAAGTATCAATGAAATGATATCCTGCAAGATGATGAAATCCATCCAAGCATCCATCTCAGGTTCTTTTCTAATATGGTATCGGAGTGGTGAAAGATCCGACTCTTTGTAACAATGGCAGAGAAAGAGAGTGACAAAGTTTCGTATTCCATGGCGTTTCAGACTAGAAATAAGATTGGTTTCGTCGATAGATCAATACAAAAGTCCAAGGATGCCGATGAGTTATGTCCAGGGGATGATGCAACGTTCTAGTCACTTCATGGATTGTCAACTCCATAGAAAGTGAGATCTGCAGAAGCAGTCTCTATGGAGTGTCAACGATGGGGCTGTTACGGCTGTACCTCTCAACATCGGGCTATTTGCTGCACCAATAGCAGGGTCGTCAACCAAACTGTACGTTCAATCAACACCACACAAATTCTAATCAACACAATATTGGTCAAGGCTACTACCAAACAGGAAAGCCATGGCGCACCGTGATTACTGCAATGGAGAGCACCATACTACAAATAAAAGATATAAGCTGCATGGTTGTCCCACATCTCCAGGACCTTCACAATCCAACAATTGAGCAATGGTGGCAGCTCCATTGATTACTCAGGTACAATACATCAGTATTTTGGCCATGCTTATATGAGATAGCATCAATTTCAATTAACAACTTGGCAAGTATGCTCTTCCTACCCCATCATTTTCTACTTGAATTGTTGACACAGGTGCGAGCTACCACAATTTTTCCTCACTATACCTCTTCTCAGCCTATGAACCTTGCATTAATCCATCCTTTGTTCAATTTCCTGATGATTCTGATGCACAGAATACTCACATGTGGCCAATTGGGCACATTAATTCTTTTAAAAGAGTCCGTGAAATAAAGGCTTAGCTTCCTCTACTTCAAAGATGAAAGAATAGAAAAAGAAGGGAGAATTTTTTATAGGTCCACTATATGATTTTTGTAACCCCACTAGTCCACCTCTTAGTTTACTAACCTCCCCAGTCCACTTTCTTAATAAGACCCAAACCCATTACAAAAAATACTCTCTCTGATTCAGACGCCGTCTGCCTTTTCGGCATCGGCGATCTACCACTCCTCCAACATAAGGATCTCAAGACGTCAACGATCTACCATGTCCGCCGTCAGACACCGCCCGCCTTTTCAACGTTGGCGATCTACCACTCCTCCAACACAAGGATCTCAAGACGTCAGCAATCTACCATGTCCTCCGTCCAACACCGTCCACCTTTTCGACATCGTCCCCGTCGCCGTTGTCACTTCCTCGCCGTCACCATCGTCCCCGTCGCCGTTCCCTTCGTCATCACGTTCGTTTGCCTTGGCTGCCACCATGTTTTCTTTCATCGCCGTCATCTTCCTGCCATGTTTTCCAGTCCGTTGATTAGGGTTTTTAGTAGTTTGTTTGTACTCATCTTAAAGTTTGATGCAGATATGGTTATCTTCAAATATTTTGACAGATGTAGCTATCTTCCTATAATCTGAATTTGTTTTGTTTGACAGATGTGGTTATCTGCCCATATGTATACTCTGAAATGTGGTTATCCGTCAATTTGACAAATGTGGTTATCTTCCTGTATCGGTGTTTGTTGGCTTTGGAATTACAATAACATCAACAAATATGGTTATCCAATTCTGTTATCTGAATGTTTCCAAAAAAACAGATACATATGGATATCTTTGAAATTCTGGTTTCTTTACTGTGCCAATAACATCAACAGATTATGATATCTGTCAAATTCTGTTCTCTGTATCTCGCCAAGAAAATAGACAGACTTGGTTATCTGTGAAAATCTGGATTCTTTGCTATGCCACTAACATCAACAGATTATGATATCTGTCAAACTCTGTTCACCGGAGGTAGTCACCGGAAAATTACTAGTGTCAACTACTGAAGGTAATTGTCGGAGGTGGCGTCGATCTCATGGTCGGACATGGTAGTAGTAAGGATAAATTGGATTTAAAACATAAAAAGGGCATTTTTGTGTTGCTAAAGATAGGAGATGGACCTTAGACCTTACAAGGATAAATTGGATTATGATTGCCTTGCTTGTTTCACATTTTAGTTTTGTTTTCATTTTGTTTTCTAATCATTACCCTATTTTTCGAATTATTACTTTCATTTCTCTCTCTATCTCTCTCTACTCATAACCCCTTTCTCCAATCATTACTCTATTTCTCTCTCCACCCACCACCAAAACTTAAATCCCCAAAAATGCAAAACGAACAAAGATGATATCTGTCAAATTTTGTTCTCTGTATCTTGCCAAGAAATAGACAGACTTGGTTATCTATGAAAATCCGGATTCTTTGCGATGCCACTAACATCAATAGATTATGATATATGTCAAACTCTGTTCACCAGAGGTAGTCACCAGAAAATCACTAGTGTCGATTACCGAAGGTAGTCGTCAGAGGTGGCGTCAATCTCATGGTCGGACGTGGTAGTAGTAAGGATAAATTGGATTTAAAACATAAAAGGGCATTTTTGTCTTGCTAAAGATAGGAGATGGACCTTAGACCTTACAAACTATCATCAGTGGACACGACACCTTAGTAAACTAAGAGGTGGACTAGTGGGGTTATGAAATTCACATAATTGACCTAAGACCAATTTTTAAAATGAAGAAATGCACCACTTTTGACCATCAACTATTACCAGCTTGTTGATATACTGGTGCTAGCAAAATTGTAAGGCATTCTATCAGAGATACAATGTAAATGTTGAACTATCCAGTTTACCACCAACCAATTGCAAGAGATCTAGACTAAACTACTAAAACTTTGGAGTTGGAAGCATGTGATCAGTGACTACCTTGGAAAGGGTTGGAACAGATGTAGGGTCAAATTCTTCACAAAGATTTGGGTCTATGGGAACACACACATGACCTGGGGAAAAAGAAGATATCAATAACATAAAAAAACATTCTATCCAAATACAAGAAGCTCTCAATTGCCAAAAAAAGAACATCGCGTGATCAAAACGAACAAGCATTCATGCTTTCCTTTTAAGAAATTGTCATACTTGTCAAAACGTGAGATGAATAGTAAGAGTCTGATATTCTTATGTTTTTGCCTAACAGATGAACTTCTCAGCCTTGAATAGTATACTTATTTTTTGAATTGTGAATTGCATGTCACTTCTTAATATAGGTAGAAGAAAATGTTAATGCATCTTCAAATAACATATGAAGGTTGAACCTGAAGTATCACAGAACATGTCACAAGAAATGCCGGAAAGGCCTCATAGCTGCAGTGCTTTCCACCATCTTCAGAGGTGTAGATATGGTACTTACCATGATAGACTATAGTGTGAGAGGTACTTATATGCGGACATTCAATAGAGAATATTATAATTCAAGAAGTGACAAATCACTATAACACATAAAAAATAAGGAATAAAGGTTCAAGATACAGCTTAATGATCCAAACTTCAAGATGAAGGTTCAACACATATGCCAAACAATCCATACAACATCGCAAGTCCCAAACTGCTAAATTTCTTAATGTAACCAATTGTCTTAATGAAATCATCGAGTATAATCTAGTTCTGATAGAAACGAAGGTCCCATAATTGACCTTCAATGCTTTGTGTACCATGGACACAACTTTTTTTTTTGTGCGCGCCATTTAGAAGCAATTGAATCTCCTCAACAAACATTCGAAATTGATTAACCACGGAAAGAAAAAAAAGAAGACAATTTGGATTATTCAATGATACATCAACTTATTCGATCAATTACTGATGCACACATCAATTTTGCAGGTTCTCCAATCAATTCGAGGCCATGTTTTAACCCATTCAACCAATTTAATCAACTAAGGCTTGGAAAATATTGAATTGGAAAATTGCAATGTGTAACAACTAGACCAAATAAATTGTAATAATAATTGTCATCTTGCAACAACGTTCATTTTCTTTTATCAAATATGTCCGACCTGTTACTATCACAAAAAAAAGATACAAACCTGTTTTGGGGTGTACGCAGAATGGTGCCTTGAGCAAATGGTTCATTTGTTTTGATACCTGAGACAGATGCAAATGAGTTCCATATGACGTAGAGATCTACAAAAACTGTATTAAACTTATGAAGTGTATATGCTTCCTACTCCCGCACAACTGACGAACAAATAGAATATGTAGTTTTAAGAATTTAATAATGTTAGAAAAATGTATTCCTGTGCTTCTACCAAATAGAAAAGAAAAGAAAAGAAACCACACCCCCACAAAGCGTACAAAGATTATCTGAATGACTATGGGGAGAAAGAGGAAAATGATTGACAAACCTCCATATCAAGCCTGGGATAAGCATAAGAGAGTGCAATCTCTTCAACAAATTTGCGAAGCCCCTGTTTGAACATGAAACAGGACGAACAAAATTCCTTTACAAACTACAAGCATAGACTATATTTGCTGAAAAAATTACTCAGAGAGTCATCCCAGGACCCATGGATTGTGAAATCCAAAAATGTTTGAACCCGAAAAAAGTGGTACAGAAATTATAACTTAGGCATGCTTGCGACAGAAATAATATTAAGTGATGGAAATGTTAATCACAAAACCTAGATGCTCAACATTCGTCCGGATACAACAAACTGGACTGTCATAAACACACAGTGGTCTTGACCATAAATTGTCCTCTTCTAGATGGGATTGTAATATTGTTGAAGTAATTTCTCACCTTGTGCTTCCTAGATTGTAGCTTACACTTTAATAGCTCCCATCGAGAAACATTAATAGCTCCATTCATATTGGAGGAACGCCTGCTCTCTTGCCATGCTCCCCGAAGCTCTGAAGTAACAGCTGCAAACAAAACTTCTTAGAATGTGTACTAATGATTGCAGAACACATTGTGTATGTGAATCATTTGGGGCAGGAGAAAAATGACAGGGACGAAGGTTGCATACATTCATCAGGAATCATCTCTAAGATCTTCTCAAATCTCTCCTCGTTTGAAAACAAATTCTGACTGGAAACCAGTTTCTCCTTGAAGTGTTTTTCCGATATCTTGGAGGATCTTCTGCAGAGTTTGAAAGAGCCTTGGTGTACAAATGAGCACAAAAATTACAGAAAGAAGATCAACAACACAAATTAAATCACGTACATAACGAAAGGATGCATTGGGCCGTCCATCAGAGAAACCTTTTTATGACTATTTTCATTGCCCTGTGCAAGAAATAAGATGAACACCATTACACCTCAATCTATGAAAATATACCAACTTTGCTGAAATAGGAAACAGTAGGAAACAACCTTGTATAGGTAAAGATAATTAGCAATTGATGCCCTCTGCTCGTCATTTAACCTGAAAATCAACATTTTGGAACATTAAAAATCATCACTCAGATTGCAAAGCAGATGAATTGGCCTTCCATTTCCAACTATCTGAGTCATTTACCTTCTTGCTTTCCCATCGCAAACCCAACAGTGGACACCACGCCGGCCACTGTACACCCACAGAATGTGATTGAATCCAAAGTCGACTGCAATAGAAAAATAGATACACATTCAGACAAGCATAGAAAAATGCCAGTGCACATATCTACTTGTATCTTAAGAACGTTTCGTTAGGTAATGTCCAAACCTTCAAACAGAACTAACTCCCAAGTCCAGCAAAAAAAATTTAACCAAGAGAAGAGGTTCAGGAGCAGAAGATATAGTCACCATAATATGATATGATTATCAAGATAAAAACATTGTGTTAACTTATACACAAAACAGATATCTGTAACTAAAGTTCATCTGGTCGTGATACTTAAGCACTGTAAGTACCATGTTCAATACTACGATTGGCGATTTCTGCTTTCAATGCCGATAGATTATAGATTACATCAAACAATGCTAATGTAATAAAGAAATTCCAAGCACTTGAGCATTGATATCTGTTACAGTGTTTTTGTAGTGGTATTTATATCCTACATGAGCTACAACCCCGTAAACTTTTTCGGAAGACATGAGAATAAAAATGACAATAATCTAACCTCTGAGAGAGACATCAATCACTTTAATAGCAACTGTCATTAGTTGCCAGCAGTCCAAGCACACATCAGCGCCTGAGCAGCAATATCTTACATCATCATAATCTGTTATATCCTGGGAGGTGAAACGTAAAACACAAATGTCACAAAGACTGAGAAGCTTTATCCATGCTTTGTTAGGTTGCAGCCCTTTAGAAGCTGATTTAACTTACTACATCAAAAATAAGCTCCCTCTCCACTGGAGTGAAACCATTATCACCAGATTGTGCATAAGCGTGCCGCTTTGCAGGCTGCAAAATAAGGAATAAATAGAAAGACCAAGAATCACCATATCAGCAGAACTATAAAGAGGGGCAGAAAAAGAATCCCCTAGTGTAATTACAAATCATTGCTTGGAAACACCATGAATTGGGGATAATTACAAGATTAGGCAACTGACACCTTGCCTAGTGAATCATGCAACATGGACAATTCCATATTCCCATTACCCTGTGAAGTAATGAGACTATAGAACCGTACATCAGCATCAAAAATAGTTGAAAAAATACATGTCCCAATCTGCAGATATTCACTAAAGCAAGTCGAACTAAGCTTTAGCAGTTCAAAATGCAAATCTCACATCTACATTGTAGACTGCCCCGATATCAATTTTGACGGGACACTTCTCGTTGATTGATTTCTTTAGTTCAGATACACTATTGAAAGACTGAAAACGGAGGTATATGTCATTATCCAGTGTGAAAGAGAACTCTCGCCGTCCGAAATATGATTGGTCGCATCCAGGATGCTTTCTATCTGCAGACGTGCGGTTGTATTTGAATCAATAGAATAAATAAGAACAATAACATTATAACCCCATGTTCTTACATACCATTTCCGTAAGACAACCATTTAAAGATATCTTCATGTGGGAAAAGCTTCCCTGTCACAAATAAAGGTTAAACCCATTAAAAAAGAAGGTGTACATAATTGGCAAAAAAAAGTTTCAAATCTATGCATCCTAGTTTTGGGGTAATTAAAATGGTGTTTGTTTAACCCATAGTATCACAGAAGCCACTAACGAAACCCATAGATCCAATCAGTAATAAGAATCTTGCAAAAACCACCCGCAATATCACCAGCATACTCTATCTATATGCGATCAGGAACCAACTAGAGTGTGGAAGAAAGACATTAATTAACTGCAATACTCGGTAAGATAAAATGAATATCAAGATTACCAACAACAAATTCGTACTGCAGGGGTAATTACCGTAGTAAATTTTGAGGTAATCCGGGTTGAATCCATCGGGGACAGCGTGTCCTCGTTCAGGTTCAGGACCGTCAATTTGCATGTCGTCTCTTCCATTCTCAGCTTCTTCTCTTGCCATTTTTCAATTCTAAACTTCTCCCCAGACAAAAAAATAAATAGAAGGCCAAGACTTCACTACCACAATCTATTTTCTGTGCGCCGATTTAAGGGGCTTCGAGTGTTGACAGCGGATTGATGTGGCAGTGCGATGCCTGGAGGTGGCTTACGGTGTGTGGAGTTTTTGGAGGGAAAATTTGGAGCTGTGTCATGGAGTTTAGATCTCCGCCCCAACTTTAATAAAACGGCGTCGTTCCTTCTACTCCCTCCTAACACAGCTAACGTTTTCTCCTTTCTCTCCGTTTGTTCTCACTGTCCAGAATTTGGGGGGGAAAAAAACCACCATCGTCATCCCCAAAAGAGAAGAAACACAGCCCCTGCCCGGGCTGCCCCCCATCCCCATGCAATCCCTCCGGTGATTTTGGCCTCTCCCAGACTCTTCATTAAATTTTTTTTTTGGTTTGTGTTTGTTCTGTAAAATTAGGGTTCTGTTCGTACTGTGATTTCATTCGATGGTGGTTTTTGGTACTTTCCATATGGATTTGGATTTTTTATACTTCACATAGAGAGATGCAAAATCAAAATATTATAGTTGAAGGTGAATCGAATACTTACAGATCGTTTGGATGGACTGATTTCGAGAGAGAAGAAAGGAAATGGAGGGAATATGTATTCTTCCCCTTGTTTGGATACCCAAAGGGTGAGAGAAGGAGGGAGAGGATGAGATTCAGAAACCGCTTACAACCCCAATTTGTTTCTCACCAAAGTTGGCGCGATTCCGTGAGAAAGGGAGATCCAGGCGTGCAAATTTTTGAGGTTTCCAATTTGACCCCTGCTACATCCGTCCCCTTGCCGCCGCCGCACCACCACTTCGTGTCCTCAACCCTCCGTCGCCGTTGCAACCCAGAGAGAGAGAGAGACTGCTTTTGCTAGGGCTCCAAGTAAGACACTTGGTTTGGGGGATCAGATTGTTTATCTCCCTTAGGTTTGGTTTGGGTGCAACAACAGGTTATGCGGAGAGAGAGAGTGAGTGTGGTTCTACACGTCTGGTTCTGTCGAATGAGAGACGACGAGTTCTCTGAAATCAGGTCTGGGCTGGAATAAAAGGGGAGGATATTTTGGTAAAAGTACATATGGAACTCTCTCTATTTTTCTTACCTATATTTTGTTCATCCAAATAAGAGCATCCGCAATGGGAATAATCAAAATCAATAACCAAAATGTGTCACGTCAGCATTTGATTATCCATTTAGTTCATAATCAAACTTAACAATCTCTACCTCCACATTGGTTATTTATGCATCCCTATAAAAAAAAATCTCACAATACACACTGCACCTATGTCCAATCGCAAACGAATTCCAATCGCTTATTCGATCACACCAAATTATTCGTCTCGATGAGACGATTCCAACGTGGGGTGTTTTTGAGTTAATAAGTTTTGAGTTAGGTTATTGGGTTTGGTTATTAAGTTTTGGTTATTGGTAAATGTTGTTAAGTTTGGTTATGGAATGAGTGAAATTTGGTTATTTGCTAAAAGACTTTTAACTTTGCTTATTACAATGTGAGCTGTTTTTTGAATATTATTATTAAGTTTGCTTATCCACACCTATTTGATTATTACAATGGAGATGCTCTAAGATGATGAAAAATCACACCCTTTTCTAAGGCTGTTAGTCGAGACCGAAAAATCAATCGAAATCGGAAAAATTGGATCGGATCAAATTTTTTAAACCGGTCGAATAATTTTGATCCGGTTCTGGTTTTAAAATTTTTACAAACCAATTTCCGGTTCTAGTTTCCGATTTATGTATTTTAAAAACCGATCAAACTTGAACCGGTTTTATATAATATATATATATATATATATATATATATATATACACACACACCCTTACGAATTAAGCCCTAATTTCATTCCACTCACTCTCAAACACAGGCGCAGCACTCGGCGCTTCCAGCCTCCCACTCTAGTCCACGTTTTCTCTCTCTCTCATACATCTCCTATCAATGACGAGGAACGGCCGACTCTCATCAATTTCACTTGACCTTCAGCTTGGTAAGAAGGTCAAAAAAGACACTGTAATTCCTGATCCAGATTATCGGATACCTGTTCGGTTGTTTGCACCATATATTCACCGCCTGTTAACGATCGATCAAAAGGTGTCAATTATGAGAATGCTTCCTATTTTATTATTTCGTATTAATAATATAACTAGTTTTATTTCTTTTATTTGTTTGTATTTTAATAAAGTGCAGAACACTTGGCATGCTCTTACATATTTGGAAGTTAAAAAGACACTTATCAGAATCCTACAGACTTTGAAGTTGAAGGAAAGTTATTTAGACACTTGGAAGCAAATTAGAAAAATGAAGAGTGGTGAGAAGTTAGGAAATTATTTCCTACACATTTGTTGTTTTCTATAAATAGTCTCTTTTGGCTTCATTGTAATATTTTCAACAAATCAAAGTCTTAACTTTATTCTTAATTTTTGTCTCACCAACCCACTTCTGGGTTATAATTAGAAGTAGGATTAACTTAATTTTCTTACTTTCAATAAGGATCCATTCTTTTTTATTGTAATTTTACCTTGAAAAAATACCAAAGTCTATTTGTTATTTTTCTTCCGCTCCACCCCACTTCACTAAATCATCAATCCACTCCTCCCAATCGATGGATCAATTCCGTTCTTGAAGATTGGCGGGTGACGGTCTTCTTTTACGAGTCGATTCATCACTAATCTCGCATTTGACTCGACCGTCATTTCTCTCCGGTGAAGTCCTGAAACACGGCATGGAACCACGGATCCGTCTTGTGGAGACATAGCCGCATTCGCCCTTATTTTTGTTGTTTGGCATTGTTTTTTGAAATTTCTGTAGATTTCGATTGAGGGAAAAATTGGTAAACAATACCAATTGTCCTACTCAGTGAGTATTGAATATATCTACAGTAATTAGTTTACATAAAGTGCGGCTAAGTGCTGCAGCCGGCACATCTTCTTCGGCGGTGATGGCGAAGTGCGGTGGCCGGTGACTGTTATACGATGACACACACATACTCTCTCTCTCGTCCACATTTGTTGATTTTTAATTTTGTTTGAAACCCCAGACTCAGATCTAGTCTGAGATGGAGCTAGGCGCCAGTGCTGGCAGTTGATGCTGAAAGACTGGTGCATATTTTCTCTCTATCTGTCTTGAAACTGTATAAACCGGGAAATCAAACCGAAACCAGATAAATCGGACCAGAACCGAACCGGATTATTTCGACCAATTCCGGTTTACATTTATTCCAAACCGGATAACCAGTTTCGACCGAAAAAATATGCCAAAATTGGTCGAAACTAGACCGGTATCACCCCTACTCCTTTCATTTCTTTTCTGGCTAATAAGAGAAAGCACACCAATTTCTTTTCTTTTCTCACCTATGGTGCCATGAAAATTGAAGTGACAGGGAAAGGGATGGGTTCAGGAAGAGAGAGAAACGTAGAAGAAAATGGAGAAAGAAGGAAACGTTAGCTGTGTTAGGAGGGAGTAAAATGAACGACACCATTTTATTAAAGTTGAGGCTGAGATTTAATCTTGGCCATTGGTTAAATTCATTAATGAGATGTCATGTTGTGATAAAAAGATGGGATAGATATGGGAAGGAAAATATGTGGAGAGTATCCGAATCTCGCTTGTGACATTTCTCTCTAGTATATATATGCACTCACCTTCTTTTTTTTTAATGCACACAATGGTTTTGGTATATTGTATAATTTGTATTTCGACAATCAGATCAGAACATCTGGTTCAACGAATCACACTCAAGATTTCCGAAGGAATACAAAAATCCCGTAAGGGAAACGGACGACTCTCACAAAAGAGAGACTTGTTACACAACCCAAAATACTTTTAGCACTTGAAGAGGTAAAAACGTGATACAAGAACCAGTTTTCGCCGCAAGGAATCAATCTTCCGGACTCCCAATCTTCCATTTAAATCTGATTCGGTGTCGGTTTGCTTTCTTGCCTCTCAAAATCCTCTTTTTATTGCTGTTTTGGGCTACGGGCATTTGTTTACGCTTTTGTCTTTTGCAAGTATTATTTGTTTATGCATTTAGGAAGTTAGAAACTATTTGTTTAATTATTCATAAATAGAGTTAGAGCCATGTTGATTTGTGATTCTGTGAAGTGGTGTGTAACGCCCCAATTTTTCAAGGAATTTCGGAAGCATTAAACGTAAAATACACTGAATTTTATAAACTACTAGGCCCCTATTTGTCGATAAAACAAAATCTACATAAAAAAAAAATACAAAATGAATCTAACATTTTATTTAAACATCTTCGGAGCGACTCTAGTCTTGATAAAGATCTCAAGCATCCTCGGTCTCCGTCCTTGATATTTCTCTTATGTCAAACAGCTCCACCATTGAACCCTGCACCCTCTGGCAAATTGATCGCCGAAGCAAACGATTTACCAGGATACAAACGTATCCGTGAGTGATAGTTCACCCAGTAAAATAGTGTCAATCCTACCAACCCCTTACTCTACAATTAGCATTCAATGATAACAATAATATCACAATTGATAATACATGAGAGTACAGAATAATAACACATCGTCTTTTTCTTTACTATCCATCATCTTACATGAAATCTAAGGATCATCTCCACGAGATCCTTTCCTCCCACATCCACTAACTACAACCGTCTCACGGGTCCACACTTCCTCTTGCTTATCCTGCACCAGGGCCTTAGGTGAGCGCATCTAAGTTATGTACCGAGTATGTTCTCACTTAAGACCATAACAAGAGGATTGAGCCATCTCATGACGTATCATACATTAGGGTCGGACATTCACTACCCCACGCTAACTATAACCGTCTCATGGGACCCATTCTCTTTCCCAAGAGAAACTTCCCATGACGTATCATACATTAACGTCTCACTAACTACAATCGTCTCATGGGACCCATTCTCTTCCTCAAGAAACTTCCCATGACGTATCGTACATTAGCGTCTCACTAACTATAATCGTCTCATGGGACCCATTCTCTTCCTCGAAGAGAAACTTCCCATGACGTATCATACATTAGCGTCACAACATATCTCATCACTGGGCCCCGCAGGTCACCCATTTCAACACAGGGCCCCATAGGTTACCCTTGCCATCACCATGGCTCAAATCACAATCCACACACTCACACTTTCAACACTTTACCATTTTCCATTTACTTAACATCGTCTACATAATTCTCTACTCGTAACCACCCCAGTGAACCTAAATCCATTCTAACACGTCGAACATGATACAATCAATAACTGCTCAATTCATAGCATGATACATTTCAATGAGATAAAAGTACATATCAAATAATATTGTGCGAGTAAGTAAACACATAATATTTTATGATTGAGCCGATGCCCTTAAAGTTCGTTGAACAAGTAAATTAATTATAGTTTTTTATTAATTTCAAAGGTGTCATTAACAATTACGTAGGCTTAGCTTTGTTAACGTACTGGAATAAGCTCTTAGGAACTAAAGTATAATTACTGAATCATAAATTTGATCCATTACTGCAACTTACAGTATCAAAATCTAAAGGTGCAATTAATTAATTTACATTTGTAAAATTCTAATATTCAATTGATACTCTTTAAAAAAAATATAACCGATTATTGTATAAAAATACAACAGTCCTCCTGGTGTTATGTTAGTGTAAATCTTTCGTTTCTATTATTTCTTTTTATAAGTTTATACATTTTTCTTTTCTTTTATTATACATAAAACCTAACTCTTATTTTATCACTTTACATAATTATTAAAGTATATCCATTACTTTACCTACAACAAATATAGCTATTAACATTCCCAACTACTGTAAACGTTAGTCTTAACAGAGAGCAAATAATTGTGCAATATGTTTGACTCACAGTTCTATACAATACAAGTTAACCCACTAGTAGTATAAAACGAAATGAAGAAGATAATAATAATAATAATAATAATAATAATAATAATGAGTAAGGTCAGATTCATACATAAGTGCAACATGAAGGGGCGTAGTGTAATATTAGTATAAATTTTAAAAAGTTCTAACGTCTATGAACAGTAACTCGTCGGAAAATAGAGGATTTTTAGATTTCATGGTTTCGACGCACGGGTACGATTTCCTTCATAAGAACTCATTAAAATCAATATACAGGGATTAAATATACTTAGGAGAGAATAGGACAGAGATTAATCTACCTTAAATCCGGCCGAAAAAGCGCGTACTAGTTTGAGGATAATTTCGGTAAATGAAAAAGACGGCGGCGGCGGCGGAGGACTCGGGGTTGACTCGAAATGATTGGAAGGTGGTTTGTGGATGCTTGGTGATGTAGTGATTGATTGGAAACCTGAATATGATGTACGGGGTGGTGTTATGTAAAAATCTGTGTCTTTCTCTCTCTCTTCTAGATTCAACAATAGAATCGGGAGTGAAATAATATACTGGTATTCAATTATCAGATTTATGTGGGTATGTATAATGAGAGAGAATAAGGTAGTGAGAAGGTGAGAGGATAAGTGTGGAAGTGGTGGAATGGAAAAAGGAGAGTAAAGGAGAGGGATACTGATAATGATAAGAGGGATAGGGGACAAGTGCCACATTTGGTGGGATTTTCTTTAATTCTAATGTATGTGGACGCGTTTATATATAGGGTGAGAATGTATGTAGACGCGTTTATGTATAAGATGAGAATGTATGTGGACACATGTATGTATAGGATGAGAGAGAGAAATAAGGGAACAAAATTCCTTAAATATGGGGTGTAGTTTGGAGGATAAAGATGGAGGTGATAGAGTTTGAGAGGGAAGTGGAGACTTGATTTGAATAGAGTTCTAATTATGATTTAGATAGGAAAGATAAGAGATGACTATCAATCACTGATTCCATATATATCTAAAGTATAAATATATATATTATACAACAGAGTAAATAATATCAATTGTACACATAATAATATATTTTAATTATTCAATCTAATTAATTATTGAGTTAGGAATTTAACAATATAAATTTATATTTAAAAAAATGGGTCGAAAATCCGGGTCGTTACATGGTGCGCTTGATTTGATTCCTTTAGAATAAAATATATTGGAATGTGGTGGTGCATATAGTATAAAATAGGCGTGTAAAGAGAGTTGGATGGTGTTCTATTAGCACTTTTAGAAAAAGTGTCGTTTTATCCTTATTTGAATTTTTTTCACATTTATTTATTTTCTACCAAATTTTTTTAACCTTTTGATTCCTCTCAATGAAATGAATCGGAAATGTCAAAAAAATTTACTTTTATCCAAATATTTTGAAGAATGACCACTTTTAAGTAAAAAAAAGTGAAAAAAGTTTACTTAAGGCTCCGTTTGTTTTGATGTAAAATATTTTTCATATAAAATAATGTTGCAAAAAAGAATCATTTTCATGTTATTTTCCGGTGTTTGATTAACCATTTGAAAATACGTTTCCAGGCAAAGGTTTAAAATTGGTTTAGGCATGGAGGCATCCAAAATTGCAACACAAAGGTACAGTCAAATGGCAAAGTTGGAAGTGTAGTAGAGGGAAAGAGGGAAACACGTGATAGTCACTAGCACAGCCGCACAAGATTGAAGTGGTAGATCAACTTACCGCTGTTTTGAAAGTAAATCATTTTTAGCCGGATCATGGAAAATATTTTACCGTAGAAAATGTTTTTCAATTTTTTGTCCACACCAAACAAGGAAAAATAAGTAAAATATTTTATGTCTAAACAAACGGAGCCTTGGTTCTTGTTCAAAATATTTGGGTAAAAATAATTTTTTTACTTTTCCGATTTGTCTCATTGAGACGAATCAAAAGGTCAAAAAAGTTTGGCACAAAACGAACAAATACAAAAAAAATTCAAAAAAGTACAAAATAAAAAAAGTGAACAAAGTTGTTAGTGGAACAGGACCTCAAATTGATAACATTTTCTATTTATTAGTCTATAAAATATGGGTTGCTTATAGAATACTATTGATTATTCCGGTTACAGTTACATTTGGGGAAAGAAGTTTTTCAAAGTTTAAATTGATCAAGACTTACCTTCGATCAACCATGTCACAAGAAAAGTTGAAAAGATTTCCATTGAAAATAATTTCGCAACAAAACTAGACTATGCAAACTTAATTGATTTATTTGCCTCTAGAAATGCAAAAAGAGCAATGTTCAAGTATTACTTATTGTAATGTCAGTTAAGTAATTTAATTTGGTAACCTCACCATATAAGTATTTGCAAGTTTTATATTTGGGACGATTTGTATCTTTTAGAACTATATCATTTCTAAATGTGAAGAGCCCCAAATTGGTTGGTCGCCTATGGCTCCGGAAAACTCAAGGTCAGGGGCCTGCACACATGGGTGATCTTAATTATTACATTTCCACAGTAATTTGACAGAAAATTGACAATAATCTATATAAATTACATGTACCATCGCCCAAGGAAACACTCTACTACTCGGATCCGGGGATCCAGCAGCTCATGGGGAACTGCAGGAAGTACAGGGCCCCAAAACTACGTAGTTTTGGTGCCCAATGAGAATGCCACCCAAGTCCCAGCCAAGGCAAAAAACCAATGGATAACTCAGTTTTCAGAACAAAAAAAATTAAGTGTTCCAAATTTCAATCCGTTTGAATTGGTGAAAAGATTTTATTTTTCTGATCATTTTATTTTAAAGAGTCGTAATTAAATTTTGACTGTAGGGCTTTCGTTAATTAGCCCTAAGAAAGCCATAGAACTAAATATCTCTTAGGGCTAACTAACGAGAGCCCTAGAGCCAAAAATTAATTATGACCTTTTAGGATAAAATGATCAAAGAAATAGGATCTTCGTACCGACTCAAACGGATTGAAAATTAGAGAACGTAATTTTTTATATTTTAATTTTTCAACGTCTACCTCACAGTTTATATATTAAAAAATATAGTTAAAAAATTAAGTGTTCCAAATTTCAATCCGTTTGAATTGGTGAGAAGATTTTATTTTTCTAATTATTTTATCCTAAAGGATTATAATTAATTTTTTTGCTCTAGGGCTCTCGTTAGTTAGCCCTAAGAGATATTTGAATCTACGACTTTCTTAGGGCTAATTAACGAGAGCTCTAGAGCCAAAAATTAATTATGACTCTTTAAAATAAAATGATCAGAAAAATAAAATCTTCCCACCGATTCAAACGGATTAAAATTTGGAACACTTAATTTTTTAACTATATTTTTTAATATATAAACTGTGAGGTAGACGTTGAAAAATTAAAATATAAAAAATTACGTGTTCTAATTTTCAATCCGTTTGAGTCGGTACGAAGATCCTATTTCTTTGATCATTTTATCCTAAAGGGTCATAATTAATTTTTGGCTCTAGGGCTCTCGTTAGTTAGCCTTGAGAGATATTTAGTTTTATGGCTTTCTTAGGGCTAATTAACGAAAGCCCTACAGTCAAAATTTAATTATGACTCTTTAAAATAAAATGATCAAAAAAATAAAATCTTTCCACCAATTCAAACGGATTGAAATTTGGAACACTTAATTTTTTTTTTCTGAGCACTGAGTTATCCAATTGGTTTTTTGCATTGGCTGGGACATGGGTGGCATTTTCATTGGGCACCAAAACTACGTAGTTTTGGGGCCCTGTACTTCCTGCAGTTCCCCATGAGCTGCTGGATCCCCGGATCCCTACTACTCACAGCCGGCGTAACTCACCGCTCAAAATTGGTTCATCAATGATGGGATAAACTCGTATGAATAAAATACAATGGGTAATCTATTTATTTAGACTTATAAATTGGAGGACAAAAAGAATATCAAGCCGACGCTTCTCTTTTTTTACCATGGAGAAAAACCTAGAAACAATAATAGTTTCAAGTGTGACTGTTTAATTATGTGAACCAGTTTTCCATAATATTCAACTGCACCATATTACAATTCTAGACCTACTTAAATCCCCAAATCATACGTACATTGATTATTAGTTAATTATTCCATATCACACAAATATATGAGCAGTTAGTACTCCCTCCGTCCTATTTTTTTTGATCTTTTTCGATATTTGCGTTATTCTGTAAATTTGTATATCTCTCAATTTATAATAGTTCTCATAGTTTTGGTTGAAGTCTTGAAGATTGATTCCAAACGAGGGTTTCCGCCGTTTGAACGAGAACGATATGTTTTAGAGAGAGAGGCGCCTGCGGTGGGTTAGCATTTCGGTTCCAAAAGTTTTTAAAAAAAAATTAAAAAATCCCGGAAATTCCGGGCTCATGCTCAATCCACCCCTCCCATTTGTCAACTATCGATCAAATCATAGATACCAATTATTGATTTCTAACAACTCTTTCATTACAGTCATATTCTTCTTTGTTTATGCAACACCCAAATCTCTCACTTTTCTGACGCGTGTCTCCAGTATATATATGCACTCATCTTTTTTCTTTTTATTTTTTTAATACACACAACGGTTTTGGTATATTGTACTCCGACAATCAGATCGGAACATCTGGTTCAATGAATCACACCCAAAATTCCCGAAGGAATGCAGAAATCCCGTAAGAGAAACGGAGGACTCCCGCAAAAGAGAGACTTGTTACACAACCCAAAAATACTTTTAGCACTTGAAGAGGTAAAAACGTAATACAATAACCAATTTTCGCCACAAGAAATCAATCTTCCATTTAAATTTGATTCGGTGTCGGTTTGCTTTCTTGCCTCTCGGAATCCTCTTTCCATTGTTGTTATGGACTACGGGCATTTGTTTATACTTTTTTCTTTTATAAGTATTATATTTGTTTATGCATTTAGGAAGTTAGGAACTATTTGTTTAATTGATCATAAATAGAGTTAAAGCCATGTGATTTGTGATTTGTGAAGTGGTGCGCTTGATTTGATTCCTTTAGAATAAAAAATATACATTGGAATGTGGTGGTGCATAAGGTATAAAGTAGGCGTATAATGAGAGTCAAATTGATAACATTTTTTTATTTATTAGTCTATAAAATATGGGTTGCTTATAGAATACTTTTGATTACTCTGGTTACAGTTGTACGTATCAGGGGAAAAAAGTTTTTATTGAAATTGATCAAGACTTACCTTCGATCAACCATGTCACAAGAAAGGTTAAATGTATTTCAATTGAAAATGATTTTGCAACAAAACTAGACTATGCAAGCTTAATTGATTTATTTGCTTCTAAAAATGCAAAAAGAGCAATGTTCAAGTAATACTTATTAATTAGTTATTGTAATTTATGTTAAATTTAATTGGGTAACCTCACCATATAAGTATTTGCAAGTTTTATATTTGGGACAATTTCTATCTTTTAGAACTATATCATTTCTCAATGTGAAGGGCCCCAAATTATTAGTTGTTCACTTATGGCTCCGGAAAACTCAGGGTCGGGGGTTGGCACACATGGGTGACTTAATTACTATTACATTTCCACAGTAATCTGACATAAAATTGACAGTAATCTATATAAATTACATGTACCCTCATCCAAGGAAACACTCCTAACTCACGGCCGGCTTAACTCACCGCTCAAAATTGGTTCATCGATATTGGGATAAGCTCGTATAAATAAAATACAATGGGTCATCTATTTATTTAGACTTACAAATTGGAGGACAAAAAGAATATCAGGTGGTCGCTTCTCTTTCTCTCTCCAACTCTCCCTCTTTTTTTACCATGGAAACCTAGAAACAATAATAGTTTCAAATGTGACTGTTTAATTATGTGAACCAGTTTTGCATATTCAACTGCACCATATTTAGTCATTTAAAAAAAATGCATGTGATATGGCAAACCTGGGGAAATTTTTTTTAAATTAAATGCATGTGCTATCTGCTATGCATTGACACAAGTTTGAATATCAGCATCAAAGGTTGGCAATCTACAAATTAAATAAGACCCATGTGATCATTATAGTATACTCACATGAATAAAACATGATCACTCAATACTAGAGTACAAATTCATACCATTCTAGACCTACTTAAATACCCAAATCATACGTACATTGATTATTATGGAAAATATTAACTGAGCAAACAAAAAATCTAGTTAATTATTCCATATCACACGAATATATGAGCAGTTAGTTTTCCCTCTGTCTTGTTTTCTTTGGTCTTTTTCGATATTTGCGTCATTCTTTAAATTTTTATATCTCCCAATTTATAATACTTCTCATAATTTTGAAAATTTTGTATTACAGATCTATTCGAGAACTATCAAACAAGATCTATGTTACATATTTTTAAAGATTCATATTGGAAGATAAAAGAGTTTCAAGAATGACACATATATCGAAAAAGACCAAAGAAAATGGGACAGAGGGAGTATTTTTTTTAAAAACAATTACTATATATTGAATTAAAGCAATAAAGAAGAGTGGTTAACATTATTTTTTAATGCAAAAGACGTATCATTTTACATTTAGATCAATAAAACAAAACATTAAAGTTAGAAAGAATCTGTTAGACTGCACCACAAAAACTGATCACCCTGTATATTTTGGAGTACCACAACAAATTATATAACTTTGAGGGGAAAGGCTACAATACACACCCCTTAAAAGGGTATACCATATGCACCTATTTAATGGTTCATTCATAACATTTTAGCATGTTTCGTAACTTTTATTATAGAATTCATAATAACTTAATTCTCAATAGTACGATTCATAACATTTTCATTATGATTCATAATATTTTAGTGTATCTCGTAACTTTTATACGATTCGTAACTTTTTAGCAATACGATTCGTAATATTTTCTCTATAATTCATAATATTTTGGAGGGTGTATATATATGATACACACGCAAATAAGGGATGTGTATTGTAGTATTTCCCAACTTTGAGATATACATGTGACAAAGATGCTCTTAGGTTTAGGGAATGACTTCGGTGCCCCCGATCATTTTGGGGACACCGTAACTTTTGCCATAACAAAACCATTATAAGCATAACCAAATTCATTACAAGTATAACCAAAACCATTATAAGTATAACCAAAACCGTAACAAGGCATAACTTGGTTGGTTATGCCTTGGTTGATTTTTGGTTATGCCTTGATTGGTTTTTGGTTATGCCTTGGTTATGCCATGTTATGGTTCTATTATACTTGTAATGATTTTTGTTATGCTTGTAAGGGCTCTGTTATGCCAAAAATTACGGTGTCCCCAAAATGACCGGGGACACCATAGCATCATCCCTTAGTTTAATTTGTCTCTTGATCGATCTACGTACACTAATTATCCTATTTATACCCCAAAACCACTTCTTCCCTCCTCACCAAAACTTCTCCATGTAAAGCACAACCCCATTTGTCTTCCCATTTCAACACTCAGGCTACTCAGCTAGCTCCATCCCTCCTTTGCGACATTTCAGTTTTCTGAAAACCAAAACATGAGCAAATCTCCAGATCATGGCACCCAAGGGTATTAAAATGGACTAGTCGTTCCCTGTCCTCATGCTTTGGAACGTCCATGCGGCTCTATCGCAATGCAGGCCCAAACTATGTATCCCATTCCTGGTTGACGGGAATTTAGGTGATGCAGTTATTGATGCCGAATTTACCGTTTATCTCCAAGTTGCTAGTAAACATGTGCAGACTCCAACCGAACCAGAACCATCGATCTGAGTCAAGGACTCAAGCAATCCAAAAGCGGGTACGTCAGCTCTTTTTGATCTAAATGTTTTTTGGGCGAAGAAATTTTTGCGCTAATATTGCAAAGAACTAATGCAGGACCAGGTTCCAAAACAGTGCCTTCAACAGATGGTGCCTCATCTGGTGGTGGCACTGTCGATAACTGCATCGCCCAAATTCCCGTCAACTGGGAATGGGATACATACGTTGGGCCCGCATTGCGATAGAGCCGCATCGACATTCTATAGCATGAGGACAAGGAGCACGACTAGTCCCATTTTAATATCCTTGGGTGCCATGATCTAAAGATTTGCCCTTGTTTTGGTTCTCCGGAAACTGTGATGTCGGAGAGGAGGGATATATATATGGAGCGTGTGTTAAAGTGGGAAGACAAATGGGTTGTGCTTTACAAGTAGAAGTTTTGTAATTTCGATTTCGTCACAGCCCTAAATATTGTTGCCGAACCTGGATAGACTTTGTTATGTTGCATAATGATTTTTTTTGCCTAAACTATGTGAATTGTATATGTGAACTACGTGCACTGCATATGCGACTTGTATCTGTGACCTATATGAATTATTTGTGACTCAAGGAGTATTTTTGTCCGAAATAATAAACTGAAACTATGTTGGGTAACAATCATATGCACATAGACTAATTTGGACCCGAGCTTAATTTACGGGCCAGCCTATTTAAACCCCTATTATATTGTGGGCCGCACGTAATTGAACTTAGAAGGCCCAAGTAGTATATCTTCTATACAATATTAAAGGGGTAGATTTTACTTCCCATTGTGATACGATGTGGGACTACTCCAATTATGGACAGAAGAGATAACCGTACTACACCAATTGCCAAGCACAAATTCTTTTTTTGAACGGCAATCAAGGGGAAAAAAATTCAATGGCGGGTGGGTACCACATAGTGTCCGCCCAGCGCATCCAAGCCATCCATCGTGTTTTTGGACGGCTCAAATTTGGAGAGAAAAAAAGGAGAGACAAAATGTTGAGGTTAGAGGAGATAAAGGGTTTTAATTTGAACCGCCCAAAAGTGTATTGGATTGGCCGAATGTGCTGAACAGATACCACGTGAGATATACTCACCCGGCATTGAAAATTTTCTCGGCTATCAAGTTCTTCAATGGGTCATGATGATTTGAATTGAATATTAGATATTGAGAATCAAATCAATGGAATTACTTTAAAATCACCAATCATTGCCGACGAGATGCAAAAGAACATAAATAACACAAATGTGGTCCTTTGCAAAGGATGGATTGGAATTGACTTCTTTTTTTTGCCCATTTTATTTTCCTCTTCCAGATTTTCTCATTAATCTTCATGTATCAATAAGAATAAACTACTTAAATCCAAATGAAATCTACGAACACAGGGCAGATTTTTGTAGTATTATGAATCACAGTTTTTCGCTACTAGAGGTCGGATGTCTAAGTTGAAGAAACATAGAGCCGGTATTACCCCCAAATCCAGGTAAATCCAGGTTTATTACATAAGACGAAAGAGGAAAAGAAGAAAATGGAGAAAACAAAATTGCAGGGCCGACGAGTGATAAAGAGATGCGAAAGAATCAAAGAAGAGGTTTTTTTTTTATGGTGTTTACCCTCATAAGACCTAAATCCTCCTTCTCCTGATGATGAGTGTTTTTCTGTCCTGCTGTCCAAAAACAATATCGATCTGAAAATATGTTCTGCAAAGCTAAATATGAAACCGACGAACTTCAAAATGGAATCTTGTTTACAAAGCAGTGCTGCATTCAAACGCATACAGTTCATTTGGATTCTGGGGTTGCAAAAGGGAAACGAAGGGTTTGGAGGTGGGAAATGCTTAGAAATCCTGATTGCAAACGAAGCAATCCCTTCATCAGCAAACATTCCACAGCTATGGAGGTAGAAATCCTGGTTCAGATACCAACTACAGGCAGAGTAAACAGATAAAGGATGATCTGGGAAACTTACTTTTGGTTCAGATACAAATTACATAAGCAGGCTCCGATGTCATAACCATGCCATCGATAACTACGTTAGATGGAACCATCTAACGCCTTCCCACGAATTATTTGAACCTAATAATCAAAATTTGCATCATCTGAAAAATAGTTTGATTCATAAATAATACCTGCCCTTCAGATAAGAAGTAAAAAGAACACCAGTGAACTAGACAGGAACACATGTGCCAGAATAGTCTTTTCTATTAATCACATTTCTCAAATCACTAACTGGATACAAGAAAATAAGAAATGATGATTACATTTTTGGAACTAACCCAGTAATCACACTAGCGATTCCTTCCTATGAAGAAATAATGTACTTTCCCAAGAGATTCCAACGGAAACTGGAATTCTGGCGTTCAAATACAATGCCGATAACTAAGCCTGAACCTCTACTGGTCTAGGGCCATGTTCAGGTATCAACAAGCCAATACCTTCCTTTTGATTGGATTCGACTGAGCTTTGATATCTGTTCAGATATAAAGGATTTGATGTCAAGACCCTCAAATTCGAATTCCCTATTATTTCTAAAACTTCTGGCAATCCGTCACCACATCCCTTTGACATACCCACATCTATCCGAATCGCCTGATTTTTACAAACCCCGTTAATTCCACTCTCTTGAATTGTATGACCCATGATCATCCTTTTCGCACCAGGAATTGTCCTGAGGACATGTTCAAGCATAGAACAATCGCACTTTTTCGCCAATTCATCAGAGAACCTCCTTAACCAAACAACAGAATTCCTCCCACGGATTAAACCAGAAGGAACAACTCCTTGTTTCATTCCACTGATCCAATTCCTCACTTCCTCATTAATTCGATCCAAACCGTAAGTGACATGATCTGGTAACAGCCCTCCATGAACAAACACAGACTCGCCAACAACAGCAACAGTCAAATTGTTTGCCAGAAATCGACTTGAAATCGGGCCTTCTGGTCTCAATGCCGCAATTCTAGCCCTGATTCCATCAGTGATTTCACTTTTAACATTAGGGAAAACTGAAGGCAGTCCACGAAACGGATCCTTTGGCTTCTCTAACCCATTACAGAGACTCTTCATTGAATTGCCTATACAGTACCAATCAGCCCAAACCTTAAATTCATTGAGACCTGCCTGAGTAACGAACCTGAAATAGATTATGTAAGTTGAATGTCAAAAGCACTACCAAAAAGATTTTCTGGCTTTTCTTTCATGCAAATTGTAAGTTAATGCAACTTAACTTTTGGCAAAATATGAAAAATCGAAAACAAAAGTAAAAAAGTAACAAATCGAAACTTCTCAAAAATCAGTTTGTTTGAGCTTTTCTAGTGTTTTTACCTCAGAAAATGCTCTCGGCAGAGATCTCCTAATATCGAACTAGACACAAATGGCATTCTGAGCCATGCACCACGTGCATTGAATGGCCCCGAATGCAAATTGGAAACATAAGAATAATATGGCCCAAGATTTGAAGAATGTGCCATAAAACCCAAACATCGAATAACAACAAAAAAACTAGGGAAAATTTGACTTGTCCTCAAGAACCAGAAAAGAACAAATTATCGCAAAATTCAAAAATCTAACTCAGAACTTTAAAGTACTATCAGAAAAGATAACAAAATCCGCAAAAGTCAAATGGCCGAAAAATGAGAAACGGACCGGAGGGGATATACCATGGGGATTGGTATCCCCGGGATACCTAAAAGTTTCTCCAAATTATGAAGGAAAATGCCAACCGCGACCTAAGGGTGGTCGACAATGTGTAAAAAACGCATCGATATCCGAAAAAGTACATTGATATCCGGGGAAAATGTCCTAAAATTTCAACTTGTTTTGCATTATAGTATGAGTGTGTTTCCACTAATATTTTTTGTCCTTCATGCTAATGGCAATAGTCAATAGTCAAGTCGTTTTCGCTAAATGATATTATAAGTGATGAAGAATGACCTGCCAAGAAACCCGTAAAAGCATGGGTTTTAGTTCATTTAGTTTACAAGAAACTCATCCTACATTGAATACCGTGTAGTGCGCGCTAGGGGGTGGTTAGCAATGTCCAATTACCGAATGTATTCATAAGAAAGTTGAGTACAAAAATCAAACCAATTTTTAAACTATTTCCAAACACAGCTTAAGCCAATCAACCCAAACCCTAAATTGGGCTGCTTTGTTCTAAACCTATTTGTCCATAACTTGTTTTTGTTATTTTTTTTTTCTTTCCATAACTTTTTTATTTAAATTTTCTTAATTAATTTTGGAATTAATCATTCATCTTGACAAGATGCATCAGAAAAGATAAGAGAAATGGACCAATGTTGGGGAAAAAATCATATACGACAGACACTTTAGACAAAAAAAAAAAGAAGAAGAAGATATTTTTTGCGTCTTTAGCAAACTTTTTTTTTGTTGCTTTTGGTTATAATTTTTTTTTTCAGACTTCTCTGTTTTAATCCCAAAAAATATAACACAAATCCAATAAAAATTCAAAAAAAACGAACAAAGCACACAAATTGAAAAAATATATATTTAAATTCACAAGAACCCAGCCTTAATATTACTTCCCGCACCTGAAATCCCCGTCGATGTTCATGATCTCGTGATTCCCATTCATCGTCACCACTTTTCCCCCACACTTTTCCGCCTCCCTCCTCAGCTTCTCCAGAAAGTAAAGTATCTTCAGCTCCTCCCCGCCTCGATCGAGCACGTCTCCGACCTGGACCACCGTCGCCGCGCCACCAGTCCACCGGCCCGACGCGTCGATGAGGCCGGCGAGGGTCAGGGCTTGTCTTGACTTGTGGAGGTCGCCGTGGAGGTCCCCGATTGCGACGAGGCGGTTTGGGGAGGGGTATGTGGTTTGTAATGGAGGTGGGTTAGGGTTATTAGGGTTATTGTTAGGGTTAAGGGGGTTGGGGGGTAAGAAGAGGCCGCCGCTGACGGAGAAGTCAACGAAGGTGTCGACAAAGGAGGAGAGGAGGTGGGGGAGGGTTTGGCATGTGATGGAGGCGGTGGGATGGAGATGATCTGTTGTACTTGCCGCAGTATCTGATACGCCTACGCCCGCCATGTCTTCTCTCTCTACAAGTATTTTCTGCAGAGAGAGAGAGAGAGAGAGAGAGGTGTTCCGTTCCGTCATCTTTGGTATCCAATATAGTCAAGGTGGCTCAAACTGTAAACAGCACGTGCCAGATAGGAGTGGTAAATTTGTTTTCTATGTATCGTTGATTTCGGTTATCGTTTAAATTTAAAAAAAAATATTTTGGAAGAGAATAAATTCTTTAAATTTAAATTAAAGAATCAACTTGAATATTTAATTTTGTGTTATTAAATTTAAAAAATTATGCACAAAAATACTTGATATTTTTAAAAAATTATCATCTTTTTGTAGTGTACTCTCTGTTACAAACAGGAATGAAAAATTGAATGAAAACCAATTACTATCGAGAAACTCTAGTCTCTAAAAAAATTGAACATCCCCATATAAGTCAATAGTGGAGCTATCATGACAACTGTTCATCGACAACTTGAATGCGCTTTATTGGATCTGATCGTTTGATCAATCTATTGTTGGTGTACTTTTCATTTAATATGGATGTGTTATTGTCTCAATCTTGTGCAATCAATTGTATTAGATGCACACAATGAGTTGCAATCCTTATTATTGGTGAAATTCATACTCTTCCCAAAGAAAAAATTGTAAAAGCTAACAATAAATTCAAGCTCAATTAGGATGGCCGGAATTTTGAGTAGAAATAGGAATGTGATTATTAGAAATCAAATTCCTAGGAATACAATGCCTGAAGTAATTTGATTTTCGTGTCTGGATTAATTCAATAATCTTGTGTTGGAATCAATTATTTTGAAAATTTATCAAAGTCAATATTTCCTTTTTTTTAATTGACTGACCCATTAATCTAATTTTCCCACTGGGTGAGGGATGGATCATATTCTCACTCAATCTGGTAATGTGATTCCTGATCGGATGTGTCGTCAAGAAACATAATCCTACTCTTATATCTCCCAAACATGAAAATCTTGAAAGTGTGGCATCACATTCCTATTCTTTTTCCTTCCAAACATCGAAATTATGGAAATATGATATTACATTCACATTCCTTCTAAAAAATTTTACCATCCATACGGAGTCTCAGTAGAGTTTGCCTCAAGCTTAGGATTGATATACACGAACAAAATCACTCATGTTTAAGCTTGTGTTAGCTCGTTAAAAATATTAAAGAAATGAATCTCACACTGAGCAGGGGCGGAGGCACACGGTACAAGGGAGGGTGCCCGACCCTACTAGCTGTCAAATTTTCTTAGGGATAGGTATAATTTTTACCCTATTTTTACTAATTTGTCCCCAAATTTTCATAAAAATATGTATAATTTAGTTTTTTTGACCCCACAAAAAATCTCTAAATTACCCCAACTTGTTTTAAGTGCATAAAAATTCCAAATGTTTTCTTCTTTTCGAGAGTTGATAGTGCTAGAAATGAGACAATCATGAATTATTTTTCAAATGTAACAAGTCTTTTGGAGCCAATTATGAGGCAAAAATGAATTATTAGTGCATATCGATCTTATAATTAACCTTTTAATTTAGTTATTTTTGGACTTGTGCGTAGAAAAAATATATTGCATATGAATTTAATTTTTGACCACACTAACCAAATTCTTGGCTCCGCCCCTAGGAGTGAAATGAGTAATCACTTAATAACATCTGAAACTTCTCTACTCATTACCGATTGGTTTTGAGATAGATATAAAGTTTCTACATGGTATCAGAGAAGGGCCCGTTTCACCCTGTATTTTAAAAAATTCACAATTCACACCCCACAATAACAGACCAGCAAAAAGTCTGCACGATAATAGGACCCAAAAAATGGCCATCCGTGACAGACCTCAAAACGTGGCTACACGTGAGGAGAGATGTTAAG
Organism: Rhododendron kiyosumense; assembly: GCA_019656275.1. Lineage (NCBI taxonomy): Eukaryota > Viridiplantae > Streptophyta > Magnoliopsida > Ericales > Ericaceae > Rhododendron > Rhododendron kiyosumense. The sequence continues at coordinate 1,311,136 of BPLS01000711.1, forward strand.
GAAATGAATCCCACATTGCTTGAAAGTGGAATGAGTAATCACTTAGTAACATCTAGACACTCCACTCATTGTCAATTGATTTTGAAATGGATATAAAGTTTATTAAGAAAATGAATCTCACATTGTTTGAGCGTGGAGTAGATAATTATTTAATTTAATTTAATAATATCTAAGATCTCTTCACTCATTGTCAATTAATTTTGAGATGGATATAAAATTTCTGCAAAAAATTCGTTCAAGATCAGTTAATTGTGAAAAACTCAAACAAATGAAATTTGCATATATTTTTGAAGCCCATCAAGCTTTCAAACCAACCAAGCTCAAACAAACTATAACTCGGCTTGTTCGATATAGTATGATGCTTAAAAAATTTAACCGAGTTGAGATCGGTTTGTATCAGCAAGATTAATGTTGATTTGCGATCGGTTTGTCTCAAATATGGAGCGTCTAAACATATTTTTAAATTTCGTTTTCGCTAAACTATGGACAATCATGTTTTCATAGATTTCTGAAGAGATCATTCTCCTCACTTACATTAACTTCCTCTAAAATACTATTCTTATTTAGCCGAAACAAACTATTGGCATTAGAGCTCTATTTGTTCGGGAGTAAAATATTTTACTTATTTTTCAGTATTTGGTTGTATAAAAATGAGAAAAACATTTTACATGTTAAATAATTTCTTTTAATTGGATAAAAATAATTTATCCTTAAATCTTCCCTAAGTTATTTTCCAAAATAAATCTGCTGTCTTTTACTGCAATTCTCACTGCTCAATTTCCTCAATTGTCAATTTCAATTTTCTCAAATTTCTCCACCGTTTAAGTCCCTTCTCTCTCTCTACACTGTTTTGTCAATTTCTAAAAATATTTTTCAAGTGGCAATCAAATACCAAAAAATTAAAAATTATTTTTTTTAAAAATATTTTACATAAAAAACAATTTATATTTATATTGTAAAATATTTTACGTCGAATCGAAACCAACGTAGCCTAGCTTTTCCATTAGACCGACCAAGTTACTAGATTTATAAAACGTCACGTGTAGCAGAAACCCTAAACCCTCTACCAAGAAAAACCAAGAGAGAAGCACCCCAATCCGAACTTCCCCTTGATTCCTTCTTCTCCCTCCCACCCACCGCATTTGAAGGTGAGAGAGAGAGATGGATCGCATAGCAGCAGCGGAAGAGCAAATAGTGACGGAGAGATTGAGGAGAAAGCTGAACGATGTTAACACAGCCGCTCAAACCCATCTCTCTCCTGTCCAAGACCACGTCAATTTCACTCTCCAGGTTCCCTCTCTCTCTCTAAACATCCGCTTTCTTTGTATTTATGCACTGATGAATCCTCTGGTTGAAGCACCATACATTATTCAGATAATTGTTAAAAGATAATTACGAAATTATGAGGGTTAGCCCCCAAATTAAAGGAGTTCTTGCCCTTGTTCCATTATAGCATCATCTTAAGCCATGTTTTTAGGTGTTTAAAAAAGTTGTCTTCGAAAATTTAACCAAAAGCAGCTAGGTCCTAGCTAACTTTTCCGAGTTATTGTGTCTCTGTTATTTTTTTGCTTTGTGGATTAATGGGAAAGAGAGTGGATCGAAAAATGATGGCTTTTAGCTGTTTTATGTAAGGGCTACTTTTGGTGAGGTTTTTGGCTGAAAAGAACATGAAAATTTTGAACTTTTTGGTGCTATTATTCTGGGACGTGATAAGGATAATTGTGAAATTTGAGGGTTAGCCCTCAAATTAAAGGAGTTCTCACATCCTTACTCCTGTATAGCATGATCTTAGTCTACGTTTTGGGTGTTTAAAAAAGTTGTCTTTTTTGCTAGAAAATCCAAGTATAAACAGCTAGCTCCTTTCTAAGTTGTTTGAGTCGTTACTGTTTGGAACATGACGAAAGGAAGGGGAGGGAAAAGAAGTAAAATAAGTAAGAGGGAAATTAGAGGGAAGTTAAACAAAAAATGGAGAAAAAGTTTCTCTTTCTCTAGGAACCAAACGGAGATTTTTTACATATTTATTTTTGCTTTGTGGATTCATGCTTTCTTAGGTGTATTTTTGGTTGAAAAAGACCAGGAATTATGTAAACTATTTGGTTTTAAAGCTTGCTTCTTTTGACCTACCAAACACAGCCTTATTTTATAGTTAATGTTGCCAAGGGATGTCTAGTTAAGTATTTCATTGTTTGTCTCTCTCTCTCTCTCTCTCTCTCTCCCTCTCGTTGGTAGAACTGGACATTTTTCTTCAAACTTTCTTGGCAAACTTCAAATCCTGAATCTGTCCCTGCACGATGTGTGTTGTGTAACTCATTCTTTTGAATGTTCGCTGCAGCAAGCATACTTCAGATGCGCTTATGAGTGCTTTGACCGGAGTAGAACCCAAGATGAGATCAACAGTTGTGTGGAGAATTGCAGTGTCCCAGTCATGAGAGCCCAGAATCTGGTTGAGAGTGAAATGGCCAAGTTTCAGGTAAATGCGGTTTTTTATCTGGATATTGTGTGAAGCTTGAAGAGAAATTTTTGAGAATCGTTACCACCACCAATTTATGCTTGTTTGAACTCGTTAGAATTGTAGACAATCTTTGGCCTTAGCTGTTCCTTTCCCCATTCGTATTTCCATTTTTCCCTACGTGTGCATGCACAAATGTGAGGGCTACCACTTTGTGCTTTTAATGCCAAAAGGTTAAGAGTGTAGCCAATCTATCTCTTGGAGACTATTTTTTGCATTTAGTAGTTGGAGGTATTGATTGCAAACCAGGCATCACATCTAAAACAAGGGGTGCTAGCCAACATCTTGGTCTTTCCCAGACCCTATAAATGAAGTGCCAAAGGGGTGCACTTTTTTTGAAGAAGGCAACTGGGTGCAATTTTTAGTTGTTTATATTTCAATTTTCACAAGTACGTCACTTGCTTGAAGAAGGCAAGGTTAGTAAAGCTTTGACGGCTTGAATCATTCTGAAGATAGTGTTTTGGCCATGCAAATGAATACAATGGGAGAGAATGATTTACAAGTGCAGAGTATACTGTATACAGAGGACACTGTGTGCATAAGGCTCCCACTTGCTATGATTGGCATAGGGCTCCCACTTACAATAGTTTATGGAAGAGGTAGTCTTTAGGCTTACCCCAAGTTTTGGATGGAGAGGTTTATCTTAGTGACTTGAATTGGTTCCTCAATATTTGGAGTGGAAACATTGTCATAGTGTTAGGGCATTGCCTTTATCCTAAGAAGCACACATAAAGACATGCGGACATGTCATTTCTCAAAAAATTAGCGCAGACACGTTAGGGACAGTCTGAACATTAAATAGTGCAATATGTTCTACATACAAACATTATACATTTTATCTAGGAATTCATATCAAAGTACAGAACATTTTTTTGTAAAAACGGGAACCCAAATATTTGTGTCCAACATGTATTTGGAGGGTGAACCGGTGGAGTATCATGTTCGTGTCTGACATGTGTTGGACACAGACGCGTGAAGCCTGGTAGATGTGTCTATGTTTCTTTGCCTCTATATATACATCAAGAGTTTTAGTGGCATTGAGGCAATGTTCCATGGCTTGCATTTTCTCTTTATCTTGTCTTCATTGGGTTGAAGTATACTTGTGCTAAATTCTGAAGATTCTAAATTTAGAGCCCCTTAGTCGTAGCAGTTCTCCACCGTGTCCCCATTTTTTTAGAATTCCCGTGTCCTGTCTTACATAGGTCACAGCATGATAATTCAGCACTTGGAATGGAAGCAAGTTCAAGAGAAAACGACAGTATCATATCCATGTGAAGTTTAACTGCAAATGTGACAAAATTTACTGAGTCAGAGTGAGGCTCAACGTTGGTTGTAAGTTAGATTCATTCTAAATCCGTTAGATCTGTTGTCATGAACTTTGAACATGGTTAGCATGAACAGCCCTGTGGATTCAGAAAAATATTACCTTATCCATTCATGCTATTCCTCTTAATGGAACCAAATGGATAATAGATAAGGCAGTAGGCTAACTGGCTAAGAACAGCCAATTATAGACACTTCTTCTTTCACTTTTGTATTTTTATTTTGTTTCTTGGGATTAACCCATTATCTCTCTGGAATTGGGATGCAAATTACAACACCTTTAAGTCTATAAGTGTAGCCCATTCCTTTTCTTATCTTTGTGTAATCTAACTCTACTTTTGAAAATAACCCGGTTCTTTCTTAAACAACTTCTTCCCGAGTGTTCTGAAAACTTTTTGTTTGAAGTGTGTTGTAGCAATAGTATTGTAAGCTGATACAGCTTGTGCATATTATTTGAAACATCTTTTCTGATGCCTCCAGGAAAGAATGAACAGGTCTCTGATGGTCTGCCAAGACAAATTTGAGGCAGCCAAGCTCCAACAAATCAAAACTGATGCAATGAAGGATTTGGAGTCATGTGTTGACCAGTCGGTACAAGACAGCATCAAGACCCTGCCACATCTTGTTGGAAGATTGAAGGCCTCTCTCTCGATCAGCGATTAGAACAACATAGTCGTGTATTATCCATCAAACTACTGTGACCGTGCCTTATTTTGTTTCATTAATTTTTATGCTCTGGTTACCAATTGGTTAACTTCTATTTTGTAATGAGGCAACACAATGAATTATTCTAGCCCTCTCTGTTAGATCCCACTTCATTAACAACCGTGAGGGAGCAAATAGGATAGAAATCGCAACTTTTAGATGTTGCTTTTGTTGAATTGGTTACAAATTATGGCAGCAGTCTGATTAGATTGTTGCCATACAATAATTTCAAATGCTGAGCCTGCTAAATTTGTGTTGATTGGCTTAGGGTTTTCGTTTTGCTCGTTTCTCTGCTGGTTGTTAATAACTGTTGATGAATATCGCTGGGTGCTAGTAGGCAAACATAGCTTTTGGATTGACCTCTGTACCTAAGTTAGAGCTATCAGTTTTTAGTATTCCCTCATGAAACATAGCTGGAAATGTTCTCTCGCCCTGTGTTCGGATCATGGATTTGTAAAAATGAAAACAAAATGAACTAGACCGCATGGTCATGGCCCTACGGGCGAGCTAGTCCATGGTGGCTACATCTCTCCAAGAAGATAGCAAGATGAGTAAAGGATCTATATTTTTCTCTAAGGGTTTTCCATCAATTTATTTCCTAGAAAAGAAATAAGACCGATATGGTCTTTTCTCACACAGTCCACACCGGTGGTATGGTCTTTTCTCACGCAGTCAACACCGGTACCAAATGCATCACTGCATGGAATACTGCAACAGTGTGGCCTTGGGTGCCAAACTTGCTTCGCCCTCGCTCTTTGTTGTCTGCTCTTCGAACTTATCAATGGCGATATGGTGGTATATGATTCTTCAAACTTATCAATGGCAATATGATTCTTCAAACTTGCTTCACACGACCCTGCCGCATCTTGTTGGAAGATTGAAGGCCTCTCTTTCCATCAGTGAGTAGAACATGGTGGTATATGATTCTTCAAACTTTCAGGGCCACCATTATGCAGGTGGTTCAATAAATTTATGAACGCGTGACCTGATTGATTTGACTCTGGCGGCCAAAAGGCGTTAAGAACTTTAATTGTTTTTGTTTTATTAATTATGTGCTCGGTTGATGTTAAGTTCATTTAGTAGATGAATCGAATTCGAACAAGCTTTTACCGAGTTGAATCTCAAAAAGTTCACCATCGGCCAGTTCATTTGCATTGCTAGTTATTACCACCAAAATTAAGACTCGCTCTAGCCTAACTTATTTGATTTTGATTATTTTGTTTTTTCTTCAATTTTGTTTGTGTATATGGTCAAATTCTTTTGAATTATCCACTCATCTTCTTAGCAAGAATAATTGAAAAAAAGTATAAAAACTTGGCTAAATGGTCAAAAGGAGTCCACGATAGATGAAAATAAGCTGAAACTGACAAATTTGTTGCTTATTTTAATTGCTTTTAAACTTTTTTCAATATCGGTTTGTAGTTTTTGTTTGTATTTTTTTTGTCTTGCTCAACGAGACATATTGAAAGGCCAAATAATTCAATCAAAGAGCTAAAAAAATTTCACTGACAACGAAATATAAGTCACATATTACCATAAAGTAACAAATTCCAAATCCATCTTGCTTGGGATAGAGAGAGAAATTGCATTACAAACAGAAACATCAATAGTACAAATAACAAACGTTGCACACAACTTGTAAATAAGTACGAAAACCAACCCCTTTTTTTGTTTTATTGGCAAAAACAACATTTTATTCAAGGAAAACTTGACAAATGGTATATCAAGTCGGGGAAGGTAGGGAAATCCAACCAAAGATTGGATGAAAAGAAAAAAAAACACCAAATGAGACAAAACCCAATACACCCAGTGGACCGAGCCCAAAACACCTAAAAAGGCAAAGTCCTAAGACTCAAATGGGCCAAGCCGAAAAAAGAAAACCCAAAACCAACCCTTTAAACATACGAGGCATCATTATTTTTGGAGAAATTCTAAGTAGAAAGAAAATGTACCCCGAAATTACCCCAACATCATCATCCACAGACAGAGCAATCACAGCATACACAGTTGGAGTTAACGCATATGCCACACTGAGTTTTACATCGGTTGTTGCATATTTTCCGACTGCATTGTTGTCCTAAAACTGAATCCATTCACCACAAAGTCAATTCAAGAGAATCCTTGAGTTAAACCAGCTGTGCTATAGGCTATAGGTATATGCATTCATGTGCATACACCGCCGCGTACATACATATGGGTCCGTTTTATGTCTGAATTTGTTTTAGAATATATATATATATGTCTGGATTCTGAACCAAAGTTGAATATTTCGTAAACGCCTTTATCGATATCTTAAAATATTGATTTTTTTACAGGAACTCTGAATAAATTAATTTCAACAAAATGAGCAGCTCAGCTCATTGTTTTGGGACCCAAAACAGACCCAAAATGCATATGTACGGACACGGTGTATGTACATTCAACATGAATGTATGTACTCATATTCTTTTCGTATTTCGTTTACTAAGAGATCATCTTGCTATTTATTTAGTCAGAGAATCCCATCTTCAATTGTAGGTGTCTCTTGTTGAAGTGTTTTATTGTCGTAAAAATAATGTCTCTATGTAGTGAATGTTATGAATTTACCTTTTCACTCTTTCTTTGTCAAATTACAGAATTAAGCCCAAAGTATAAGGGAAGTTGACACTCCCTAAAATTGATGATCACACTATACCGCACAAAGTATAGGGGTGTGTGCTAACCTAATACATCCCGTTAAACCCCGCTAACTATACAGTAAAAAAAAAAAACCTCCGGGCCGTCATTATGCGGGTTTAATCCAAGATGCGCGGGACGTTTCATGAATTCTATGATTTTCGGAAAATGTTAGTCCTGAACTTTACATTTGAATGACCATTTTCCCCCCGGCTCTTTTTCGGCTAAAATGGTCGTTTTAGTCTTAACTGTAAAATCAGGTTTTCTACTCGAATTTTCATTCAGAAAAATGGTATAAGACCAGATATAGAAAGATTAAAGATCGAGAGTCTCAGATATTTGGTTGGACAGAATCGAGATTTAAAATGACCATTTTACACCTAATGGGCAAAATAGGTCAAAATTCTAGTTCCTAGTTCCGCCACTGCTTAAAATTTTCTAACTAACTTTAATTAACATGGGAAAATGAGTTTTAGGGCAACAAAAATGGAGAACGAACCTGTGGCCACAAGAAACATCAAGATAAGGAAAACTATTAGAACCCAGCGCTTGGAGTACGCCATCTTGAGAGAGAAAATTTCAGGAAAATAAACCAGACTTGTGTGTGTGAGAGAGAGAGAGAGAGGTAGCAAATGTAAGATGGGTCTTCCTGGTTTCATTCCTGACTTATCTAGCCCCATGTTTTCTTACACTCCCACTGTCTTAAATTACCTGCCCCTTGAAAAATTGTACAATTTTCGGTTTGAAAGATAAAGTACTTAAAGTATCATTTTTTAAGTTTTTTTTTATACCAAATTAAAGTAGCTTTTTAATATGGTGCAAAGAAATTTAAAAAATAATGCACAAAAATATTTTATTTTTTGATATCAAAATTGCAAGTCTTTTTGAAAGAGTCCAGCAAAAATTTAAGACAAATGGGGTAGAATACACCATTGGGTGATAAGCATCTTGGAATTTGGTTCACATTTGGATAATAAGTCAATAATGATGGCTTGGATGTGATATATATATCTTTTTTTGAGATAACAGACAATTTCATTGCTCATAAAAGAACAGAAAATTGCCCGAGTGAGGCTACAAACTCCCAAGCACCAGAGCCCGTCGTTGGGTACACAGACCTCAACGACCGGGTTATCCAAGGACGAATCCCCAAGGCGAGGGAGAGACACTCACAAATGCACATGAAAAAAGCTCCACACAGGGATAAGACGCTAAAGGTAACGAGAACGGCAGAGGTAATTTGCCCAGCCTCACCATCCTCCCCGTCGCGCAACTCACTGAGGGAACAGAAACACCCACAGAGGGTGGAGAAGGTTCCACGCAAGGAACAGACCGCTCCGAAACCGGAGGGAAACCGAAAACAAAAGAAAATAAAGACAGAAAATAAAAACTCCGGTCACCCACACTATCACCGGAAGCGCCGCCACGGGTCCGGCAACTTATTCGCCTGATGAGCTAAGCCTCCACAACTACTTCACAACACCCCGACCAACCCAGCCCTAACCCGCAGCAGAGAAGAAGGAAGGGCGGAGAGGGGGTTTGAGAGGGGGAGACGGAAATGGATCTGAGAGGAGCAGCGGTAGAGGGCGGTGAAGAAGTGGCGGAAGGGGGTGGCGAAGGAGGAGCGGCAGAGGGTTTGGAGGGGGGGGGGGGGGGTAAAGGGCTTGGATGTGATACGGATTTCCTAATTTTCCACAAGCGTTAGGCTATCTAGTTGGATTGAAAGCGAAGGTAGTTTTGGAAGCTTGTATGTTTGGAGTTCTTACTACTGATGCTTTTATGCATCCATTCAAGGGGCGTGAAAATATGGTGATAGGCAGAGAGAAGAAAAAGAATGCCAGTTAGCATCCTATTATAATTGTCAAAAGTAATTCTAATTAGGGTGGATAGTGCCATCGGAACGGGTGATCAATATTCCTTGATTTCATAGATGTCGACGAACTTTGGAACGAGGATTGTGTTGCTATACAATAATTCCGATGTTAATCCAGCAGTCTTGCTAAATTTTTGTTGATGGGCTTGGGTTTTCATTTTGCTCAGTTTCTCTACTGTTTCTTTTTTAACTGGAATATTACAAAGAAACTAAAACATAGTCCTGGGGAACATAACTCCCCTAGAATCATCTAACAAATACTGTTTGAGACAGTGTGGATACGAAGCAATAACGACAAAAGAACCGGTATAACTACTACAAGGAAGTTTGACAACTGCATTGGCACTCCGATTTGCTTCTCGAAACACATGCTGAACTCCTCCTTTAAGTCGATCCAAAAGGAACCTTCAAGGTTGCAATCGTTAAGAATATTACTTAACTCATTAGTACCTGATCCTTTCTCATTAAGGTGGCAAATTAGAGCCATAGAATTTTTCTCCACAAGAATGCCCTCCAAATTACACTCAGAATCTGTCTCCTCCTTTCTCTGCTGGTTGTTAAGGGCAAGAACAACAGCCTAGTTAAAAGATCACTTTATCTATTCTGGAGAGCATGCACACTCAAAATCAGCTCCAGTTGGTGCAATTGTGATCTAGTCTTTTTGCATAGAGCCACAGTAACTCGCAAGATCAGACAAGGTTGAACTTTTAAGACAGAGCTACAGTAACTCGATAGATCAGACGAGGTTGTAGACTCCGATCCTCATTCTTTAATCATTCCAACTTTTTGTTCTTCCCTCAGCATTTTTGCCGGCATGGATTCTCTCTCTCTCTGAGAACAAACACAGTCGCACACTTAACATCCCATCCTTCGTGATCATAATCAACAATTCTTGATCTCACTATGAACACCACCAAACGATCTGGAAATTGCTGCAAACTGCTGGAATACGATCTGAATGATCAAATCTAGGACTAGGATTTCATACTAACTAGCCGGAAATTGACCAGAACCTGAACCGCTACTATTTCTAAAGTTTGCTCTGGACTTTGAGACCAGGCATCTTTGAATCCGTACTTGATGAGGATTACGACACCATTATTACCCCACCACTCAAATCTACAACAAACCCTCAGTTTGAGATGATATAGGTATACATGTCGGAGAACGTGCTGCGTATAACATTCAATGAAGACAATTCAAGTAAAAGTGGCTTGCTCAAATAGAAATCACACATTTTGATTGGGTGTTTTGGCTTATACTGGTGTATATGCTCTAATAAGTGTTCATGCAGGCAACAAAGCTTTTTCCACACACCACCTCTGTACCTAACTCAGAAAATGTAATGTGCTTCCCTCATGAAACAAAGCTGGGAATCTGATTTCTCTCACCCTTTTTTTGGATCACGGAGTTGTGAAAATGAGAACAAAATGGAGTCAAGAAATAACAAAATGATTAAAGAAGGAAAATTGATTTCTACACTTATCCTTCCTCCGCGAAAATCTTCACAAATTTGGATATATAACCTCTAGAGATGGTGTCAAATTTGGCTATTTAGCCCTCGGTCAGCAAATACTTCATTCTCACAGGTTAGTTTAAATAGGATTATATTTCTTTCCTATTAACTACTTGCATTCAAGTATGAGGAAACCCAGGAGGACATGCTGAAAAGACAACTGTGGACCTGGTTTTTATGTTCATAAACAGAACGAATGATAATCAGGTCGTTTTATATGTGGTATTGTGGTTATAAACCCCTTCCTACTGCAGATACAGGTGGTTATCACTCAGAAGTCGAACAAAATGCGTGACAACACATAAAGAACAAGCAAACTAATCAGATGTCAAGTACTTTTTTTCTATTCCTTTAACGAAGAATTCAGCTATGAACTTCACACAGGAACACAGAACCTTTAAAATCTCACTCTTTGCCCTCTAAGATCTCTGTCTTTCATTGTTTTATCCTTGAGCAAATACATAAAATACGCTACTTCCAAATACATCATGTATGTTAAGCAAAACTTGCAAAAAGAGTTGAAAGAAGCTTTATTTGAGAGGAAAAGATGACTTCTTTTCTCACACAATAAACACCGCACCTAAATACATCACTTCATGGAGGACCGCAAAAGTCAGGCCTTCGATGCCAAACTTGCTTCACCCTCACTCTTGTTTTTCTGCTCTTCAAACTTATCAATAGCTACCTGAAGTTCGTCGGTACCTCCAACAGCTCTCATGGTGTAGAAATACACGCCAAACACAAATGCTGTCAACCCGCCCGCGACAACCATATTCTTAGTCTTTGGTGCAAGGCTGCCAAATCCCCCAGCCATCTCACGAAAATAACTTATTCTGAAGTGCCTTCAAACTGCAAAACTGGACACGGATCAATTGATTTCATCAGTTGCAGATAAAGTCGAGAATCCTCTTTTCCCCTATGACATGACATTTTTCCGGAACTCTTTCAATCGAAGACACATAGGGAACAATAAATATGATACAACCTAATTTTGTGGCCTTTTAGCACATATAGATCCACTAACTTCAGATACCAAAAGGTAACAAATCCAGAAAAGACATTCATCGAACATAATGAAACTTCTTGAAATAGTTTAACATCGTGATTGAAGTTCAATTCAGAAAGCAAAGGAGAAACAAATTACACCCACATAACTGGAAGTATGAAGCAAGTGATGATCTACTAGAACTCAACAAGGTTATCAACCATCTTTGAAACGTCCACAAGATATAACTGTCCTGATTTGTACACTTCCCCCTTGCTTTTCATTCAGAAAGACCCCAAAAACAAGCCCCAGAGAATCATATCTACAATTATGCACCTAATGGTACCGACCATGGCGTATATTCTACATTTGAACTTTAAGCTTAGATCGCGAGGAGGAGATCGGAACCAGATCGGTTAGCTGAGGAGGATAATGCTCGTCACATTTGCCTTATATTTTGATGACTACTTTGCAGAACCATGATGCTTATATTTTCGACCAGAAAGTGCATGCAGCCAAAGAAGGAAAAGCATGACATTTAGGTAGTGTTTGGTTGAGAGTTTAGTTTTGGTAGTGGGTGGAAAGAGAAATAGAGTAATGATTGAAGATAGGGGTAATGATTGGAGAGAGATAGAGAGAGATGAGAAAGTAATAATTGGAGAAATAGGGTAATGATTGGAGAAAGAAGTAGGGTAATGATTGGAAACAAAATTAAAACTAAAACTAAGTGGGGTACCGAACAAAGCCTTAATAACTACGATTGAGCAGGCAGAATAAGAATTAGGAAAAGGTTAAGGTATTACAAGTCACTAACACTCGGTTTGGATAGTTATGGATTTCAAGTAACCGAGGCACTTGGCCCAACGGTTGTCTATCTGCATTTTAGTGTAGTGAGCATGTGGATTCAACTCCTATGGAACGAAAGTTGACCTTGTTAATGGGTTGGGATGGGGTTTAGGTAGTACAAATGCTTTGGTCATATGACAAGAAAACCAAGTTATGGATTCCAATTGAATAGATGTAATGGTTAATATCATCAACAGTGGAAAACAAGGGAAAGAACTCAGGCTAGAGTAGGTCTTGGATATTCCTGCGCACCTAACGGGTATGACAAAAAACAAAGGAAATCCTTGGTAGCTGGGTAAGGCTGCGTACATTAACCCTTCTCCAGACCCCGCAATGGTGGAAGCCTCGTGCACTGGGTTTGTATTTTAGGTGGGCCAATATGAAATTGGAATCGAATCATTGTATTGACAACAAAGAAAAAAATTATCAAACAAGAAAACCATGCACATTCACGTACTTGGCCCAGAACAAGCCGATTTACCTCCAATCTCACATCAGATACATCGAGTCCAAAACAATATAACATGCTATGCGTTAGGGGCATTTTGGTATGTTTCAGGCATTCGAAATAAACTAACTTGAATTGAAACAAGAATGCATACCTAAACAATAAAACCAATTGGAAATGAATTAGGGTTTTGAGTCAAGAGGGGGTTTGGTGGGAAGAAAGACAGACGGAGAGGAAGAGCTGGGCTTGCTGGCACTGGGAACGCTTCAGAGCGGTGCCACCGCTGGAACAGAGGCTCCGAACGGCCTCTACTTCGGTGGGGCAGGCCTCCGCCACCAGGCACTCCGCCAGCGATCGGTTCAAGTGGCGGCAGGCCGCCTCCTGCCCCGGACCCTTGGGGACACGACGGTGGCACTCGCTCAGGGCCCGGTGCAACCGCTCGCACAGGACCCCGTGGCTTCCTGCTGACATATCTTATGTCGGCCCCACAAACCGTATATTTTTGGTAGATGGGCTTATTAATATGAAAGAGGGACTTACAATTCTGTAAGTATAAATTAACTGAAGCACATAAAGATACAAAACCCAATAAATCTGTAATCTGTAAGAGTGCCTTAGGATTTGTTCGATCAAACAACCCTAATACAACAACGGAAAGTTAGGGTTTTTGTTCGAATTTCAATCAAACAAACCTAATGAAACAACGAAAAGCTAGGGTTTTGTTGGATCAAGCAGCAAAATGGTGGAAAACTGAGGGAGAAAGGGGATGAATGAATGAATGAACGAACGAACCTGATAGTACTCTCTGAGAAAGCTTGGCTAGAGCGTCCGGTGAGACGAATTGGAGGTGTAAGAGTCGAGTAGTCGAGTACTGGGTTGGGCCGGGTTAACTTTTCAAGGAATTGTAGCCCAGCACTAGACTGAACTCGACCCGGACAAGAAAGAGCAACTAGTAACTACACATCTTTCTGCTCCAATTATGCAAATTTTAGGCTGCGTTCTTATAAATTTAAAAAAGTCTGAAACTTATTTCGATATATTTTTTCATTTTTCCTAACTTTTTATTTAGTTTTTCATCGTAATTTTTGCGATTAATTGTTCGTCTCAACAAGATGAATCGGAAAAGTATAAAATACAGACCGATGTTGAAAAAATTCAAATAGAACCAAGTTAACATATTTCGTAACTTTTTGTTTAGCTTTTCATCGTAATTTTTGTGGTTAATATGGACCGATGTTGAAAAAATTCAAATAGGACGACACTTTAGACAAATAAGACAGTTGTTTGATACTTTTTTTTTTGTCTTTAATGAAATTTTTTTGCTTTCCGTCATAATTTTGTACTTTTTAGACTTCTCTCGTTGAGATGGATGATTAATCCAAAAAATATGATACAAATCTAACAAAATTCAGAAAAGACGAAGAAAACACACAAAACTAAAAAATTAATTAAGTTCGCCCTTCTATTGTACTTGCGCAAATTACAAAATTATGTTCAAAAATTACAGATATAATAATAATAATAATAAGATACATGCGATTTTTTTTTCCTACAAGCTAACTTCTACGAGCAAGAACGTTTGCACATATATTGTTCAAAGCTAAAAAAACTGCTTTGAAATATGAATGGGTTTTGATAACATTTATGAGTTGAGTTTTGTTCACCCCCCTCCACTTAAGAGGGTGAACATTACCCTCCTCCCTATTGGTTGAAATGATGTGGACCCCACTACGAAGTGATGTCATGCTTATCAAAAAATGTATTGCATGGTAAGCATGACACACTTTGTGGTGGGATCCACACCATTTCAACCAATGAGAGAGAGGGTAATGTTCACCCTCTTTTAAGGAGGATGAACAAAATTGCTGTAACGCCCCGATTTTCGGAAATAAAATCGGAGGTATTAAATATTGATTTCCAAAAATATAGTAATTTAAATTCGAAATCCAAACTGGATAATTCTTCCTAAAGATTCGCCTATTACAAACTATTAAAGGAATACTGAAAATAGTTTTCGTGGTAATAATCTAGACAAAATAACAGAGCTGTCTTCTAGGATCGATACGGATTCCAAGCGTATTCTGGCTCAGTCTCCATCTCTGGATTCGTCTCTAGCTCTAGGTAGTATCGCCCTCCTTCAGGGTCCTGAGTCTTCCACTGATTTTCTGCAAAATCTGACACGGATGCCAGACAATCCGTGCCTGAGTGAAAATGTTCACCCCGTAATATAATCCAACCCAATCACCCCTCCTTACATTACAGCTAGCAGGTAACGATATATCATCAATGCAAGAAGGTAAAATACTCATAAATCTATTCATTATCGATCAGTAGTCTAACAACAAGGAACATTTAGTCATGCCCAGACCATAACTAGGGTTTGTCCATCTTAATCACCACATCAAAATCACCACGAGGCTCTCACCAATTCTATCATCACAAAATATCACTAGACCACCTGCCAGGTTTTATCAAAACATCACTGAGCTTACTTTGCCAGGTTTTATCATCAGAAAACATCACTGACCAACCGTCAGGTTTTATCAAAATATCACTGGGCTTACTTTGCCAGGTTTTATCATCAGAAAACATCACTGACCAACCGTCAGGTTTTATCATCGCAAAACATCACTGACCAACCGTCAGGGTTTTATCAGCATAAACATCACTGGGCAATTCGCCAGGTTTTATCAAAACATCACTGGGCTTACTTTGCCAGGTTTTATCATCAGAAAACATCACTGGGCTTACTTTGCCAAGTTTTATCATTAGAAAACATCACTGACCAACCGTCAGGTTTTATCGTCAGAAAACATCACTGACCAACCGTCAGGTTTTATCAAAACATCACTGGGCTTACTTTGCCAGGTTTTATCATCAGAAAACATCACTGACTAACCATCAG
>BPLS01000711.1:1355639-1366111 GCA_019656275.1 Rhododendron kiyosumense
ATATGTCAACCAAACACCGGAAAATAAAAGTTTAAAATTTATTTTTTCAAAAAACATTTTACATGGAAAACATTTTACATTGTAAAATATTTTACATCGAAACAAACGGAGCCTAATAATCCTGCATGCTGCTGGAGTTATCTTATTTAATTTTTGGGGAGTGATTTTCGCACTTTCCTTCTTTTTTTTTTTATAACCGCACTAGCTCCCTTTTTTAGTTTGTTTTTATTCATGTAAATTTATAACATTGATCTTTAATTATCTTACTTTTTCATCACATTTGAGGGCAATATTGTGTTTTTACATTGCTAAAAGACAAAAGGGGCTGGACGTACGTGCGGTTATATAAGAGGGAAGTGCGACAATCACGTACTCCCCTAATTTTTCCCCTCAAATTAACTCAGGTAGACACAAAGTATAGTGATAATGTCCCATTTCCTTCTCAAAAGGTAATGATTAACCGTAAAGAAAGGCAAATCTTTGCATAAAATGTAAATTAATTTAAGAGATAGCTAGAAGGGTACATAAAAGGGTAAAAGGGAATGAAAGGATGAGGATCCTCGACTTGACTTTTCTGTTGACCCAATTTCGGGTCCACTTCAATAATCTAAGTGGGCACAACTATTATTTAAAAACCTACACTTCTTAAAATTTCCTTACTATTAGCTTTAATTAACATTGTAAAATAAATTTTAGTGCAACGAAAGTAGAGAAGGAACCTGTGGCTGTGGCCATGAAAAACATCAAGATAAGGAAAATGATGAAAACCCAACTCATGTAGCTCACCATGGGGGTGGGCGTTTGGTTTGTTAAGATGGGCTTTCCTGCAGGTTAGTTTCATTCCTCACTTACATCCTGCAGGAAATAAATAGAGAGAAAGAGCATCTTAAATACTTTAGAAGTTTTCTAATCTTAACAGATTAGAATTACTTCAACTTCTACTCTCTAATATATAGGTCACCAGGTCATGACCACATGGGCGACCCGATTTGGTTTCGGACCGGCCCCAACTTCCAACATCTCCCACTCGTCCATGCATGGGCATCATAACAAGTTGTATCAATATCTTTTTCATCTACCCAACTAAAAAATAAACTCATACGCGCTAATGAACCATGCGATCGCTGGAGCACCCGCAAGTGGGAGCTCTACACTAGAAACTCTTTTTAAGAGCCAGCCTAGATTCTGCCAAGCGATAGCTGAGGGTGCAAGGCAAGCTAGGGATCCAAACCACAATCGTCTAGATGGCTAACATATGGCGCCTTTGATCGATGTTTCCAGATCGAAGCAAAGGGGGAGAAGGCTTATAATTTATTTTTTTGCAAAAACTGTTTTTTTTTTTCAAAACTGTTTTTTTTATTTTTTTTATTTTGCAAAAACTGTTTTTATATCCCCAAAACACTTTTTTTAATAAAACCTTTTTTTTCAAAAATTGTTCTTTTTAATTTTTTTTCAAAAACAGTTTTTTTTTTTTCTTTTTCCCAAAAACTATTTTTTTCAATAACCTATTTTTATTAGTTTGAAAACTATTTTAAAAAATTATTTTTTATGTCCTAATTTTTAGATTTTATAAGTTGAAAATGTGATGTGGCAAGTTTTTGTTCTTCAATTTTGATTGTATCATTGTGGACCTTTATATTGCTAATCTTAGCAACCCCTTAAATGGATAAGTGGATAACCAAAAGATGATGTGACAACTTTTGATTATTGACGATCGATCGACAATGTACATATAAAAACATATTTCATCTGTCCTCAAATAATAGTCCAGTATTTTATTTTGAGTTGTTACTATATTCTGCCCTAGCATATACAGAGGTTGCTCACGCAGGTGCCAGTTTCTTTCTTTTCGTGGCATTCATCGTTGCATTCTGTCTCTTCGCAAACTGCTTTGGTTGCAACAACTAATGCCTTGTTTGGATAGTGATTTGAAAAAAATTTCTCAACTCAAAAAATACTCATTACTCATACTTTCAATCATTACTCACACCTATCTCCAATCATTATTCTCATTAATTTCTCTTTTTATCTTTTTCCAATCATTGCCTATACTTTCAATCATTTCTCACTCCACTAATAATCCTACAAAAAATTTCAAAATTTTCTCAAAAACTCATCCAAACAAAACATAAATCAAAATTCACCACAAAATCAATTCAAGACGATTAATTTGTCTAATTATTCACTCAGAAAATTACCGCAAGCACATAGGTGGGCCACGCATGTGATATCAGCGGCGGGGCAAAGTCCCTCGCAAGGCGTCCGATTGCATCCTTGTCCTAAAACTGAATCAATTCACCACAAAAATCATTTCAAGACATTAACCCTGATGGTATTGCTGGAGTTGTCTTAATTTATCTTCTTTTTTTCCCCCCCTACTCCCCTTGTCCTTTTTCAGGGTCTATTAGGATTCTGCGTGTCGTTTTTAATGATTTATATCTTATGATGACATATTTTTAAAATCATTGTCTTATAAAAATAATTAAGATCCATATTGTATATTTTTTACAATATACATTGAGAGATATAGACCATTAAAAATGACACGCAAAATAATAGACGACACTTAAATGCGGCGGATGGGCAGTGTTATCGTTTAAGTTCCCATTGCGTATATAGTATATTTTACCAATCTTCAATTGTTGCGCCTACTTCACCTGTATATACACGCCTACTTTTGAATATATAGTTTATTGTGTTGAAAATAATGTCTCGATTGGAATGTCAATAGGCAAAAGTTGGTCATGAATTTTTAACTTTTCACTCTAAATTTTTGGAGAGTGATTTTTTCGCATTTCCCTTCTTGATAATCGCACTCTTTTTTTCTTTTCTTTTTTTTGACTTTATTCATGTCAAATTACAGTATTGCTCTTTAATTATCTCGTTTTTCGTCACATTTAATGGCAATATGGTATCTTCACATAGCTAAAAATGTGACGTGCAATTACAAAAAAGAGGAGTGCGACAATCACTTCACTCCCCAAATTTTTTTCCCTCAAATTAACTGAAGTAGACCCAAAATATTGTAGTGATAATTTCCCTACGTATACTTTTGGATCCGCTTCAATAATCAAAGTCTGCACGACTATTATTTAAAAAATCTACGCTTCTTAAAATTTCCTTACTAGCTTTAATTAACAGGGTAAAATAAAGTTTTAGTGCAATGAAAGTAAAGAAAAAACCTGTGGCCATGAAAAACATCGAAGCAAGGAAAATGATGAAAACCCGACTCATGTAGTTCGTCATCTTCAAAGAGAAATTTTCTTAAAAATAAAACAAGGGCTGTATGAGAGAGAGAGAGAGAGAGAGAGAGAGAGAGAGAGAGAAGGGGGTAGCAAAGTTAAAGATGGACTTTCCTGCAGATTTCATTCCTCACTTATCTAGCCATATTTATAAGGTGTACGTACGTATATATTCTATCGTATTACAAATCGCGTCTATTACATCCCAACGTTTACAATGCGCATTTAAATGGTTCCCGAAACTAACTCCATTCAAATTGACCGTTAAATACGGGGGTATTTGTGAAACTTCCTCTTTTAAAGACCATCGGTACCCCCACAAAACTTCAAAATATATAGGTGAAAATGTATTAGGTTGAGGTTTATTTTAGGTTTTAATTTGGATTTCTTATATATATCAAGTACTTTTCTTATTGGTAAGCATGCATCTTGCTTATCCTTTTTATACCAATTTCTTTCTCTCTTCCCAAAAAGTCACTTCGCGTTACTAGACATAGAGTAAAGATTTAATTAATTCATGATGGCGTGGAAATTCAATTACAAAGAAATTGGAACGAGTATTAATTTGACACTAATTATTCAAGGAGTAAATAGCTCAACTTTTACCAACTTTTTCAAAACTGAGGTGACGGTCATTCAAAACTAACTAGGCTAGTTACTAGTTAGTGGGCGGAAACCATGGAATCGTACATTTTATAGGGTCCAAAAATGTTCATGTAATAAATTAGATTGATCGGACATCAATAGCTATATGCAAAAATTTTGGTTTATAAAATAAACGGTCTGATTCTGTCACGAGTTTTTTAAGTTATATTGTCCATGACGTGATATTTCATAAATCAAAATTTAATTTTTAATATAACTATTAATGTCCAATCAAATTGAATTTTTACGTGAACATATTACTATTACTGCAGTGAACGTTGAGTGATGAAAACTATGGAATTTCCACCTCATCCGCAATAGAATTTAATCTCCCCTTGTATATTGGCACATGAGAAGTAACCAAGGTCAAATCATGTCAACTTCCAGAATGCACTAATTAGTTTACATTACCGACTTCTTTATTTCCTTTTCTTCGCTCCTACCGTTAGTATTTTTTTGGTTTAATTAATTTGGTTTATTAGACTTTCAATGATTAATTAATTTTGTTATCACAGACTTTCACATGATTGATATATCTCCATTTTAATTCTTCTCGTGATACACGCAAAAGATTTCTTCTACCAAGTGAGAAAATATATTATATATAGTGGGCTTTGAGATTAAACACATAATATAAATCTTAAAATAGTGAATACTCCTATATTTTAGTAACTCGTGAGTTGCGAGATTTCTAATGAGTTGAAGTTTTTAATTCGATTATAACTTTATAAGGTGTTGAATAGATCATCATGGTTTCCACATGCTGTCAATTATTGCCATTAGAGCGGATCATTAATTTTAAAATATAACTAATCAACTCAACATATATTCGTCACATCAAACTGTAGTAACAATACGTAATAAGCTAATACTTTGTTTATTATACCAAGTGGAGGAGATAATTAAGTCGATTCTAAAGTTGATTACTCTTTCTTTCAGTCGATTTCAAAAGCGATTGGTGGATGTTGTACACATTAACAACTGGTTTGACAATCAATTGTTGTGAAGTTCGTGATTAATTTCACAATGAACTTTT
This sequence comes from Rhododendron kiyosumense, assembly GCA_019656275.1. Taxonomy (NCBI): domain Eukaryota; kingdom Viridiplantae; phylum Streptophyta; class Magnoliopsida; order Ericales; family Ericaceae; genus Rhododendron; species Rhododendron kiyosumense. The sequence goes on from BPLS01000711.1 coordinate 1,360,563, forward strand.
ATCGATAGCCAATGCACAAAATTTGAAGCTACAGAATCAAATATGTGCTTGTGTTTATCTAGTTAGAGAAGCCAAGCTATGTGGTTTTTTTTTTCTAGCGTTAAAGGACAGGAACACAAGCACATATTTCATTTTGTAGATTCAAATTTTGTGAATTGACTCTCGACTATGGTGTAGAACACGTGGAGATCCAATTCCATGATGAGCTAGACCATGCAAAGTCTCGAAAATCCAAACGATGTTTAATTTCCGTTTACCTGATCTGGTAAAATTTGGACAAGCTCGAAATATGCCGAAACTTAATGAATTAAGATCTGATTCTTTTGTTCAAAAAGAAAGTACGAAAGAGACAACAATCGAGTTTTAAATTTGGTATTAGGGTTCTCAATGTCGATCGGTAAAGGTTGTCATCACTCAGAACCAAAAGTGTGGATCATCGCAGAAAGAAGAAGCAATCTAATCGGATGTCAAGTTCTTTCTTCTATTTCTGAAACACAGCTTTCAGGCTCAGCTATGAACTTTGTAAAGAAGATTTCAAAATCTGATCACTCTTTGCCCTCTAAAGATCTGAGTCTTTTCAGATTGTTTCCCTAACCAAATGCATAAAAATGCTTAGCTACCTAATGTTTTCAAATTGGGATACGTATCGTGTATTCTTTACTCCTATTTATTTTATGTATCGTATCGAGATACATATCGTGTATCATAAGATATGTTACTGAAAACAAAAATAATATAAAATAATATTTATACTTAATTATAATCTAAAACTCTGTTGAATATATGAAAAATAGGCTTTTAGGATGAAAGTTTTCAAGTGTCCCAAGGAGGGTCTATCATAGTGAGGCTTTCTATTGCCTAAGTCTTGCAATATATGATCGAAATTTGTTTTTTCTACTATTTGTGCTTTGAATTTTGGTTTTCTATAAATGGTTTCAATAATGTTATAATTAGATCAAATGATTCATAATGCATTGCATTCCAATTCTTAAAATATGGTATAATTTCTTCTCAATTAGAAATCGTAAGATACATTCCGAATCAGGATACGCTATTATATATATCGTAAGATACGTCATTATATCGTATGACTTCTATACAAAAAGGATACGGAGTGGGATACGTATCTTTTTTGGAAGGAAACAATACGAATCATAGGATACGTATTCCGTATAGTAGGATTTTAACAACCATGATGAGTGACAAGAAGCTTTATTGAGTGGGAAAGATGACTGATATGTTCTATTCTCACACGATCAATCAACACAGTAGATCACTGCATGGAGTACTGCAAAGTCAGGCCTGAGAGAGAGAGAGAGAGAGAGAGAGAGAGAGAGAGAGAGAGAGAGAGAGAGAGAGAGAGAGAGAGAGAAACTGAATTTCGTTTTTCACTTTGATCCCATAACTATGTGTCTGTTTACTATCTATATGAATGTGGGTTAGGAGGGGTAGGATTTAATTTGTTTATGGAGCTTCATCGCTCATGATAATACCTTGTCCGTCGAAGATGGATCTGAGAAGTAGTAATTAGATGTATATACGAATGTGGGTTAGAATTTGTTGCGGAAAACCGTTATTTGGTACTGCATCGATCTCAAGTTAGACTTAGACCGGGACAACGATATTAATCTGTTTTCATCTTTTCTATTTGTCGTTGTAATGAACATTTTGATTAGGTGAATATGAGAGCTAGGTACGTAGCTAGCCAACTTCTAGGAGTGACATAATTGATTGCATTGATCTCGGTAGCTACGCCGCCCACGGAATTTAAAAAACCTACAGAAGCATGCGTTATACATTCTGTGGAACGTCATTCTTACCAAGGTTGTATATCGTTTTGGAAGGATGGGTTTGACCATGCTGTATCCAAAGTGTGTTCACTTCAATCAACCTTTTTTTTTTTTTTTTTTTTTTTTTGAGGTTGATTGAATTTTACAAGGAAGAAAAGATTGTTGCTGAAGACTGTTCCTTTTTTTTGTTCCCTCCGTATTTGGCATTCCTATATATACGACTTTTTGCTTGCTTGAATTCGCTTATATGAAATAGACTTGTGAAACTAATTCTGAAGAAGGATTAAGGTGATCAGTTCGTAGGGTTGGTCAATAACAGCACAACCTGCGTGTCAATATTCCAGATTGAGGTCACTTATTTTTCAGAAAGCGTTCGGCACGGGCAAGTCGTAAGATTTTGTATGATGCAATAATAGACAAGGAAAATTAAATCGGATGTCACTGTGAAGATAGTTTTCGATACTAGTGTAAGGAAAGGGGATATGTTTTTTGCACTCTGATTTTGTGAATTAATTCACACTCCTTTTTTTGGTCTTTATCCATTTGAATTTTCTTTAACCAACTGAGCTGTAACCATAAATGCTCGATCTCTGGCCGGAAACGGAAATGAGAAAGCAAGCATGCAGCCACACTCTAATTGCTTTGTCACAGTGAACAACACTGGCCGGGCAAATAACTAATCTCCACTGGTACTACCCTCTTGTTAGATGGAGCCCGATTGGAAGGATACCAGCTAGAAACCGCCAAAGAAAGAACTTAATCGAGTATATACTACGTATGGAGGAGATGACAATATTTATTACTGTACTAATTAATAATCCGGTGAAGGAATTCAACAGATTCTGCCAAGCGACAGCTCAGGGTGCAAGCTAGGGATCCAAAACCACAATCGTCTAGATGGCTAGGCTAACATATGGCGCTTTTGATCGATGTTTCCAGATCGAATTAATCAAATGGGGAGTAGGCTTAATTTGTGCGTGTGTTTCGTGATGAGTTGAGTCGGTCGAGTGAAAAAGGATGGAGGCTATGTTCCCCATATATCTTCACTAATATTGTTAATTAATTACTTCAACTGAAATAGTAGATCGAGGCCTTTGGGGTTTAGATGGGCATTCAGTAGCTTCTGCGAAGAAGAGCCATATATATATGGAGGGGGAGGATTGTATATATGCTATTGAGGGCCGGGGTAGCACAGAGTATTACTATTCAGATGCGAGACGGCCAAGTATTGTTTAATTAGTCGTTATCATCAGAGATACTACTATTTGCTTAGCAAGTGCTTTTCATTCTATCGAGTTTTCTTTTGTTCCCCGTAATTGTAACAAAAATTAAGTGGCTCATTCGTTAGCTAAGTATACATGTCCTTTCTATCGAGCTCTCTACGACTTGGGAAGGAAACTTTCTGGGCTGGCCTGGCTTGTTGAGAGGCCTCGTTAGATCGATGCTCCTACTTTTCAATATAGTAATAAAATGGTTGCGGACTGAAGGGAAAAATTGAATGGATCTCATTTGAAGTTTTATCTTAAAAAGAGAGTTTTCTGAAGAGTTAAGATTGGTCAACGAGTTCAAACTTATGTTGCATCCGAAAATCACTAGTGGAAAAATATGGATATTCACGAAATTTATGGATGATATGGTAACCAATTTTTTAAGCTTCTGTTTGCTAACAACAATTTTTACCTCGCTTGTCTTTTTAAACTGGTACTAGCTAGTAACGTATTATTGTGACTAGTTACGATCGATCGATAACGTACATATAAAAACATACTCCATCTGTTCTCAAATAATAGTCAAATATTTTAAACTAAATAAGCGACTCGAATCATCTTTCTGAGACTAAAAATAAATTCTAAAGATGTATGTATGTGCTCATAACACGACTGCATAAAAGATTAAATTATCCCTTTGTGCCAAGAGAGAGAGAGAGATGGATTGATTGATTGGAGTATTACCGATACGAAAACCATGATTCCATGAACCCTTTTGAACAGACATAAAAACAAGAAGTTGAAAAAGTAGTAACACTACTAGTAATAATCAAGAAGTGAAGGCAGAAGCCCCATGATGAACACTGTCAGACAGAGGCAGCATCTCATTTGGAGTGGTATTTTTCCAGCCACGCCCGCCACCGCCGCCCAATGTTACAACTCTTCGGGAGAGCATACACAGATGTCGCTCACGCAGAAGCCAAATTCTTTCTTTTTGCGGCATTCATCCTTGCATTCTTTCTCGTCGCATTTAAGTAGTGTACTGACTGCTTCAACTAAATCAAAATTCACCACAAAATCAATTCAAAACCATTATGCTATGTTTGGATTTAGATTTTTAAAAAAATTGAAAAATAGTAAGGGATAATAAGTGGAAAGAGATAGAGAGAGAGAAATGTTGAAAATAGAGGAATCTAAGGGAATTTTTTGAAAAATCCCCAAAGTAAAGAGAACAAGGCATTAATTTGTCTAATTATCCACTCAGAAATTACCGCATTTACAGCATTTACATTCGCCGGGCAAGCATGTGACAGGGCCGTCGGTGCAATGATCCTCGCAAATTATCCGAATGCATCTTTGTCCTAAAACTAAATCAATTCACCACAAAAATCATTTCAAGACATTATCCCTGGTGGTATTGCTGGAGTTGTCTTAATTTATCTTCTTATTTTTTGTCCCTACTCCCTTTGTCCTTTTCAAGTGTCTATTACGATTTTGCGTGTCATTTTCAATGACACATATCTTATGATGACATTTTTAAAATTATTGTCTAATAATAATAATTAAGATCTATCAAATAAGATCCATATTGTATATTTTTTACAATATACATTAAGAGATATAGACTATTGAAAATGACACGTAAAACAATAGAGGACTCTTAAAAAGGAGCGGATGGAGTAGTGTTATCATTTAAGTACCCACTGCGTATATGGTATACTTCACCAATCTTCAATTGTTGCACCTACTTCACCCGTATGTACACGCCTACTTTTGAATATATAGTTTATTGTGTTGAAAATAATGTCTCAATTGGAAAGTCAATAGGCAAAAGTTGGTCATGAAGTTTAACTTTTCACTCTAAATTTTTGGACAGTGATTTTCGCATTTACCTTCTTTATAACTGCACTCTTTTTTTCTTTTTATTCATGTCAAATTACAACATTGCTCTTTAATTATCTCGTTTTTTGTCACATTTAATGGCAATATGGTATCTTCACATAGCTAAAAAGGTGATATGCAATTATAAAAAAAAAAAGAGAGGAGTGCGACAATCACTCCTCTAATTTTTTTCCTCAAATTAACTGAAGTAGACCCAAAGTATTGTAGTGATAATTTCCCTTTTGCTTCTCAAAAGGTCATGATTAACCGTAAAGAAATAGTACAAATCGTTCAAAAACCTTGCATCAAATTTAAATTTAAGATATATAGAAGGGTAAAAGGGAAAGGATGAGGATCGGGGACTGGACCTTCCTGTTGACCTACCTACGCATACTTTTGGGTTCACTTCAATAATCAAAGACGGCACGACTATTATTTAAAAAACCTACGCTTCTTAAAATTTCCTTACTAGCTTTAACTAACAGGGTAAAATAAAGTTTTAGTGCAATGAAAGTAAAGAAAGAACCTGTGGCCGTGAAAAACATCAAAGTAAGGAAAATGATGAAAACCCGATTCATGTAGCTCGTCATCTTCAAAGAGAAATTTTCTTAAAAATAAAACAAGGGCTGAGAGAGAGAGAGAGAGAGAGAGAGAGAGAGAGAGAGAGAGA
>BPLS01000711.1:1366511-1397991 GCA_019656275.1 Rhododendron kiyosumense
AAGTTGACTGGCTAAAAGTCGAAAACCCTACTTGCATCTACAAATCCAAGGCGAGCCATAAACTAATTCCCTTGGGTACGATCCCGGACTTCTCCGGATTATTATGCTTCAAATGACGTATTAAGCCCTACGCTTGGGGTAATATTCTTCTACACGGAAGTAAACGAAGCACTTGGCTTCCAAGATTGTGCCAACGCTCGACACTCATCGGCTGACCTCACCTTTGCGTCACCACAGGGTTTTGTAACCGTTTGCACAATGAGCTGGCACCTTCACGTGCCATTATCCTTATCCCATTAACTGCTCGGATGACGTCACAGTCGTCATCAAGGTCGAGGCCGTTATTCCCATGTGGTTGAGCTAGAAACTTGGCCCACATTTGTTCAAGGCCGAACGTGATGCCGAGGGTCAATAGGCCAGAACCGTCGACCCAACTAATGGGAGGGAAAAAGAGCTTCAGTTACTAACCGTCGGCCGGGCCGAGCCTATCACCGTGCGCTCGGCGTAGATCAGATTCAGAGGGGACCAACCTTAAGCGACGCACTATGTACAGTACGGGGGAACTCGCTCGGCCTACTACAATAGCCCCTCAATTCCTGCCGACGCCACTCGCACGGTAGGGATTGATTCAAACTTTTGCCGAGCCCAAGAATCCGCCGAAGATTCTCTCTGAAAGTTGTAACGGTCGGGTAGGAGCCCCAATGATAAGGTGACAGATGTCAACTTCTGAGCCTGAATGTTAGTTGAAAGGACGCCCTGGCACGTGAAGAGACTTCTGGGGAAGAGCCTGGAACCAGCCACGTGTCGCGCTGCCATTGGTCTTTGGTTCGGCGGTGAAATGATGAGGCGGGAGTTTCGAAACGCCAATGCCGCGTATATATATCGATGGGCGAGGAGAGAGAATGCTTTTTACGTTTCTCTCTCCATCGCCACAGAGCTTCTCTCTCTAGAACCTCTCCGTTCCAGCATTCGATTCCTTTCAAGATCTTCAATTCCAACGTCGATCCAAGCAGCGAATCTTCAAGTAAGTATTCGTTTTCACCTTTTCTCTGTTTTTCATGCATTTTCATGAGATTTACGAGGAGCTTTTTGTTCCAAATGAGTGTCAAAAATCTGGGAATGAACAGCTGTCACACCCTCGATTTTCAACATAATTATAGAGAAAATTTTTATAAATAAAGTCTCACATTAATACGTACAATCCCCCAAAAGAAAGTTGACATTTCCATTTAAAACAATTACGCTCTAACGCCCAAATGTTCACAAAGATACATCTTTGGCTCAATGGCCCCAAATCTTTCAAAGCATTGAATATCAAAGAAATTAAAAGCTTACAATATCCTTTAACCAAAAGATTTACAATTAGAGTTACAAATACATCTTTCAAAAATAAATTACAAAGATGCCTTAATAACTCTTCGGTGTTAGCTTTCAAAATCGTGTCCACAATCCATGCACTCCCAACATGAAGTTACTGTCCAGAGTTAGCACCTGAAAATAAAGTAAGGCTTGAGCTACACTAGCCCAGTAGAAAGCTCTAATCTAACAATGTATGCATATGAAATGTAGGAACGATAACAAGAGGAACAATGGCAATCGAAACCAATGAAGATAGCAATAGGAAGAATCCAATTCCAGACTTTTATTTCCAAAACCAATCAAGTGTTTCAACGTATAACCTTTGGAAACATCGTGAATCAAATTGTATCTCGCACATGTGTCATGAGCCGAAGCTCTTACTGGGCCAATTAAAGGACCCCAATGTCCTCTGCCAGGCTCTTTACCCATTCGGGATGTCCTGATAGGAGCATATAGCTCATGCCGGGCCAATTAAAGGACCCCGATGTCCTCCGCCAGGCTTTTTACCCTTTCGGGATGTCCTGATAGATTTTCGTTGTGTCCGTAAAGTTTCAAAATCCTTTTCCAATCAATCCGTACCGTTCAAATCCATTTTTGGTTCATAAACAATTTTGTACAATCATGTTCAAATGAGCATTAAGATCATGGATACGTGCAATGAAGACATTAGATATGAGTACTCAAGTTAAGGGATCATTCGGGAAGTTCTTAGAGTGGATCAGAAGTGAACGGAACCCAAAACAATAAAGGATGGATCAAGTCAGCAAAATTGTCCAGACAGAAAGTGTTATCGATAACCTTTACGAGTGTTATCGATAACAATAAGTTGAGGTCAATTAAAACGCAACGTTATCGATACCATGAAGGGAGGTATCGATAACAAATGGGTTAATATCGTTCCAGACGCGAGGGTATCGATAACAATGGCAAATGTTAGGGATAACGATGCAATGTTAGGGATAACAATGCCAAACGTTAGGGATAACGATGCATTTCTGGGTCTGGAACGTAATGTTATCGATAACGATGGAAATGTTATCGATAACAAGAGCTTTCGAGCAGATTTTTGACAGAACCACGTGGGTTTTCAACAACAACAGCCAACACAACAATCAATGGCACGAATCAAGGTAATAGAAACAAGTCATAAACATATATTGGAAGTTAGAACTCCCTACCTCAAGATCAAAGAACGAAATCAAAGGAATCCTCCAAGCCCTAGCCTCAATTCTTGGAACCGGATGAGATACACTTCTACCGAGCTCAAACCAACGCAATACGGATTGCAATACGAGAGGGAAAAAGGTTTTGAGGCTGGGTTTTGGGTGAAATTTGGTTGAAATTTGGTATGAGTGAGTGAGAGAGAGGGAGAGCCGAGAGAAGAGAGAGGGAATGGGAGAGATGGAGAGAATATATGTGTGTGGGCCTCTCACCCCACACACATATATACACACTTCACAAATTTACCCTTCAATTACCACACTATATCGCATTAGCCCCACATCTTGATATTTCAAATCAATTTCCTCCTTTTTGTCTCTTATAAAACATTTAAATAAATTTTACGAATTTACGGGTCTCTACAACAGCGATGTTCATCCCAGATTCAACCTGTTCTTCCGAGCCCCATTAGGGGTTTGGGGTTCTTCCGAACGATAAGTAAGAAAGAATGAGTATCCGAAAACGATCCCCTCCAAAGGGAGACCGAACGTTTAATCCCACGAGAAGATGGTCCTGACCGCTATAGGATAGAAAAAATGACTTGTGAGCCAATAAGCATGCCGAACCTTCTTACTCTTTTCCTTTGCCGAGGCAGATACTGACCGCTCATTTTACCCCTTTTTTTTTTGCTCTCTTTCTAGGTCTGGCTCACGAGGTCATCGAGGTTTCCTCGGACTCTGGTTGTTCGGAGACCGAATCCGACCAATCCGAACAACGAGTGATCAACGAACTTCTTCGGAGACACCAACGCCGAGGACGAGACCACTCCCTGATTTCCACCAGGATGTCTGCTACGTCCCCCCCTCCGATGATTCTAACGCCGAAAGAGTCTACGATTATGCTAAGGAGGAATACCTGACCAAGTCGAAAATCGTATTTACTCCGGAGACAGAATCTGAAGCCGAACCCAGGCTGGGAACCGAAGCCGAATCCCGCTTTGCGTCGGGAGCAGAGGCCTCGTCATCTGCTCCGAGCGACGCTGATCTTTTTGATAAGGGTTCTTTGTGTCCCTATGCCCACTACTTCAGTGGGGTGCCGGGAAAGTACAAGGCGTTCTGCCGCAAGTACAATGTTCCAGACGATGTTGTACTTCACCGAGTGAAGAGCTCGGAGATAAAGGACCGAAGGGAACACCGGCCAGAGCATATCATAGTGCCTTTAATGGTGATCTGTGAAGCCGGTCTTCATTTCCCACTCCATCCCTTTCTCAGGGAAATCCTGTGGAAGTTCAGCCTGGCTCCACATCAGCTCGCGATCAATAGCTACCGAATAATCATGTCGGTAATCGCACTGGTAGAGAGTCAGAATCTGGATTTCACGCCGACGGATTTATTCAACACTTACACCATGTCTCGCCATGCCAAATCTGGCCGTTGCTACTTATCGACTCGCCCAAAGAAGACTCCCTTGATCGACGGCCTGTCAGACATGGATAAGTGGGCTGATTTCTACCTCGAGGTTCATGGGAACTTTGAATTTGGTAGCGGTATCCGCCGCTTTGCCATCCCGAAGATTAAGGACATGCGAGGTAATTGACCAAATGAACACCCTCCCGTATGGTTAACTACTCTTTGCAAACTCATTTTGCCAATGATTTTATCTGACTGTTGCTTTTTCTTTTTCTTTTTATCGCAGAGCTCGGCCCAATCTCGAAGGGTCTAAACACGAACTCCAGGGAGAAGGCCAACGAGACGCTCTTGGCACAAGCCTGCCGACACGCTCCAACGCTTCTCGAGTACAAACCGTCATATAAGGGCGTACTCCGAGGAAGGAAGAAGAACGAAGGGGGCGAATCAAGCAAAGGTGTTCAAAAGGACCCACCGAGCGAAACGAACGTTCGGAGGAAGAAAAAGTCACAACCGAACACTGAGGGAGTTCGGGAAAAGCGACAGCGGGGAATGAGGCTGCCGAAGATCGGTTATACTGCCGAGGAGTGGCTCACACCACTTGTTGCCGACAAGATTCCCATTCCGCTCAGAGTTGTTGATCCGTCGCCCGAAGAAATGTCTCGAAGGAACATCCCGAGACCAGTTATCCCGACGAAATCCGCCAACCCTGTTAGGACAAGAGGGACGCCGGATGACCCAGTCCAGCAGAGGGAGAAAAGGCAGAAAACCTCCGCCGACGCCCTCCAGTCGGGGTTAGTTCAACAATCACCTGCCGAAAAGATCCGAACGTCCCCTTTGAAGGAGAAGGAAGGAGATGTCGTTCCCGAACCTCACATCGACCTTACTGATCCTGAAACCGAAGCGGCCATCCTTCGGCAGTTCAGCCTGTCCTACACCATGCTCGACGGCAGGGTGCTGCTTTTGAAGGACTCGGTAAAGGAGGAGCCGAACCTCGCTGTCACGATGCTTAGGGGGCTCGCTTTGCCGAGGGACTATGATCAAATGCCTACCGATCTGATGCCCGGTCTCGGTGAGATGTGCTCTCACCTCGTGCAGGTATGTCTTCTGATTTCACAGCTTCGTTCCTTGAATTATTCCTTATTTGCTAACTTATTTTTCTTGATCAGGCTGGGCAGGCTGCTCTAAAGGCGTACGACAAAGCTTCAAAGGTCTTCGTCGAGCGCGAGCAAAACAGAACTGATCGAGACTCATTCCGTGCCAAGTGGAGGACCTCTGATCAGCAAGTCAAGGAGAAAGAAGACGAAGTGAAAAATCTGAAGAAAGAGTTGGCCGACACCAAAGCAGCTGCTGATTCAGTCTCTGCCGAGCTGAAGAAAATCAAGGAAGAAGATAGAGAGAAGATGCGGGAAGCCAACGCCAAGGGGTACGAAGCCGGTATCAAACGAGCCGCGCTGGAGTACACTCAGGTCGCCCACAAGATGGTCAATGATGAACTAGAAGTTCGGCTTCCAGACTTCTTTAAGCTCGGATATGCTGCTGGGGCCGATGCTATGGCCGGGGTGATGGCCATACAACCTGAGTCTGGCTTCCTTAAGCAGCTTCCCGAGCCGATCGTTCCAAGCCTCGATCTCCCATATACTGAGGAAGAGTGCCAGCCCTTACCCCATGAAGAAGATGAAGAAGACATGCTGGGTCAACCTATTGCCGAACCTCGAAGCGAGGTTGAAGGAACGACGGAGAGGGTTGCTGAAGATGATCAAACCAGGGTTTGAGTGGGATAGGACACAACTGTAGGCGCCGAAGCTAGTCGATCGGCTGCCGTAGATGAAGACCTTCGTACTTGGCAGGAATTTCTTCTAAGTCTTTTTATTTTTCAAAAACTTTTAGTAATTGAACTTTGTTTTTGGACTGGACGGCTCCGAACGTCTGGAGTTTACCGTGCCAGATGTAACAATCTGTCCTTCTAAGGATTTCCGTTGGATTATTTCTTCTTCTTCTTTGCTGTTTGTGCTACTTGTATGGCATCAATCGATTTCTATGGAGTTCGCTTTAGATAGCTTTTCCATTACGTTGCTGTGTTTTGAATGAGTTAAACGTTTCCTTAAAGCTTTGGAAATATTTTGATTGATTTGCCTGAGGTCCAAAAACCTTGGCGTGTTTTTATGTTATTATTTACTCGTAATGGCCCCTGCATTGGTATAAGGCTCGACTCAAACGCTAGCCTTATGCCAACGCAAAATGCTAAGTAAATGTTGTAGGTGGCCAATTTGTTCAAGTCGAAAATATGAACGTGGCCGAACCAAGGACAAACTTATGAGTTTGCTGATTTGCAGTGACCGAACATCGAGTCGTTCGGAGCCACGAAGTTTTTATGGTCGATGATTCAGAGTGAATACATGATGGTCCAGAGGACGAGCTTTGGATGATGTAGGTATTGTAAATCAAACGAACAACCATATGTAAAGCTTGGGAAAGTTGAAGGACTTCTCATTAAGTAACAGGGTGATTGAAACAAGTACAAGATTTTGATAAGTCTTAATAGCCGAATCAGTGTAAAAACCAGGCAGCCAATCGTCAAAGGTAGGCTTTCCTAAGGTTTAGAGCATTCCAGGGGTTCTCAATCTGCCGACCGTCCTTATCTTCCAACTTGTAGGATCCATGGCCAACTTCTTTGACAACCCTGTATGGGCCTTCCCAATTTGGCTTAAACTTGGTCTTCTAATTGGCTCGGACAACCTTTCTCCAAACCCAATCGTTGACTCTAAACTTTTTGAGCCAAACGTTGCGGTTGTATCCCCTAGCGACCTCTTGCTGATAACTTGCAAGTTTGAGTTGGGCGTCGTCCCTTTTTTCTTCGGCCAACACAAGCTCTGTAGCCACGGCTTCCTCATTGGATTGTGGATCAAAGGTCTCAGTTTGAAGCGTTGGGAATCGTGACTCTAGTAGAATGACTACCGCCATGCCAAAAGCCATTGCGAAGGGGGTTTGGACAGTGGAGCGTCGTGGTGTGGAACGATAAGCCCAGAGAACTCGAAGTAGCTCTTCGGCCCAACGTCCTCGTTTGGAGTCAAGACGGTGTTTGATGCCGGCACAGATGGTCTTGTTTGAGGCTTCGGCCTGGCCGTTCCCCTGAGTATGGGATGCTAGAACAGAGCAAGGCTCAGAAAACATGGACACTCTTTAGTGGCGACATTTGGAAACTCCACGTCGACTGTGCATCAAATAGTAATGGTTCGGGTGCTGGCGTCGTCCTCGTAACTCCCTGCGGTGTCCTCCATGAAGGCGCCATCACGTTGAATTTCCCCGCCACGAACAATGAGGCCGAGTATGAAGCGTTACTCGTTGCGAATTTTTTTTTGAATAAAGACAAAATAAGCTGCTTATTAAGCCAAATCCACCTTTAGCGTGAAATCTTCAACAGTGAAATCTGCTTATTCAAATTGGGAGCATATTCTTTTCAAATCAACAATCACCTCAACTCTATTTGGAAAAACCTTGGTCCAGGAAAGGATTACCACGAGATCCATTTTAGTCAGGAGAAGTATCATACCCCAAAATCTTGGAAACTACCCCCTATGCTCTGCTTCTATATATTGAGACACCGCTACTCCTGCTCTTTCATTGCAGCTTTGCTTGAAAGTATACTATTCTATCTTGGTGGAATGTACCATGGGTTTGTCCATCCACCTTTCTTGGATTAATTGACTTTTGGTTTTTCAATTCGTTTCACAACTTGAAAGAAATATGTCGAAACACCACCCTTTATGCTAGCTGTTCTGTGGTTTATCTGGAAAGCTAGAAATGGTCTCGTCTTCAAGAACGCAATTCCAGAGGTTGGGGAACTAGTCGATATTATCAAGAGCAAAGTCCACTTTGACCCCATGTGGTTATCCCTATGTGCAGATACCTCCCTCATTGTTCAAAACTGACCACATAACCTACTTGTGGTTTTGAAAATGTGCGGATAAACCCCCTACCACCATATTTTCCATCCAAATTAACGAACACAGCATTAAAAGACCGATATATCTTCATCATGTCACTTGATTCTTCTTCTTTTTTAATTCTAACCACACCATTCCTTATATCAAAAATTGAATCCAAACCGTTGATATGGTAAATTTTGACGAGTACTACATCTATGCCAAAATTCAAGTCAATCAAAAAAAGAAAAGCTCATAGTCGAATCGATTTTGTTATGAAATTAAAATTTCAAATTTGAATTTACTAAAAATTACTCCTAGATCACTAGGTTATTGATGCCTGATCGAGATGATTTTTTACAGAGATACTCTATTCTTTATTTAATACATTATGAACGACTCAAATTACATTCTAGAGGCGTGTGAGATATACCTTCATTAATATGGGTGGAAAACATAACGGCAATGGGTCAATTCGCACATTTTCAAAACCACATGTAGGTTACGTGGTCAATTTTAAACCATGAGGGGGGTATCCGCACATGACGATAATTACAGGAGGTGAAAGTGGACTTTGCTCTTTTTTTTATGCGGTTGGTATCTGATCAGCTTCATTTCTCTCTTAGGAGAATTTTAATATCAAGAAATATATTGAGGGGGTTGAAATATCAGAAAAGGAGATTGGGGATTTTGATGAGTTGGAGGATGGTGCCTCCCTCTCTATGGAGTTCTGATCCGATTGGATTCTCTATGTGGGTGTTCGTTGTTGTCTTCTACAGCGTTTCCTTTTCTAATGCTAGTTGTTGCTTAGCCGGGGTTGAATAAGAAGGTGATGGGATGATAGCAATATAAACGAGAGAGAGTTGACTTTGCAATTTTTAAGTACGCGATCAAGGATTGCATTTGATTAATGTAATATATATTTTGAATTTTAAATAGGGGTACACAGTTGGTTCTTTAGGAAAATGTGGACACCTAATTTGTGTTATAAAAAATGGGTTTGGGAGAATGCTTATATTTGCACAATTTTAAGATGCATTTCATGTGTTTATCCTCTGGACACCCAATGTATATTATGAGGTCCATAGCTTTAGTCCAATAAAATTCATAACGTACGCTATAAGCACTATATATTGATTCCAAGAGCAATTAGCAGATGTTGTACACATCAATAATTGGTTTAAGAATTGATTGTTCAAAAGTTTGTGATTAACTTCACAATAAACTTTCATCAAAAGGCAATGCACAAAATTTGAAGCTAGAGAAATCAAATATGTGCACGTGTTTATCTAGTCATAGAAGCACACTAGCACATATTTGTTTCGTAGCTTCAAACTTTGTTAATTGGCTTTCGACAAAACCTTTATTGTGAAATTTATCAGAAACTTTACAAAATAGATTCTTAAACTATCGCCATATTCTTTGTGTTTATTTTTCAAACCTCTTCATTTTTCTAATTTCTTTTTATGTTTGATTGAGCTCTTAATAACTAGAATTGATTGTTGATTTCATTTTGCATACAAATTAAATTCATTATTATTGTTTAAAATTCCCAAAACGTGACCCTCGCCGATTTCAAATGAATTATATGTCATAATGTCAACCCTCATATGCATTCTATATGAAATGATTGGCATCAATATAGTTTTAACCGGAGAAAGTGGTATTCTAATGGAGTAACTTTAATAGCAAAATCAATCCTGACATGTATATATGTCCGCCCACAGCAATACTACAATCACTCACAAAGGGGATGGGCACCAAACGTGTAAGTGTTTGTGTGTGATTATAAAATTATTGGTCCGCCCATTGTACTGAAAATTTCATAAAATATTGGTTCATTTTCATAGTCGAGGCTGGCTAGCTATAGGTACCGACCGTGTGTTACATATGGTGTGCATCGCTGTGTGGGGCCTACTACGGATCCCACACAAAAGATCTGATCCGTTAATAAATTTTAAAATATTTTCTCAAGGCTCTTATGAAAAAACATCTCAATCAGACATGTGTAAATACTTGATTCTCAGTCTTCTAATTTTTCATTCAGAACTTAGGCAAGAGCCCAGGAACAAATCAGCTCAACATAGATATGTGTAAGTATTTAATCCAATCTTCTAAATAAAAAGTTAGAAGATTTGATCAAGTACTTACACATATCCAATTGAGCTAATTTTTTACGGGACCACTTGAAAAAATATTTTAAAATTTATTAATGAATCGAATCTTTTGTGTGGGACTTATAGTGGGCATCACACAACGATGTATGCTGTATGTACGCCACACGGTCAGTACCCTTAGCATTTCACTTCCGTAGACAACTAAGACATTTATCAACCGCTTATGGTTGATAATTGTCTTAGTTATCAACCATAAGCGGTTGATAACCGAAAGCGGGTGTTGGGTTGGTTTCTTACCAACCGCTTATGGTTTTTTTTTTTCAGGATTTTTTCTCCTAGTTTGGGTTCAACTTGTTCAGGCTGGTGTATTCATGATCCTACTAGCTCTGTATTTTGTATTATGAGTTAATGAAACATTTTTTTGCCTCGCCAAAAAAAAAAAAGACAGTTATCCTTATTCCTTTTAGTCATTGTAATCATTATTTAAAGATTAATAAAACTTCTTTGCCGTTAAAAAAAAAAAAAACAGTTATTTGTCAAACCATCACAAGTATGATTGGCATCCACAAAGTTTTGACTAGAGAAGTGGTGTTCTATTAACTAAATTTATTGACACCAACAATTTTGACTAGTATTAGGTTGAGGTTTGAGTGCCATTTGAGCAGGTATTAAGTTTGTGTATATTGAACTTCTTTTATTCGCAAAAAAATTATCTTAATGGTGAAAAATATAATCATTACGATAGAAATAAAAATGCATTTAGAGATCTTTGAAGCAAAGTTATCAATTCCGTATCGGCAAGCATACCATTTTCTTTGCTGGGACGGTACATATCGGTATCGGTGTATATCTTGGTACCGTTCCGGATTGATCATAACGTATATTTTATATAGTTTTAATATATACTCCCTTCGTCCCCTTTTTAAATTCTAATATTTCATTTTGGGCTGTTCCTTAATAAGTGTTCATTTTGTAAAGTTAGTGGGTAAAAATTGATACATTTTCTATTTTGCTCCTAAAAGTAGATTCCATTTTGAAAAGTTAGTGAGTAAAGGTGTAATGATGATGTCTCCATAAAAGGTAAATAGGAAAAGTTGAGGTAAAAATTAATGTGAAAGATGTAATGATGATGTTTTCTTAATAAGATAGAGTTACGAAGCGTGACATTTAAAAAGGGACGGAGGAAGTATTAAAAATTAAAAAAAACTTAAAATAGAGGTATAAAATAAAGTCCAACACTTTGACATACCTCAAAATTAGTCGTAATAACAAATTAAGATGATTAGCATATTATAGACTCCAAGTTTTGTTAAATTATCTTAAATTTAAGCATTTTTTTAAGCAAAAGAAAAATAGACAAAAAAAATTTGGTCCCGGCCGGTATCGACCGGTACAAGCCGGTATTTTGGATGGTACGGAACACCTATTCTTGTATATCATTTCATGTCCAATACGGACTGGTACAGAATGGAACTTACAACACTGCTTGGAAGAGTATGTAACTCTTCTAGTAGCAGTCATCCTCTAGATTTCTGTAAAAAGAGTAGAATGACATCCTCAAATAACTTAAATTACCAAAAAAAATAAAAAATGAAGCTAAAAAGATACCAACATGATACACACCCCTTTGTGTAATATTGTAGCCCAATGTTGAGAATAAGAACCCCAACCAGAAAATGGTTGTAGACGTATTGATATTGAAATTAACTTATGAACTAGTTAGAGGTCAGTTTTTCAAGCCCCATTTGTTTTCGCGGATTAGGCGTCTTGGATAGGACCTAACTCCACGTTATCTCACGTTTAGTTCCCAAAATGATTGTCGGGATTATTAATCCCAGGATTAATTTTGTCCATATATACGGGCTGCTATCTAATCCCAGGGGAGCAGGGATGGAGTCAGGAAGGGGCCAGTAGGGGTGGTCGCCCCTGCAAAAAAAGAAAAAGAAACACTACTATTATATGTAAAAAAAAAAAATTTCCTATGAAAATATATAGGCTCGCCCCTGTGTGTATAGACTCGCCCATGCGTGGTGAAATTCCTGGCTCCGTCAATGCAGGGGAGGGGGCGGGATTAAGGGGTGCGAGTTGGAAACTCATTTTGACGAGACCCCAAAATGTTACCTTGACGTTAAACGTCCTGAAAAATTACAAAATAACACTAGAAAATAACATTCCCTCTTTCTCTATGTAATAATCCGAAAGTAACCCCGTATCAGTCAAATATGGATTCGATAGACAAGGATAGATAGTCTAGGGACTATCAATACAAGGACTATTAATCTAGATTGTTTTAATCCTCGAATCAAACAAGGCCTTAGTGTATGCATTTTCTATCCTCTTAGTGTATGCATTTTCTATCCATCATGACAAAGCTTGAAACTCCAAATTGAAATCCAAATCTAAGCTATCAAATCTGAATTTGATCAAAAAAATTTGAAGGGCATATATGTCGAAATTGGACAACCATAAGCCTGCAGAAATTAACAGAAGTACATAAAGATACAAAACCTAATCTAGTAGGAGTAGTAACAAAAAATGCCAGAGTCTGGATTTTACAAGGGTCTTTGGGTTTGTTCGATCAAACAAACCTAATTAAACAACAGAAAAGTGAGGGTTTTGTTCGATCAAACAGCATAAAAGTGGAAATCTGAGGTAGAGAGGTGATTAATGAATCTGATATTGAGAATGGAGAACTGCTTTGGACGTCCAATCCAAAACCCTTGAAAAATCCCTAACAAAATTGGTTTTGAACAGCGAACAGTTTTTTGACTTTATACTTGAAGGTAGTAGTACGTAGAACACCACGCTAGCGTAGGTGGTTTGTTCTCCTCTCTCTCCAGTGGTGACCAACGTTTGAGTTCCACGAGAAGCAGGTATGAGATTTCAGGGCTATGGATAGTATTTGAGCCCCACTAACATGCTACTTAACACCCGGCTAACTCCAGTGATGTAAAGAACACGTACCATGCTAGCATCGGTGCGTGGTTTGTTCTCCTCACTGGTGACCAAGGTTCAAGTCCCTCGGGAGCAAGTTTGGGGTTTCAGGGCTACGGATAACCTCTGAGTCCCTCATTAACTAACATACTAATACCCCGTTAATCCTTACTGATCGTCTGGCCCAAAAAAAAAAACTCCAGTGATGTATAATCGTATACTCCTACATCGTAGGGCAAACAAAAAAAAACTTGAAGGTAGTAGGTAGCTGCTTCCGAGTCGGGTTTCGAGTTGGGCCGATCAATCAAACTATGTGAAACCTTTGTTTGTGGGAAAATGACGGTCAATGACGTGTTTTGATAATTAATATCTGTCAAGAACATTTTCAATATTAACAAATATTTTCAGCATATCTTTGGCGAATATTAATTATCAAAACACGTCATAGGCCCCCCTTTGATAACCGGTTGTCAGCCCAGGATAGCCCAGCCCATAGACTGAACTTGGCCCAGCTTAGCCCCAAAATGACGAAAACAATCATCAAGGCCACATTTTATATATCAAATTTCTGGATTTACCACTGAGTTGCGAGACTGTTACACATGCTCTGATATGTTTTGGTGTGAAATTATAATAGAATAGGCAAAATCCTGTAAAATCCTATTCTTAATCATCAAGTTGTTGAAGTCATTTTTTTCCTTTTATTTACTTTTTTTTTTTTTATGTCATTCATTAATTCTAATCAACACGATCTTACAAAACTTGGGAGAGGGGGAGGGGCTTATGGGGATCGAACCCTATCCATTGTCCAAGGGCATAGAAGTATGGGAGTATGTAAGAGAGTTCAACTATACTCCACTTCACTTGCTATTTTCTCTATTTGAAAATATAACGTTCTCCTTTTTTGAACATCTAGAGATAATATGGCCAACATACGTGTAATTAAAATCACCAAGTTTTCTTTTCCTTTCCCAATTCTCCTCCACCTTACATTCTGTTTTGGTTCGAATGCCGCTTGTTTGAAAATGGGGTATATTCTTGTCCAACATGCAAAAACTCAAATATATTTCCCATAAAAATAAGGTTAAATGAAGGAGTTAACATATTATAATCACATGCCTCAAGTGAATTTGTTACAAAAACCCAAAAAAAAAAAAAAAAGTTGATTGGTTTATTTCTTATATTTCAAAAATATGACACAAATTTTTTGGGCAATTTTTCAAAAAACAGTCCGTGTAGTTTGCCACAAGTTCTATTTTTGTCCCATTACGGTGAATTTCTCCAATTGCCCCTTCATTTTAAAAGTGATACTGACAGACATTATCCCAGGGACGAATGGAGGACAAAATAAAAATAGAATGTTGAATTTGGAACAATTGATACTACAAGGATGAAAATCGATTTTTTTTTTTTTTTTTTGGGTAAACCAACGATGCATTAAAACAAAAACATAATTAAGTGCTTACAAACCTTCCATCCCATTCAAATCCGCATAGAAAACATTAGTAATACAACTAGGAATAAACGGGTAGATATGTAAATCTCCCACCGATAGCGGAGCATCATTTGTCAACGTATCTGCACAACGGTTTGTTTTGCGATAGATATGCTTAATGGAAATGGCCTCAAAGCCTTGCATCAGACACCTGCAGTCAAGAATAATGTTACCGAGAGCATGATTTTCTGAATTGTCATCATTAATCAGTTGAATAACCGCAGATTCTAGTGAAAGAGATGAGAGAAAGAGAGAGTGAAAGAGACAAAAGGAAAGCTGAAAGCAGAGATGGCGGTGGCTGGATTCCGGTGATTAAAAATCACAGGAATCAGATTGTAAGATTGGCAGGTAACAAGGAATCTGAGGGTAAGGAGACTTTTACTCTTTTCGTGGACAACATCCCAGAGGAAAAGGATCAGGTCTGGCTTCGGAGAACATTCAATAAGTTCGGGGTGGTTAAGGATGCCTTTATTCCAAGCAAAAGGAGCAAACGTACGGGTAATAAATTCGGATTTGTTAGGTATGATTGCCATGTGTCTGCAGGCATGGCAACGGCTAGGATGAATGGCGTTTGGGTGGAGAATAACCGCCTTTTTGTTAAGGAAGCTTGCTTTGGTCGCAGTGAAGAAAAACTAAAACAGAAGGTTCCCAAGTTTCTCACAGAGCAGCTATGTAAGCAGAAGAGTTCTGGGGTTAAGGAGTCAAATCTGTCCTCATTTGACAGAGCGGGAAGGGGCAAGTTTGGTATGGCAAAATCCTATGTTCATGCACTAAAAGGTGAATCGTCTAAACAAACAGCAGAACAGAGTATTACTTTACAGGTTAACCCTATGGGTAATGGAGGGCTATATAGGAGTGCTGTGGCTGTTATGCACAGGGTTGTCTCTATGTCGACGTTGAAAATTAATTTCAGTTTGGTGACTGATAGAGTGGCCCAATTCAGGGCTTTGGGAGGGAGATCAGTCCTGATCACGTTTCAGAGCCAAGAAGTTAGGGACTCGCTTATTCAAGACCCGTGGATTAACCTCTGGTTTGAAGTGGTAAAACCATGGAATGGCGAGCCCGCTAGCCTCGAAAGATTTGTTTGGTTGAAATGTCAAGGGGTTCCTTTAAATGCCTGGAATGCTCAAACCTTTAAGCAAATTGGAGAAATTTGGGGTTACTTTATCTCGATGGACGAGGATACAATGAAAGAACTCTGTTTTGCTAAGGGGATGGTGTTGATAGCTACAGAGGAGAGTCAAAGAATAGATAGGTGGATAAAAATAGTCGTCCAGGGTGTGGTTTATGAGGTCAAGGTTTCAGAAGAATCCACTTTCGTTCACCCAGATGAGGTTGAACTTTGCACCCCGGTGGTTGATGTCTGTTACGGAAATTCTAGGAAGCCAAAGAAAACTCCGGTGGTAGATGGGCCAAAATTTCAAACCAGAGAAGGGAAGGAAGGTGATGGTGACGTGTCATTTTTTGCAGACACAGCAACCAATGAAATAGGGGAGGTTGGTGACAGCATAGCTGGAATAGCTGGAGTGCATGGAGCAGGCAAAGTGCGTGATGAGATTAAGGGGTCTAAGCACAAGTTTGCAGGCAAGCATTTAATGCTGGAGCAGTCCAGCACGCAAGCCTCATCAGGAGATTTTGAATCGATGGTAGAGGATTCCTTGGGCGTACTCGAGGGAAGAGCTGCTGAATCGTGTGGAGTGGGCCTACATGTGGCTACACCCTTAGCTCTGGAGGAAGCCCAGTTGGTAGCTACCCCTCCTCTGGCTGTTGGTGGGCCTGTGACTGAAGGAACTTTGGGCTTTGAAGCAATAGGGCCCAATGGGGTAGTACCCGATTCTCAGAGCCCTATTTTAGAAATTGAGCCCTTTCAAAAGGTAGCTCCAGTGGCAAGTCTGAGAGGTGCGAACCTTGAAGAGTCTGCTCCCCGGGCAAGGTGCTCTCAAATTCCGGGTATTGACTTGATGATTGACCTAAATGATGTTGATTGCAGGAGGAGGAGGAGACGACAGCTCTCAAACCTAGTGCTTCTTCGTGAGGTGATGGAGAGGGATTGCACCCTGGTGGAGAGTTCCTTATCCTCTTCTGAGGTTTCTCCGCAGAGCAACTCAAGGGTAATCCGTGAGGTCAGAGCTACTATGGAAATTGGAGGTGAGTTGGGCATTGTTTTTCGTCCGAATGATGATGTGGTCTTACATTCTATGATTGAAATCGAATCTCAGGAGTACTCTCGTATGTTAGAGAGAGAAGCGGAGAGATAGGTATTTCTTCTCCTTTTGGTGGAATTTTTTTGGGCTCAGTTAATTTTATGCAGCTGTTATCTTGGAATATTAGAGGATTAGGAAGTTCGATTAAGAAAAGATTTCTGTTTAAACTCATCAAAAAGCAGAAACCTGATTTAATTCTTGTTCAAGAAACAAAATTGGAAAGTATGGAGAGGGAAGCAATCCAGAGACTGTGGGGGAATTCTGAGTTTGAGTTTGCAAGCTCCACTGCCATTGGGGCTTCGGGGGGTCTTCTCTGTATTTGGAATAAAAAAATTTTCAAAGTAGACAGAATTATCTTGCACAGATCGTTTATTTTGCTCCATGGGGTAATTAATAATATTTTTCCTTGTGTGATCGTGAATGTTTATGCTCCTAATGAGTTGGTGAACCGTAGACTAATTAGGGAGGAGCTGTTGAACCACAAGTCCAACTCATCTGTACCATGGTGTGTGGGGGGTGACTTCAATGAAATTTTAGCCGTGAGTGAGAGAGTGGGGTGTTTGAGGTTAGAGAGGGGCATGAGGGACTTCTTACAGTTTTGTAACAACATGGAACTCCTTGACCTTCCTATGTTGGGTCGGAAATTTACTTGGACTAACTTTCAAGATCATGCTATCCACAGTCGTCTAGACAGATTTCTGGTGTCTATCCAGTGGCTGGAAAATTTCAACGTGCTTCAGTGGGGTTTGCCAAGACCAATCTCTGATCATTGCCCCATTGTACTCCTCGATGATGGTAGGGATTGGGGTCCAAGACCCTTCAAATTTATGGATATCTGGCTTTCAAATCCGAGTTGTATGAGATTAGCCAAAGAAACATGGAATGAGGTCCAGGTGAACGGATGGGCTGGATTCATGATTATGCAAAAATTGAAGGCTGTTAAAGAGAAGCTCAAGGTGTGGAATAAGGAAGTATTTGGTGATGTAAACCTCGCTCTACAACAAACTGAAGCTGAACTCCACCAATTTGAGTTATTAGCTGAAGAAAGACAGCTTAGTGAGGATGAAAAGGCTTCAAGATGTAAGTCCAAAACTGAATTCTGGAGACTTTCCCGCCTGACGGAATCCATGTGGAGACAAAAATCCCGAATTAGCTGGCTAAAATTGGGGGACAAAAATACTAGGTTCTTTCAAGCGATGGCCAATAATAGGTTTAGGAGGAACATGGTGGGATCGATTAAGGCTAATGGAAGAGTGCTGAAAAATCCTAAGGATATCAAAGAAGCAGCGGTTGAATACTTCTGCACCAATTTCACAGAGGAACAAAGATTTAGACCTGTTTTGGGAGGAGTGTATACCAGGAAACTAAGTCCACAAGTATCCTCTTACTTGGAGATTCCATTTGAAGAGGGAGAGGTACTTACAGCCATGAAAGGATGCAGTAGCCTCAAGGCACCAGGACCGGATGGATTTAACTTCTCCTTTGTGAAGAAAGGGTGGGATTTCTTGAAGCCCTTGATACTTCAGTTCCTCTCTGAATTTCATGCTAACGGAAAGCTTACAAAAGGTACCAATTCTACTTTTGTTTCTTTGATCCCTAAGGTGGATTGCCCCAAGACGTTTAAAGAGTTTTGCCCCATTAGTATGGTGGGGTGGGTCTATAAGATACTCTCAAAAATATTAGCTAATAGACTCAAATTGCATCTACCCTATTTAATCGGTGAGTCTCAAGCTGCCTTTATTGGGGGAAAACAGATTTTGGATGGTGTTCTTATTGCTAATGAAGTGATACATAGCTGGAAAAATAGTTCTCAAGGTGGTCTAATTCTTAAAATTGATTTTGAAAGAGCATACGATTGTGTTAATTGAGGCTTTTTACTGGATTTGCATGTGAAAATGGGATTTGGGGAAAAATGGTGTGGTTGGATTAAAGAGTGCATTTCTACTGTGGCAATGTCTGTTCTAATTAATGGTTCAGCTACTAAGGAGTTTCAGACTCAAAAAGGTCTCAGACAAGGGGATCCTCTATCCCCATTTCTTTTCAATATTGTGGTTGAAGCTTTGAATATATTGTTGGAAAGAGCCAGAGGATTAAACATAATCAAAGGAACACAGATTGGGGCTAATGGAGTTATCTTGTCTCATCTCCAATTTGCGGATGATACGATTCTCTTTTGTAACAATGATAGAGTGGAGTTGGCTAATATAAAAAGGGTGCTTAGATGTTTCCAACTTATGTCAGGTTTGAAAATTAACTTCTCCAAAAGCTCTTTATGTGGTGTTAAGATTTGTCACCAGGAGGTGAAAGATCTTGCTCAGGTGATGGGGTGTAAAATTGAGACTTTGCCAATCAAATACTTGGGGTTACCGTTGGGTGCTAATCCGAAGAGGATTAAAACATGGGAACCAGTTTTGGACAGGATGGGTAAGAAATTGAGCATATGGACAAGGAGATTTAATTCAACAGGAGGTAGACTAACTTTGTTGAACTCAAACTTTGGTCATCTACCAATTTATTATATGTCTTTATTCAAAATGCCTGTGGCTGTAGCACACTCTATTGAGAAATTGCAGCGACAATTTTTTTGGGGTGATTCTGTGGACAAGAAGAAGATGCATTTGGTGAAATGGGAGGTGATTACCAAGAAGAAAGAGAATGGAGGGTTGGGAGTGAAGAACCTACAGATTCAAAACCTAGCGCTGCTTGCAAAGTGGTGGTGGAGGTTTAGGAATGACAAGGATTCTTTGTGGGTGAAAGTCATTCGAGGGAAGTACAATCTTGTTCAGGACTGCTGGCTTCCTCATCTCCCTGCTTCAGGTCAGATCACGAACTTATGGAGAGATATTTGCTCCATCGGAAATGTGTCTTCGCCTATTGGTCCTATAATTCAAGAGGGCTTTCAAATGCGAGTGGGCTCTGGACAGGAAACGAAATTCTGGGATCATGTTTGGCTCGGGGAGGTAGCACTCAAGGAAGAATATCCCAGACTCTTTTTAATCTCCACTCAAAAAGAGCACGTGGTCAACGCTATGAACGAAGAATATGGGGCTGGTAGATGGAATCTTTTATTCAGAAGGCGTTTGTATGATTGGGAAAAAAGCCAAGAAGAGGAGTTACAACAAAGATTGCAAAGTATGGTTTTGGACCCATTCAAACAGGACGCGCTGCAATGGAAATGGACAGTAAATAAGAGCTTCTCGGTGAAATCGGTTTATGGACGGTGGGAGCAAGCTGTTCAGGTGCGAGATGATGTGTTAGGATCATTATGGAAGAACCTTAGTCCACCAAAGGTGGAAATTTTCGCTTGGTTGGCTTTACAAGGTAGGGTAGTTACTAGATCTGTTCTTGCTAGCAGAAATGTGATTCCAGAGGGTCAAACGCTTCTTTGCCAGTTTTGCTCTTTGAATGAGGAAACCCCGGAGCATCTCCTTTTGCATTGTTTGTTTTCTTGGAACATTTGGTCGATCATTATGCAGTGGTGGAAGTTTGAATGGGTATGTCCCCCTTCTCTCGCAGTCTTAGCTACTTGGTGGTTTGGCAACAGGTTTCGAAATTTGGAACGGCACATTTGGGAGGTGACTTTCTTTGCTACTTTATGGTCTTTGTGGCTTGCGAGGAATGACCTCATGTTCAACAATGTAACAAGGTCTGCGAGTGAGGTAGGGGATCTAGTCAAAACAAGGGTGGCTATGTGGATGAAAACTAAGTTCGACATCAAGTTGTACTCGGTGGAGGAGTTTAAGAGCTTTCTAGGTGGAATCCGTAAACTAAAGCTCTAAGTTTGGCCTTGTGGTACGTGTTGTAACATCCAACCTTCGGTTGGATGCTCCCTTTTGTTTTTCTCCTTTTTTCCCCCTCGATGTACCCCTTTTCGAGTTTTATAAAATCTTTTTCGTTTGCCGAGCAAAAAAAATAAATAAATAAATAAATAAACCGCAGATTCTAGTATTAAGGCTGAGATTTGGGCCTTAAGAGATGGTTTGGTTCTTTTGCTAAGGATCAGAATGTTCAGACGTCGTAGGAAGTTGAGGTTAAGGCCCAACCTCTGAAAATCGAATGTTTTAATTACAAGGACCGTTTCTAAAAAATAAAATTCCAAATTAGAACCCATTAATAGTCCTACACCTTAAGAACAAACAAGATTGCTCGAACAATTCCAAATTTGCAGGGGAAAATTCCTCACGTCGATCGCTTCATTATTGATTTGGCTTACAAATTATTTTTCAAACATTAACACATAAAAAAAAATGAGAAAATTAAAACCCACTAAGAGTCACATATTCTTCTACAACTTAGAGCAAACGACATTGCTACAAGCAATGTAAAACTTTCCGGTCGATAAATCCTCCCGCGGAAGCAAGGCTACCCTAGCCCCAACCTCCGCGGCATCATCTGCTGAATGAGTTCCCCTTCCACGAGTCATAGAGGTCTGAGTGGAGCTGGGGCAAAACTCAAACCACGCCCTAGGTATCGCTTCGCCAACACCTTGGAATAAGCATTCAGCGCGAGTTTGGACACCACGTAGTCCGTCCATGCTTCCGGCCAGCCTTGGGTTTTCCATGTTCCTTGCTTTACGTTTTGAAGAAATAGGTTTACAATGCTGTCGATTTGTTCTACGGATAGTCTTTCTTCATCCTCAAGTATCTCCTTGATCTTCTGGTTTTTGAGCTTCTGCTGTAATAACATGTTAGAAATTTCAAAAAGTAAACATACATTAAAAGTTGTACAACTTGATTGATTACCTCAAATTCGAAGGTGATTAGCAATTTAGCACCATACCAACTAGAATCAGAACTAATTTTCGGAGCAATTTTTTCGTGTGATCTGGGACTAAACTAATTATTTCTTAACGGGATTCTCATGGTTTGTGAAATTTTCTGTAGCTTTTGATTCAAGTTTATTTGGTTAATTGTTCGTCCCGAAAAAAGAATTCACCAAAAAAAATACAAATTTAAACTGAAGTTACTAAAAAATTTTGAAAATGTAAATAATAAAACTTTGTAACTATCTTTTCAGAATTATTACTATTTTTAGTGAATTGCTTTTAGCTTTTAGTCATAATTTTTTTTTTCAAATTTAGATTCACCTCGTTATGAAAAATACTACAGTAATTAATTGGATACATTTAAAGCAAAGCCAACAAAAGTTTGAAGAATTCTATTAAAAACAAAAATGAGGCCTTACTTGGTTGATTATTGTTCTTGTTTAGGCATTTAATTTCTAGCAGAAACATCCTAATCATATAATTTTCCCAACAAGGAAGGCCATTTTTTAAGGGGAAATTATTTTTACACTCTCATTTTCACAATTTGCACTCTTTTTTTTGTCTGTATTCGCATAAATTTAATATATATGTTGACTGTGTGAAAAAGTTAATTAAAAAAGGGCAACAAAGAAAATTCACGCGGACAAAGACAAAAAAAAAAGAGTGTGAATTGTATAAAAGAGTATGCATTTTCTTAAATTAGATTATTGATGAATTCTAAGATGCGAATTAATTAGTCCAGACACCGTCCGATATAACTCAAACGCATTCATGTACAGGTTTCATTCTTGCTGCAGCTCCCACTTTTGCCCTCTCCGCGGCATTTAGTGGCGCAATAAATCTCGCAAGGGGCTGGAATAAATAAATCAAAATTCATGCACAAAGTCAATTCAAGACGTACATTAATTAATAATCCTGCTGCTGGAGTTATCTTAATTAGTAATTAATTTGTCAAATTATTCACTCGGAACAACTACAACAAATACATATGTCTTCAAGGCATACGGCCGCTACGCATGAACCCTCACAATCGGACGGAGTAGTGCAGTCTTTTCCTAAAACCAAATAAATTCACCACAAAAATCAACACAACACATTAACTAACCCTATATAAAACTATAAAAGGATCTCGGATACACCGGCAAAACGTCACTCGAGAATCAAAGTCCAAAGAAGACAAGAATCCAATCGCACCCAATAAACTTGAAACCCATTGCCAAAAACCAAACAAAATGCCAAAAGCACTCTAAAGAAAACTTGAAACCAACACCCGAAAAACAAACCAAAACTTCAAAGAACAGGAAAAACGATCAGAGAGAAGCAAACCAAAGGTTGACAATGTTATAGCTAGAGTATTTCAATATTACTACTCCTATAATTTACGTACGTAGACGTTAATTGTTGGCGCAGTAGCCAATACACTAGCCAGAGAGGCCTTGAAATTCTCATGATCAAGGGTTCAAATCAAAGCATTCACAAAAGGTCCCACGGCAGTAGCCACCATCACGGGTACGCTTGAGGCAATATTCATCACATGTGCCGACATTACATTCTAGTTGTCCCTCTACCACCCTCTTAGCCATCTCTGCTAACACATACATACACCACAAAATCAATAATGTAAAAAGAGAATCATGATCGATGGATCATGATCAAGTCATCATCTTAATTAATTTGTGTAATAATCAAAGATGATCCATCTCGGTCTTCATTTAGTATTGACGAGAGATAAATCATTGGTATATGTGTGTGTGTTGTGTACCAACTGTAGGTCTATTTTTTTAAATTTTTTTTAATAATGTCTTTATTGAAAATTCAATAAGCCAAAGTTGGTCATGAATTTTCCCTTTTTGCACTTTCTTCTTTTCAAATTAACAGTAGTAAACCTGATAATTTCGTTTTTCCTACTTAATTAATAGCAATATAATTAAACGTAAAAGGATACAAATCACAATGATAATGTCCCAAAAATATTACATAAAATCCCCAAAGTTGACCAATAATTAGGGATTGAAGAGGTTTTTTTTCTAAAATGGCAAAAATTATTAATGAAACTCGACAATGATACATCGATAGAGAAAGAAAAGGAGAGAAGAAGAGGAAAAAGAAAGAAAGAAAAAGGGCGGTATATATATCCAACCAAAAGTTTACATAGGACTAAAGTCAATGGGCAATGTATTAATTAACAAAACTAAGTCCAATAATTTTTTTTCTTGATCGACAAAGAGAGCGAACATATCATAAAATCAAGAGAGAGAAACAAACACAGCAAGTATCATTTTTGTTCCAACTGTTTTTCCCGTCTTTACAATACATTGCTCTGACCTATTTATACAAACAAGACTCGAAAGAAACACAAATCCTCTCAGCTTTCCTATTGGATGAGAAACACAAACTTGGATTGTTGAGGTGGAAGTCAAATCTGAGCTGGAGAAAACCACACTTGACCACCGCTAGTGAGCTGGCTTAACACCCCCCGGCAAACTAATGGGTGGGGCACCAACCATTAGTTTGGATTTAAGTAACTGAAAACGAGAAACCGAAAGGCCTTTGGTAAAAATGTCAGCGATTTGAGCAGCTGTCCCAATGAAATAAAGAACAATGTTTTTGGCCAAGACTTGTTCCCGGATATAATGGTAATCAAGCTCTATATGCTTCGTTCTCGCATGAAAGACAGGATTATTGGCCAAGGCGATAGCAGACCTGTTGTCACACCAGAGAACATGGGGAGGAGAAATAGGAACCCGCATTTCAGAAAGCAATTGTTGTATCCACACCAAATCAGCAGCAGTGTGAGCCATAGCACGGTATTCGGCTTCCGTAGATGAACGAGCAACAGTGTGTTGCTTCTTGGCACACCAAGACACTAAATTGGGACCAAAATACACCGCAAAACCAGTGGTAGACCTCCTATCCATGGGATCCCCTGCCCAATCAGCATCTGCAAATGCGGTAAGAACCAAAGGACCAGCAACAAAGTGAAGACCCTGACTGATGGTACCCTTAATGTATCGTAATATGCGTTTAACAGCCCCAAAGTGACTCATTTTAGGCTGATGCATGTGCTGACAGACGACATTTACTGAAAAAGAAATCTCAGGCCTAGTTAGGGTGAGGTATTGAAGAGAGCCAACCAAAGACCTGAACAAGTGAACATCAGGAAAGATGGGATCATCAGGATCAATAGGCTTTTTGGCAGAAATAGGAGAAGAACTGGGTTTACAAGCTTCCATACCAGCCTTGATCAAAATATCAGAAGCATATTTAGCTTGTGATAAGAAAAGACCATTCTCAGTAGTAGAGACCTCAAGGCCCAGAAAGTAATGCAAATCACCTAAGTCCTTCATGGCAAACTTAGAACTCAGAGTTTGAATAAGATTGGAGATAAAAGCAGAGTCACTCCCAGTTACTATTATATCATCAACATAAATCAAAACCAAGGTAACGACGGAACCCTTATGAAGAATGAACAAAGAAGTATCTGCCTTGCTTGAGGTAAATCCCAGAGATAACAAATAAGTGGAAAACATAGCATACCATGCGCGAGGAGCCTGTCGAAGACCATACAAGGCTTTAGTTAACTTGCAAACATAATGAGGATGAAGAGGATCTTTGTAGCCCAAAGGTTGTCTCATATAAACTTGCTCTGAAATGACACCGTGCAAGAACGCATTGGAAACATCCAATTGTCGCAGTGGCCAGTGATGATGAACAGCGAGACTTAACACAATCCGAAGGGTGGGTTGCTTAATAACGGGGCTGAAGGTTTCAGTAAAATCCATGCCTTCAGTTTGTTGATTCCCATTGGCAACAAGTCTGGCTTTGTACCTAGCGATAGAACCATCTGAATGCCTCTTGATCTTGTAAATCCACTGACAACCAATGATGTTAACATGTGATGGAGGTGGAACTAAAGTCCAAGTACCTTGTTTAACCAAAGCTGAGTATTCTTCAGCCATTGCTTTTTGCCAGACAGAGTGTGTAACAGCGTCAGAAAAGCTTTTAGGTTCAGTAGTAGGAGCAACAGAAGTAAGCAAAGATAAGGGATGTTTAGGTTTAAAAATACCTGCTTTAGATCTTGTTGTCATAGGATGAACTACAGGAACAGAAGAAGGAATAGAAGGAGGAACAGGAGACTCAGAAAGAGAACTGACTAAGGACTCTGAGACATGATCAGCTGAAGAGGGAGAACAAATAGTCTCGTGAACTACGGAAGGAATGCCAGTAGAGGAAGCAGAAGTAGGTGTAGAAACAGCGAGAGAAGACGACACAGAAGGTGGTAAAGGAATCTGGACAACTATATCCTCAAACGAAGTAAGAGAGATAGGAAAAGAAGAAGAAGTAATTGAAGTAAAAGAAGAAGATGTATTAGCAGTGACTAGGTCTTGAAAAGGAAAAGAGGTCTCTTCAAACTTAACATGCCTGGACACATAGACTCTATCTTGAACAGGATCATAGCAACGATAGCCCTTGGAAGTAGAGCAATATCCTAAGAAAACACAAGGAACAGATTTTGGCAGCAACTTATGAGCATTGTAAGGTTTCAACCATGGAAAACAAGCACAACCAAAAGGTTTCAGAGCTAAATAGTCAGGAGTGGATTGAAAGAGTAAAGTATAAGGAACTTGAAACTGAAGAGAACTATGTGGTAACCTATTAGCCAAGTACACAGCAGTAGTCAAGGCTTCAAGCCAAAAATGGGTAGGCAGACCAGCATGAATGAGTAAAGTAAGAGTTGTTTCTATGAGATGTCTATGCTTCCTTTCCACTACCCCATTTTGTTCTGGAGTATGAGGACAAGAAGTTTGATGAACGACGCCATATAACAAAAACAACTGTGTGAGGTAATTGTTTACAAATTCACCTCCATTATCAGATCTCACAGTCTTAACAGGAGTATCAAATTGAGTTTGAACATAAGTTTTGAATTGAGTGAGAACAGTTTTTACTTCTGACTTGTAATGCAAAGGAAACAACCATGAATATCTACTAAAATCATCAATGATGAGCAAGTAATATCTATAGCCTTGTACAGAAGGAACTGGTGCAGGGCCCCATACATCCATGTGTAAAAGATCAAACGGTTTAGAAGAAGTAGTAACAGAAACAGGAAAAGGAAGTTTATGACTCTTTGCTTGATTACAACTGAAACAACTCACATCAAAAGGTTTATGAACAGGCAGTTGAAACTGCTTTATTAAATTCTGAAATAACGCAAGGCTTGGATGGCCTAACTTTTGATGCCAAACAGAAGCTGAAGACACATGAGAACTGTATAAGATCTGAGAATCTCGAGAATTTGTGGAGGGAGAAGCAGACCTAGAGAAGGTCTGAATTGGGTACAAACCCTGAAGGCAAGGCCCCTTGTGAAGAACTTGGAGAGTTTGATTGTCCTGGATCACATATCCATTACAATCAAAGATTAGGGAACAATTATTGTCCTTTGCAAATTGATGAACAGACAAAAGATTGTGAGTGATAGCAGGTGAATGCAAGACATGATTAAGTTTGAAATGGAATTGAGGAGTAGGTAAAAGACCCTTACCAGTATAGGGCACAGGAAGAGAAGTTCCATTTCCAACTACAACACCCTCTCCAGCATGACTAGGCTGATGAATCTGCAAATTGGCTAAATCATTGGTAACATGGGCTGAAGCTCCACTGTCAAAATACCAATGTGGAGTGACTGTAGATGAGTTTTCACTAGTAACAGCCTGTATCCCTTGGTATCCTCCATGATGAACCATATTCGCCACTGAAGGAGTAAAAGAAGATGAGACTATCGGTCTAGGAAACTGAGAAGAAGACTGTCCACTGTTATATCCATGAGAACCTCCAAACTGACTACTAGATGCTCCAAACTGACCATGAAATCCATTGCTCCCATTATTGTTCATCACTGGATTCGGTGGAAAAGGTGCATAACTTGGTTGAGCAAAACCTGAATACCCCCCTTGATTGCCAAACCAAGTTGATGGACCAGGCCGGCCAATCATAAAGGGTGGTGGAGATGATTGAAACTGAACATGAGGTGGTGGTTGATACTGCATATTCTGCCTGTAATAACAGTACATAGCTGTATGATTATATCTTCCACAAATTTGACACTCTGGTCTCTGATTGTTTCCAAAACCAAATCCTCTTCCTCCTCTATTTCTGTTAAAGCCACCATCATAATTGTTGCTTCGGTTTGTTTTTGGGAAAGACTGTGGATAAAAAGGCCCTCGTCCATTGACTGGTTGAAACATTTGATATCCTGGTCCATTAACGGGCTGAAACATTTGAGAGTGGGATGTTGAACCTCCATTATTTCCAGAAAACAAAGTCACACCAGATGATGCATTTGTGTCAAACAACTGAGTCTTTGGTGTTTCAAGCATTTTAGATGCTGCAACAAACACCTTGGCAGAAGTAGATGCTTCCTTGTGTATCCTAGATTCTTCAGAATGAAGAATTGTGGTTAACTCGTCAAAAGAAATGTCTCCACCTCTAGCACCAATAGCTGTTCTAAGTTGTTTGAATTCTTCTTCTGGCAAACCATTCAGAGTGTAAAACACTAAATCATCATCATCAACATGATGTCCCACTGCCTCTAATCTTTGAGCATGTCCTCTAATCTCATCAATATAGCCATCCATTGAACCAGTCTTTCTCACGTTGTACAATCGATTTTTCAACTCATGAATACGTGACTTAGAGAGAGAATTAAATCTCTGTGCGAGAGAAAGCCAGACTTGAGACACAAATTCAAGCCCTAGAACATGCGGTAGAGTAGTTGAAGACAGACTTGCAGTCAAACATGATAACAGTTGATTGTTAATCAACATCCACTTGGTATATTCTAAATTCACAATAGTATTATTCGAAGAATCATGAGTTGTAGAAGAAGGACACTGATTGCTTCCATCTAGAAACCCTATGTAACCATTTGCTCGTAATGCATTCACTACTTGCGTCCTCCACAGCAAGTAATTTCCAGAATCTAGTTTGATATTCACTAACGAGTGGAAATTGGAGACTAAAAAAGCCAGAGCAGATGGAATCGTGTTTGACGAAGAAGATTCTGTCATTTTTTTTTGGTGTATAAAACGAAGTAAACGCAGAACTTACTGAGCAAGAGAAGACAAAATGAAGATGATTTCTGTACTCTACTCTTGAATGAAGACGATTTCTGTACTCTAATCGAATCGTGTTTGACGATTTCTGAACGGGATCAATTTCAGGATTGAATTGAAAGACTTGCGTCACAAAGCTCTGATACCATAAGAAAATCAAGAGAGAGAAACAAACACAGCAAGTATCATTTTTGTTCCAACTGTTTTTCCCGTCTTTACAATACATTGCTCTGACCTATTTATACAAACAAGACTCGAAAGAAACACAAATCCTCTCAGCTTTCCTATTGGATGAGAAACACAAACTTGGATTGTTGAGGTGGAAGTCAAATCTGAACTGGAGAAAACCACACTTGACCACCGCTAGTGAGCTGGCTTAACAAACTAGAGGCAAGGTAAACCAAAACAAACACAAGCTAACATGCATGACCGACGGGACAAAACCATCGCAAAATAGCCTCACTCTCTAAATTTCCTTACTAACTTGAAATTAATAACATGGTAAAATTAATTTTAATGCAACAAAAGTAGAGAACAAACCAGTGGCCATGAGAAACATCAAGATAAGGAAAATGAATGAAACCCAACGCACGGAGCACGCCATTTTACATGGGAGAGAAAACCTCATGAAAATAAAATAAAGGCGGTGTGAGAGAGGGAAGGGGTAGCAAATGTAAGAGAGGGCTTTCCTGGTTTATTTCCTCACTAATCTAGCCCTATATATAAATAAAGTGTGTTCTGATACTTGAATATATGGCAAATAACCAAAACCACCCCTGAGGTTTCCGCAAAATTACACTGCCCCCTCACGTTTGGAAGATTACAAAATACACCTATCTCATAACAAAGTACTCCCTTGTCGTGACGTAGCTGCTAGAAAATTCGATGGAATATGTCTAATATCATCAAATCCTAATTAATTCTTTGATCACTTTCATTTCAAATATTTCTCTCAAAGTGCTGAACCTTAACTTCCATTTGAAAACTTCACTTTCTGCTCTATACTATCCACAATTAATTGTTGTCCTTTGAGTTCCATTACTAAGTTGGGGTCCTTTTTGAGAAATGGCTACGTTGCAAAGAAAAAATATTATTGGCAAAGATTTAAGGATTCGTGATCGTGCGCTCCTTTCCTAATTAGATGGAAAAAACAGTACTATAGCAGGTTGGATCCAGATTCTTCAAACAAAGAACTTGCACTGCACTTCCTTTCCAAAAATAGGTCAATTAATTCATCAAGTACTACATTTCGATTTATTGGATTTGTTCATAGTCTTTTCTTTCGGGTCATTGCGTATAAGGTTGCCTATCTCCAAGTAATTAATTTGCACATCATCCAAACCTTAATAAGAGAATAGAAAAGTGATAGTAATAGAAACAAGAGATAGTTGACTTTCCTTATAGGGATAGCAAAGTTGATTCCAATTTTCAAGGACCGAGAATCACATGTGGTCAACGTAATGTATTTTCATATTTTGAACTTTAAATAGGGTACATATTTGGTTCTCTTGGAAAATGTGAAAATCTAATTTGTTTTATAGAGAGAGAGAGTTGACTTTGTTGTTGGAGAGCTATTAATCGCCCCCCTCTGTCAGGGGGTCTAACACCATCACATGAAATTTCTTGTTTTATCTTCATCCACTTGTTCTCTCTCTCTCTCTCCCATTTCTCTATCCCTTATTTTATTTTTCTATAAAATTGTAAATACTAATAACTTTTTTTTCACCTATTTTTTTGTAATAAATTTTAGATTTTTGAAATCTACTCAACGAAACCTATCAAACGAGCCTAATATTGATGGTGAAATAATGTAAAACAGAAAAATTATATTTTTGTAGTTGTTTAAACTGTCTAAAAAGGTTGAAAAATTAATTGTTCCAAATTTTAATCCGTTTGAACCGTTGGAAAGATTTTAGTTTTCTAATCATTTTATCTTAAATGGTCATAATTAAATTTTGACTATAGAACTCTCGTCGATGAACCTTAAGAAAGTCGTATAATCAAATATCTCTTAGGGTTAATCAACGAGAGCTCTAAAGTCAAAATTTAATTATGACTATTTAGGACAAAATGATCAGAAAAATAAAATCTTTCCACCAGTTTAAACGGATTAAAATTTGAAACACTTAATTTTTTAACCATATTTTTTAATATATAAACTGTTCGAAGAGGTTGAAATCACATATTTTTTAAATAAATTTTATATATTTGAAATCTATTCAACGAAACCTATCAAACAAGTCTAATATTGAATATGAAATAATGTGTTTAAATTAAATGATTTTTTTGTATTATCTCTTTTTTTGTATTTTTTTATTCGTCATTTTTTTAAAACTTCTATATTTGAGTAATCACACCCAACGTAGGAGCTGCTCTCCCCAGAAGGAATATCATTTGCAATATCGTTCCTAACTGACAAATTATCAGAACATAAAAAATTGTACTGATCCATAACGTTCTTTTATGAAACTCTCTCTAGACACTTTGTCAATCAATAATAATCAAAAATTGTCCAGCCATAAGGCTTATAACTCCTTAAATACGATGGAAACCCTAACCCTACTAGGAAAAGGAAAAAAAAACCAATGTCGGAAAGTTCCAAAATTATTACATATTCTATATAAGAAAAAATAAAACTTCTCCAGCAAGAACGAACGTTATTGGATTTTCCTATCAAAAGTTATAAACAAAAAGATTACTTCCTATGGTCATAACTAAAATGATCAGAAATTTTTTTCCCTTTCCACCGGTTCAAACGGATTTAAATTTGATACACATTTTTTAATCTCGTTAGACAGTTTAAACTACGAAAAAAATATAATTTTTTCGTTTTACATTATTTCTCCATTAATATTAGACTTGTTTGATAGGTTTCATTGAGTAGATTTTAAAAATATTTAATTTCTTTTAAAAAAATACGTGAAAAAAAAATTATTAACATTTAAAATTTTATAAAAAAAAATTAAAAGAGGGAGAGAGAGGGACTGTTGGGGGGGGG
>BPLS01000711.1:1398391-1418554 GCA_019656275.1 Rhododendron kiyosumense
GAGAGAGAGAGAGCACGTGGGGATGAGGGGTAAAAGGGTCAGTCTCTAAAGTGTCAGGCGGGGGGGCCTAACAAGGGGGGTGCGATTAGTAACCTTCTTGTTGATAAGAATAGCAAAGTCGATTCCAATTTTTAAGGACGCAAGAGCCACAGGGTTGCCCATCCCTCATTTTAGTTCATTCTCTTTTCTTATGGATCAATACGTCTAAGGTTGCCTATGTCCGAATAATAAATTAATTTGTACATCGCCGAATACTTAATAAGAGAATGTCATGGGATAGAAAAGGCGATGGCAATCGAATCAAGAGAGAATTGACTTTGCTGATAGGAAAAACC
Source organism: Rhododendron kiyosumense (assembly GCA_019656275.1). NCBI lineage: Eukaryota > Viridiplantae > Streptophyta > Magnoliopsida > Ericales > Ericaceae > Rhododendron > Rhododendron kiyosumense. The sequence goes on from BPLS01000711.1 coordinate 1,398,727, forward strand.
AACAAAACCACCTCCGGAAAGCCACATTGAAGAGAAAACAATAGCTACCGCACACAAAGATGAGACCGGGAAAAAAATTATTAGCTGAGACCAACCACCTATCTCCAATAGCAAAAAAGGGAATGAAGCACCAGGAAAACAACAACAAAACAACCACAGCAACGGCACCCGAAAACAAAACCTTAGCAACCGCATACTAAACCCCAGCAACAGCAACCAAAACCCAACCCTAGCAACCGCAGCACTAATTAACACACAAACTCAAAAGCATGCACAGTCGTCGCTACCCACGCAGGCGGTAAGACTGCATTGAGTCTCGCAAGCGGCCAAGCCGCAAATTACATCTGAATCGAAATTCACCACAAAATCAACTCAATTGTACATTAATAATCCTGCATGCTGCTGGAGTTTTATCTTAATTAATTTGTCTAAGTATTCACTCAGAAATCAGAATTAATTACCACAATTACTTATGCCGCCATGGTTGGCTCAAGGCACTTTGAGGCCTAAATCAATAATTCTCACAAATCGGGTGATCCCAATTTCAAGGCTGTGAGCGAGTGTCACATGTGGTCTACATAAAATTTTGAATTCTAAATTGATGTGGACAACTGGTTTTCGGGAAAGGTAGCTTTGTTCGTAGTTTTACAAAAAAGAATGCTTTTTTTTTTTTTTTGGGGCAGAGTCAAACGGATATTTCATAAAACTAAACACGAGAGGACCACAATAGAAGTCCGAGAGCATAATACGTATCATTAAATGTTAAAACCAAAGAAAAGCACAGATTACTTAATCTAACACTTGCCTAATTGCTCGCAATTGGACTGGGATCAAATATTAATGGTGTGTTTGTTTTTTATTTACGCAACTAATTAGGACTATATAGTCAGCTTCATTTCTCTATTAATTGGTCTGGGTCAAATAGTTGTGTTATGATAAAAATAAAAAATAAAAAAATAGTTGTGTGCTTCGTTAAGTGGTTAGTAACTCTATAAAATGAGGATTTGATCAAAACTAGAGTAGCCATGTGGATGAAGGCTAAGTTTGACATTAAAATCTACACAATGGAGGATTTCAAAAGGTATTTGGATGGGATTTGAAAAGTAAAGTTGTGAAGTAGTTAAGTAAGTGAGGTGTTCTTATCCAACCAAAGTGCTAGAGTATAACTCTCTTTAGTAGCTGTGTTCTAACGTCTAGATTGTAATCGACGTACCCCTTCGAATTCAATAAAAAGTTTCTTTTGCTGACCAAAAAAACACTCTATAAAATGAGGGATGGGCTCACCCAGTATTTCACAGTTGAAATGCAATAGAAATCAAATTAAAGTAAAATTGATTGAAAGTCTCATCCTCTATAGCATTTTTTTTTTGTTGTTGTCAAAAGTCAGAATATTGTATTAATAAACGCCTAGTGGCACTTACAAAAGGATGATCATTACAAATAACTTGGACAAAATTAAACTGATTGTCTAACAAATAAAAACGAGTAAATCACAAGGCAATCGATATCTTTCATCATAACCCAGACATGGCCTGACGCAACAGCAACACTTTTAAACTTCCTAACATCTAATTAGGAGTTTCAAACGAGAAAAAGTGTAAAGTCAAAGATCAAATACCCAGACGATTACATGCACTCTAACTAAGGATGAATGAACCAATGAACTCCTAAGAACTGTAGATCTATCAAGTGCTATGAGTTGGCCCGCTAAAGACATCATGTAGAGGTAGAATGTTGAAGTATAGATATCGTTGTAAAGCAACCTCGATTGAGAGAACTCGATCTGTAGACAAAATTCGTTAAAAAATGAAACTAACAAACTCTCGTAAAAGGAGAGACAAAACTCTCAAAGATAAGACAACAAGTCGTTGATCTGGAGAGATGGAAGAAAAAAAAAAAAAACTGAGTCGGAATATTACCATGGCCCTCCCCTCCCGCCGCACACGGGTATGAAATCACCGGCGGGGGTGGGGGGGGAAGGGGAAGGGAGAAGAAGAGTTGTGATGGCTAGGGTTGAGAGAAAAAGGAGAAAAAAAAATTAAACAAGGATAATCTCGTTGTGAAACTTCCTCTATAGCATTTTAATCACTTCGAATTTGGTACAGAACCCTATTTAAATTCCTCTTTTCTTTTTGATTTTGAGATACGATATCAATCAATATCAAAGGTATTTTCTCCCCGCGGGTTATGCAGCTATGGGTTTCAGGGTTTGCACTCACGACGGCATTGGGCAGGAATTGGTCACGAATTATAGTGGAAGGTGATGCTCTACAAGTTATTCAAGCGCTAAATCAGACAAGTTCCTATGTTGGTTGTGATGCTATAAGTTTAGATTGTATTCAGCTAGCTTCTAAATTTTCCTCATGTCTTTTCTTGCATGTTAAGCGTAATTTTAATAGGATAGTCCACAGGTTAGTTAAGGAATCCCTATTGGGTACGGAAATGATGAACCGGAGGAATGATTTTTTCCAATAGTTATCGTCCTTAGCCCTTGATGTTAGGGCTTTTGCCCCTTCTTCTTTTCAACAATAACAATAATATCTTCTTCCCTTCTGACAAATAAATAAATAAATCATAAAAGGTTAGCGAAACAGTTTTTTGGTCATGAAACTTGAAGGTAGGTAGTAGCTTCCGAGTCGGGTTTCGAGTTGGGCCGATCAAACTATATATGTGAAACCTTGTTAGCAAGTTGTCGGCCCAGGATAGCCCAGCCCATAGACTGAACTCGGCCCAGCTCTGTTTACATTAGCCCCGAAATGACGAAAATAATCATCAAGACCACATTTTGTACATCAAATTTTTGGATCTGCCATTGAGTAGTGAGACTGTTGAACATGCTCTAATAAGTTTTGGTGTGAAATGAAAATAGAATATGCAAAAAAAAATCTAGTAAAATATTGCATTCAAGTTGTTGAAGGCGCTTTCTTCCTTTTATTTCCTCTATTTTGAAAATATAGCATTCTCCTTCTCTTGATACGTAGAGATAATATGGCTGACACGCATATAATTAAAGTCACCAAGTTTTCTTTTGCTTTCCCAATTCTCCTCCACCTTACATTCTTTTTTGCTTCCAACACCGCTTTGTTGAAAATAGGGGTATTCTTGTCCAACAAGCAAAAACTTATAATATATTTCCCATAAAAATATGGTTAAATGAAGGAGTTTATATATTTTTACTCCCTCCGTCCCAAATTGGATGTCAATTTTTTATATTCGTGCTAATTTCATTCCTTATATCTTTCAATATGGATCTCAAAAAATATGCAATATGAATTTTGTTTGATAGTTCTAATACAAAGTTTTCAAACTCATGAAAAATATTATAAATTGAAATATATAAATGATGAAAAATGATACGAATTTCAAAAATTGTCATCCTTTTTGGGATGGAGGGAGTATCATATGGCTCAAGGGAATTTGTTAACAAAAACCCATAACGCAAAGAAAAAGAAAGTTGATGGGTTTATTTTCAAATGTCATTTATTTTGTATTTAAAGAATATTACACAGAATTTTTAGGGCATTTTTTTGCATTTTTTTAAAACCCAAGGCATAAGGCTTGCGAAAAGTTCAAAGAACAGTCCCTGTAGTTTGCCACAAGTTCTATTTTTGTCCCGTTACGGTGAATTTCTCCAATTGCCCCTTCATTTTAAAAGTGATACTGACAGACGTTATAACAGGGACGAATGGAGGACAAAATGAAAATAGAATGTTGAATTTGGAACAATTGATACTACTACAGGGATGAAAATTGAATGTTTTAATTACAGGGACCGTTTCTAAAAAAAAATTACAAACCCATTAATACTCACATCATTCTACACCTTAAGAACATTCAAGACTGCTCGAACAATTCCAAATTTGCAGTGGAAAATTCCTCATGTCGATCGCTTCATTACTGATTTGGCTTACAAATTATTTTTCAAACATTAACACGTAAAAAAAAATGAGAAAATTAAAACCCATGCATTAAGAGTCACATTCTTCTACAACTTAGAGCAAATGACATTACTACGAGCAATGTAAAACTTTCCGGTCGATAAATCCTCCCGCGGAAGCAAGGCTACTTTAGCCCCAATCTCCGCAGCATCATCTGGCGAATGAGTTCCCTTTCCGCGAGTCATAGAGGTCTGAGTGAAGCCGGGACAAAAGCAGTTCACGCTCAAACCACGCCCTTGGTATCGCTTCGCCAACACCTTGGAATAAGCATTAAGCGCAAGTTTGGACACTGCGTAGTCCGTCCACGCTTCCGGCCAGCCTTGGGTTTTCCATGTTCCTTGCTTTACGTTTTGAAGGAAAAGGTTTACAATGCTGTCGATTTGTTCTACAGATAGTCTCTCTTCATCTTCAAGTATCTCCTTTATCTTTTGGTTTTTGAGCTTCTGCTGTAATAACATGTTAGAAATTTCAAAAATAAACATAATAAAAAGTTAAACAATAAAATTAATTAATTACTTCAAATTCGAATGTGATTCCCACTGTATCAACTAGAATCAGAAATAATTTTCGGTGCAATTTTTACGTGTCTTGGACTAAACTAATTATTTCTTAACGCGATTCTCATGGTTGGTGAAATTTTCTTTAACTTTTGATTCAAGTTTATGTGGTTAATTATTCATCCCTACAAAAGAATTCACAAAAACAAGTACAAATTCAATTGAAGTTGAAAATTTTAGAAAAGAAATCATAAATAAAACTTTGTAACTATCTTTTCAGAATTAGTATTATTTTTAGTGAATTGCTTTTAACCTTTAGCCATAATTTTTTCCTTAAATTAATTGGAAAATTTTAAAGCAAAACCAACAAAAGTTTGAAGAATTCTATAAAAAAATTAAAAAAAACAAAAATGAGGTCGAATCTCACATTGAGATAAATGGAAGCATACTGAATGCACTACAATCAAGAGAGGACCCACTAAGAGACAAGTGAGGTCACTTGACTCCACTTTCTTTGATTTTTGAAAAACGAATTTTAAATTTTTGGACCCTATATTTGCTATTTTGACTCCATAATATATTAACCTGGGACCCTGCTGTCCCTAAGGGGTTAGCATGGGTGTTGGCTCCATCCAAGCTGTCCATATTCGGCAATAAACGGCTCAGATTTCATCTCGGCTAAATGACTAAGATTTGTTCATTCGAAATGAAATTTAAACCATCCATTGTCAAGCATGGATGAGCCGAATGTACCCAATACCCATGTTGTCCCGTTAGGGTCCCCCATTCAATAATAGAGCTCTCAATGGGTCCTAAACTTCTACTATTGTTTTTGTTTTTAACCTTACATAAAATAGAATTCTGATTTCGCCACTGAGAATCCGTTCCACTTCCTCCAAAAAGGAGGTTTTTGAAAAAGAAGGTAATTTCAAGGTCAAAAATTATGTATTTATGCAAATAATTTTTCTACCAATGTGGATCTTGTTTGATAGATTTCATTGAGATTTTTTAAACGGTGCAAAAAAAATTGAAAATTTATTTTTCATATTCGTTATATTTGAATTTGAAACTATCTTCTTTTTAAAAAAGAAGGTTTTAGGAGAAAGCGTAACGGGGCCTGAGTCTGCTATGCCACTTACATCGAATAGGCCAAGTCGAGAGCTAATGTTGAGTATCCGGCTTGAGGAAAACCGAAAAAAGGGCAAGAGGGACTCAGTCAGCAACTTTGTTCCATAGAAATTGGTGTTGACCACCGTTTCAACATGCTCCATGGTCGCACAGTTTTCACCGATCTCATTAAATGATACTCCCGCATTATTTACCTGAATAATAATTGATCAATGGAAGAGTCACAAAAGCAATATTTGGGCTATAATATGCTTAGGCTGCAAACGAATTGAGTTGCTCGCTAGCAATTTGAAACTCGGCTCGTTAAGGGGTGTGGTCAGATCGACTCGTTTAGTAATCAAGTCAAGTTCGAGTTCAAGTTTTAGGCTTGTGTAGTAAATGAATCAAGCTCAACACTTTAAAGCTCTGCTCGTTTGTATAGGCTCAACATGTTTATAGTGTTCTTGCTTTCTACATATATAAGAAATAAATTAAAAAAACATGTAATTTCATGAAAAATGTGAGCCACTAATCAGAGCCAGCCCTGACTTTTCAAAGACTTAAAGCGAAAATTAAAAATGAGATCCTTTTATTGGACTATTATAAGAGGTTAAAAAGTAGAAGGGACACCTGAAATTCAAAAAAAAAAAATTGGAGGCCATAGCCTAATATGGCCGCAACACAAATTTTAGCTAGCTTAGGGCCGGCTGTGGCCACTTACCAGGATATCCAGGGCTGAAAATCTGTCTTTGAACCAAGAAACAAAGGATTGGATTGAAGCAGGATCAGAAACATCAAGCCTAAAGAAGTGCACATGGAGTCCTTGAGCCACGAGAGCCTCCACTGCTTCAAGTCCCCTCCCATTGTCTCTAGCTGTGAGGATGACACTCAGTCCTAACTCTGCAAATCTCTTCACCAATGCAAACCCTATGCCCTTGTTTGCACCTGTGACTATGGCTACTGTGTCTTTGGACCACCATCTGCAATTTAAGTCCATGCATGCATGCATAACCATATTATGTGTAGGTTATAAAGCAATGTTTTGAAAACAAAATCGGTGAGCAAATCGGAGAAGGGACCGACCGGATGTTATTTACGCAAAAAACACCTTTAGAATGATTTGGCAACCGCATCTTTGAGCGCGCACAGAAGCCATCATCGTGTTTTTTTATATTGAAATGGAAGTTCCGCTACAACTTATATACCAGCCAAATCATACTATATGGTAACTTTGTGTGAAGTTGTATTATTGTACTACCATCAATATAAACGTTATAGAAAATTTTGAGTCATATTAATTTTCTCCTTTAGAGATATATCGATCATATCTCTATTATAGAAACAATAAACGTTATAGAAAATTTTGAGTCATAATTTCTCCTTTAGAGATATATCGATCATCTCTCTATTATAGAAACAATATAAGTTATAGAAAATTTTGAGTCATATTTTCTCCTTTAGATATATATCGATTATATCTCTATTATAGAAACAATAATAAATATAGGAGTCTTGTATTTACATCTTTGAGTTTTGTATTTATTATTTTGAATTTATATATCATTACTATATCGTATCTGAATCTGCTTTAGTATATGCTAAGCGTGTGTAGTTCATGTGTCACTCTTATTTTTTGCAAAGAAAAAGGTCAAAAAAATCAAAGATAATCCCCCTGGCATTTCTATCCTACCTCCTTCACCTTCCATTTTATTCTCTTAATTAATTAAAGAACTAGCATTTAAAGAAAACACAACCTAAATTAGAATTAAAAATCATGGGTCAATCTTTCATAAAAGGGTTCTTAAAATTTAACAATTGCAAAATCTTCCTAAAACGAGGTCAAAATGGGGGGAAAATTTGTCACCAAGAAAAAAAAAATCATGCCAATTAGATTTGTGATGATTCCCAGAAATGTTAAATTCTCAAAACTTAATTCGACTATACTATCTTGCCATAGAAAAATTATTATTTCGACAAAAGAATATGTTAAGCCATATATGTTTTTTTTTCTCGGTAAAAAAAATTTATTAATCTTTGAAAAAGAGATACAAAGAATTTTTTATTTTTTTATCGGCAAAAGATGAAATTTTATTATAAAAAAAAACGGGAAAATGAGAAGGGGATCCAACAAAAATTTGAAAAATCCACCGCAAGAGGGCACAACGACTAGCGCCACCCGAGACCCAAAAAAAAAAACCAGAAAGACAAGACGCCAACCAAATGCAAAGACCCTACAAAAACCACCCAAGCCAAAACTCCTAAACACGCACCTCAAAACCAAAGATACTTAATTAAGACGAAATACACGCCACCTCCAACGACACAGAAACCTCCAACATGGAAAAACGAACATGAACGTTACTAGGAACCTCAAAAGCGAACATCCAAAATGAACGCGAATCGAAATAAAAACCGAAACACCATCCCCAAACAAACAGAAGCATAACCTCGTACTTCTATGTATACATGTCGATCGAGAGAGAGAGAGAGAGAGACCTGGAGGAGAGGCAAGGGGAAGAGAAGGAGGGTATTTCTGGTTCCTTGGAGCTCATTGCAAGGAAATGATGCTGCAGCAGTATGGGTATTGAAAGGAGAGAAGTGGCAGCCTATAGATGATGGCCTGTGCTCACAGACTCGCATTAAATAGGGCCAGCTTTTTATTAATTTCGTTTCAATACCCCGATTAATAAAGAATTCCTCCATTTTTTTATTTTTGAGAATTGACGCATGTGTGTGGACCGAAAGAGGGCAGGAAACTTAATTTAAAAATACTAGCTAGCACCCTCAAAATAAAATTATTGGGTCGGTAAAGCGTGAACTTTTAAAAATAATAATACACTTTTTATTTCAGGCTTTTTTCACAAATAACTTGATACCGTTAAATTTCTTCAATAATATGTAAAAGTAAATTCAATTTTTGTAACAAATGTATATTCTCTTAAGTTTTCGTTCTACAAAACAGACAATTTTATTTCTAATAGGATACAAAAAAAGGGGGTCCGATCTCCTCTGTCCTGAAAATCTTGTGCCTTGGTGACAAGAGGTTTTTCCGCCGTTGAATTGTGTGATTTTTTAAAAATGTTTTAAATTCAACCGCCGAAAAATCTCTTAGCACAAAAAACTTGATTTTTCGGCACAGATGATTATCCCTCGTAAAAAGGGCCCGGTGCAAGGCATGTGCTGCGGCCTAACTGCATTGATAAAGGTGCCCCATCTCTCTCTCTCTCTCATCATCCTTCCGGTATGAGTAATTTCTAGTAGAGGATTACATGTGCATCACTCGCATCGATCCCCTCTGTTTGCTAGTCCAATATTGATCAGAGGATTGCCAATACAAGAAACGATTATACGCACAACATCATCGTGCATAACATGTCTGAAATTCAACATGGCATTACTTTATCGTGGTTGAAAATTAGCAATCTAACTAATGACCGATGAAACAGTGCCACATTAGCTTGTTGTGCACATGCAATACTGTACAGAGTGTTGGGTTTCTAGACTTGAGAGAGAGAGAGAGAAAACAAATGTAATGCCTTTAATTTTTCATGTACTTTACATATAGTACGTTGTCTATCATAAATTAAAAATGAAGTTATCAAGGTTTATAGGGATCTTATGGTTATGGTTCATGAGTAACGCACATTCTTTATAGTTGGATTAGGATGTATTCCACTAACTAAAATAATTTTTTATTTTTTGAATTAAAATTAATGTATTGTAAAAGGATGACATGTCTTATAAAGCAGAAAATAAGTATTTAAAACATAAAAACGTACATTAGAAGAACGAGATCACATATTTTGAATTATTTTGATCATTTGTTATAAGATTGATGATTGGCTCTTCTTCATGTATCAATATCATGAAACGGGTGTTTTGCCCCTCTTCGCTTCCTCGATATACTCTTTGTCGAGTTTATAATAAAATTTTTGCCGTTTCACAAAAAAAAAATACGTTAATGATTGGCGTATTATTCTGTTCAGCTACAAATGGGTTTTTGCGGAGATTTTTGTCACTTATTTTAGCTGGTTATGCAACCATTTGGTGATAGTAAGGAATTAATTTGGTTAGGTAACGCAAATTCTTGTCAAAATTGTCCCATAAACGTATCTTCCTTTGAGGATATTTTTTTGGAAAAAAAAAATTTATGTCAATCAAAGATCAGCAGTCGGTATGAGTGAGATACTACGTACTGTTTTGATTTTATTGCCATCGACATTTTTCACATCTAAAAGAATATATACATTTATTTGAAAAAAAATAATTTTGAAGTATTATGATAACTGTTCAGTACCATCGACCGGTATAGGCAGTGGGATTTAGCCCCTAAGATTAGTCAAAATCCACATAAGCGGTAAGCTGGCCCGACACTAGAGTTATTAAAAAAAACATTCAAACAATATTTAAGTATTATCTCATGGCAATATGCAATGTTACGCAATCAGGTCATATTGCATGTCATTCACTAATTACATCGCATGCTTATAGTTAAGAACAGTGCTAAAATCGACCCCCATTCTAATTTTTTGCAATTGTATTTTATCATTTGGCCCCGTTTGATAACAGTAATAGATGGATGGAATTCGTAAGGAGATGGGATTAGGATTGAGATTCGTAGGGAGATGGGATTGATAATGAGAAGGAATTAATAATGAGTATGTTTGTTTGGGATGGAATTCGATGATGGATTATTAATATCATACTAGTATTTGTTTGAGATGAGATTAGATGATGAGATTGGATTGATAGAAGAAATTGATAATGAGAAGGGATTGGTAATGCGAAGGGGTTGGGTTCGGACTATAAATACCAAGTCTCCCAGGGTATTGCTAATATCCCTAATCCCCGACTTCCTAGTCCTACGGACTAGTAATTCCAACTCATTTTTGGTTACCAAACACATTATTAGTAGTCCCATGGGATTGGTAATCCAATCCCAAGAGCTAATATGGTTATCAAACTGGGCCACTATCTCATATGGAGCTAGACTATGAATAAACAAAACTGAGCCTTATATCTCAATTAATTGACGTTAGCTATATGAATCTTTTTTCTTCATTGAACTCTGTTAAGAGCTACTTGTTCACTCAAACCTATTAGACTCATATCTTTTCGCACAATAGTATTTAATATCAATTTAGGTCTTCCTCTCCTCATATCATTGCTATATTCCAAAGCTATCATATTCACTCTCTTAACTATGGTATCTCTAGGTTTACGATAGCCATAACCAAACCACCTTACCCTATTTTCCATCAACTTCTCCTCTAGAAGTGCTGCATTACTATCTCACAAATTAATCATTTCATTTCTAATCCACCTCAACATGCTCATTTCTGCTACACTCATTTTCCTCACATATTGTTTCTTAATAGACCAACATTCTGCCCCGTGAAGCATCGCTAGTCTTATGGCAGTTCTATAAAAAATTTCTCTCAATTTTGTGGGTATTCTCTTGTCACATAGTACATCAGTAGTGCTCTTCCACTTAAGCCACTCCACTTGGATCCTATAAGCTACATCATCGGCAATCTCTCCATCTTTACTAATAATTGAGTCTAAACACCTAAAATGGTCACTCTTTGTCTCCTGGTCTTGGAGAAGCTAGACTATGAATAATTTAAAATAAAATTAATACTTTTGATGTACAAAATTATTGTCTTCCAATGATAACATTAGTTTTAATTTTTAATGTTTGGTGGAGCCGATGTAGTAAGCATTTGTTCTTTGAATGTTTATTTGGCGCTATATATATGGCTAATTATTTATTGACTTTATTCTAGTAACGTTGAGTGTGACCCTAGCACCCCCAACCTTAGTCTAACACTCACATGAATTAAAACCCCACACGCACAGAACTGTTCAGAGTGGGTGGTCCCTCAATGCGTGTGAATGTATGCAATTTAATTTGTGTTTATGTTAATTTCTTAGGCTCTTGTTTGGTCTTCATTTGTCGTTGACGTGTCTTAATTATTGTAACAGCAACAACACATTGTACTTTTCTTGCTATCAATGATAGCTCGTTATCTCTAATCGTCTGGATATTTGTTCTTATTCCTCGGCTAGCACTTTATTCTTGTAAATGTGTGTACAATTTATTCAAAAGGTTATAAACCACTTTATTCAAAAGGTTATAAACCACTTAGCTTGGAAAACAAAAAGAACAAAGGACAAATAAACAAATACCTTTATAAACTATCTGCGTTGTGATGCTTTTTTGCCCTTTCAATTATACTTTTCTTATTTATCAGTAAAATTTTCTTCGCTGTTCAAAAAAAAAAATTATCTGGGCTAAAGTGAACCACCTACTCTTTTTTTAGAGGGAAAAGATCAACCCATTTATATAAAAACAAAAAAAAATTACAAAAAGAAGTTGCGTTCTACACCATTGCTTTCTACACCACCTTAAACAACAATTTGCTTTCTACACCTCCTTGAAAAACAATTTGCTTTCTACACCATTTCAGCTATAATTTACTACAAAAGTTGCAATCAATAGTATTTAATTTTTCTTCCTCCATGTGCAATTTGATGCATAGAAAAAACATAAAGAGTTAGGAGTTTAGCCTATCAAAGTCACAAGTCTACTTTAATTTGTTTAAGAACCCTCTCTTTAGACTGCTCCACCAATTAGCAATAAGTAATAGATTTTCCATTTGTTGGTATTCTCCTCTTTACACAATGTGTTTGCATAGAATATCCTCCACTGTTTCTGCTTTGCATGTGTGGAATCCACAGTTGGTGGTTTCTAGCTAATCAAACAAAAGCTGTTTTAAATTTTCACCAGTAGGCATCAGTCAAACCCTAACTAACTTTGCTAGTAGTTAGTTTACTTCCTCTACACTTTTTAGCCCTTGATGAGTTTGTTCACATGCCATGCTATATAGACCTGGGTAACGAGTCGTGTTTGTGTCGTGTCAGTCGGGTTCGTGTCACAAATCACCCAACCCTAACCCGACCCATTTAGAATTCGTGTTTCTCGAGTCGTGTCATTTTCGTGTTTCGTGTCAGAAATGCTTAACCCTAACCCGTTAACTTCGTGTCGTGTTATCGTGTCTGTTGTCTAACTCTATATAGAATTATAGATATACCATATATTATGTATATATGTTCGTGAAAATGGGTGACACAGATTAGTAACCATGTTAGTCGTGTCAATTTCGTGTGTCGCGTATTCAACCCGAACCCGACCCATTTAGAATTCGTGTTCTCGAGTCGTGTCATTTTCATGTTTCGTGTCAGAAATGTTCAACCTTAACCCACTAACTTCGTGTCCGGTTCGTGTCGTGTTATCGTGTCTCGTGTCTGTTGCCCAGCTCTAATGCTATATTCATGCTTTCAAACAACTCTTTTGACCAAAATATTGTAAGAAGCCACAATGGCACCCATGATCGTGCGTCACAATACTCAAAGTTATATGGAATCCGAACAAAAGAGAACAAGGAACTCGACAAACATTGAATGTCTTTTGCATCAGACGACCGTTGCCAAACTCTACTCTTGACTTGGATTATAAAGCAGTTCAAATTCCCACCAGTTACGAGCCAAACCCAACTAACTTCGTTACTATTACTTTGTTTCTTAGTGCTTTTCAACCCTTACGTTTGTTTTGTTCACATACCCATGCTATTCATGCTTTCTAACAATTTTTTGACGAAAATATGGTGAGAACTGAGAAGCCACAATTGAACCCATGAACATAAAAATCCGGAGCTGCTGCTATACATACACACTCCAAAAGGGCAAAAAAAGAACGAAAGAAGAACATACGTTTTTGGTAAGTACACTGCCATTATTCCGCGACTACAGAACAGAAAGACTGTAACAATAGTACCACAAACCGTCATTAACTAGGACTTTCACGTTGTAAACCCGCTCGTGAGACAGTTCGACCTCTCCATATCATGATTGAGTCAATCACACTACACTAATCTACAACTAACACAACAGACCTTATATAGTGTGGGGTTACCGTCGCTTTCTTTCTATACATGAGATTTGATGTGCCGTTATGGAACTTAAATCAAGTGGTCTGCTCTGATCATCCCTCCATTTATTTCTCTACCTGAGAGGATGGAGTTTGATACTCTAAAAATAAAGCACGAAAAAAATCATCAAAAATGTCCTCTCAAATCCACTTTGAAAGGAAGATAGGGTTGAATATGTATTGAAAGTACAAATTGATTAGTGGAAAACTGAGAAAATATTAGAAATGAAGAGGAAAGAAAGATGTATATATAGAATTAGAATGAACAGTAAGCTAGATGATGTAAATAGTTTCTTGTTGCACCAAGGAAAACACCTCAGAGAGTCTGGAGAGCCTGTAGCTCAATAATGTACCCAAGATCCCCTACTCTGATTTTTGATGTGAAACTCAGACAAAACAATCGCACAACACAAGAAAACACGGTTATATTTAGTTCGGTAGTGTGCCTACATAGGACAAGAAATAACAATTCAATAATCGCGATAAAGATTACAATACGAAATGGATATGTATTCGAACCCTTAAACGAAGATACGTAATGTTTGGTTTAGCAAGACACGTGGAACGGGGTGAACATTCAACACAAACCTATCCCTCAGTAAGGAGAGTCGAATTTCTATACCTCCTCCTGTGATAAAAATCAGGAAGGTCGGTAGCCAAAGCATAATGAGAACAAGAAAGTTGTTTCCAGCATCACCTTCTCTAGTACATACATTGTCTACGCCTGAAACATGATTGTGTCAGTATGAGGGGTAAGTATTATATGCAGTAATAGTACTTCGAATTTGGAATGGGACCCCCTTGAGCTAAGAAATAAAAACTACTTATGTATGCCAGGAATAAATATAACATATCCAAACCAAAAGGAAACACAAAAATGAAAATCGCCATTGCAGCCAAAGGATTGATCCATTAATCCAATTTAAAACCACTGCATCTTTGCACTAATTATATCAACTGGAAACCAATAACATTTACCAACCAATTGTAAAGAAGCAAGCTAATAAATATGGCATGATCTCAATTGCAGCATAACCTCTCAAGTGGGATAACAGACAATTGAGTTGAAAATTGTGAGCAAACCTTAACTACTGTGTGCAGACCATATAAACTATTCTGTTGGGACTTGAAAAATGTTATTCAAGGCTCCGGTTGCATTTTCTCGCATTCTTCTCGTATCGATTGGAAAAGAACAGATGAGAGGTATCGTTCACCGAAGCTCGGGAAAACAACCTGCAAACATTTGAAGATCTCAAAAATTCGAACTGCATATTCCTATATTTCACAGTTTTTGTTATAGTTGAGGAACCAGTGATAGGAAAAGGTGTTTAGAAATGACGTTTGGAACTAGTTTAGGACAGTCATTATTCACGGCCCAGTCAACTGCACAAATGGTTTCCGAATCATGTCATGACAAGGCAATTACAAGTTTGTAACCAGGAAGTATCAACTGATAGCCTAAATAAGAAATC
This sequence comes from Rhododendron kiyosumense, assembly GCA_019656275.1. NCBI lineage: Eukaryota > Viridiplantae > Streptophyta > Magnoliopsida > Ericales > Ericaceae > Rhododendron > Rhododendron kiyosumense. The sequence continues at coordinate 1,413,731 of BPLS01000711.1, forward strand.
CCACTATCAAGCATAGCAAGAGAATTAAATGACAGAAATCCCACTATCAAGCATAGCAAGAGAAATGACACAATTCCTTGTAATATTCCTGACTCTTGAGATTCACAAAACGAAAATAGGCTTTGATAATAGATAGCTCTTAATAGCAGGGAGCTCCTCAAGCTTTCGAACCCTTTTTCCACTCTTCCTTTGTCCAACATTCAACACTCTTAATGTATGAGATCTATGTCCGGCATATTTAGTTGGACATTCTCCTATCAAGTACATCTTGGAATTCGAATTTATCAAGTATGCATAGAACTCCTATCGGGCACCTTGTAAACACCATTCATCCAAGAAAACAAAAAGCATATCTGCATCCAAGACCCGTAGCCGAATCCATTAACATATGCTAAATTTTAATATTAGGAAGATGGGGACATTAACCAAAACAAAAGTGGGAGTGAATTTTTCCCTTGGTTTTGTCCTTTGTTTTCCAACTATCAGTACAAGCACCCCACAGAATCATGGATTAGTACCCTCAAAGTCAACTACAAACTTCCAGGATATAAGACTGAACAAGTTAATTAACAATATGTTTCCTAAGAGAACTGAATCACAGTACAAAGATCTCAAAGCAATCACTATGCAAGGATCTCAAGTTGGTTAACTTTTCCACTGAACATAAACAACTTCGACTTATGGACTCAAGGTTGATGAGCAATTTCCTTACCTGCCGTGGTATATCTTTTTCAAAGAGTTCAAAACTAAATTGGAAATTAGAAATTACAAAACTTTAGACATGATGTTTAGAGCCAAAAAGAGTTAAATTCAAATTGGGAAAAATAACGAAGCAAGTTCTACTACGGTTTACGAGAATATTTAAATGAAGTGAGTTAAATATCAACCACCGAAAAGTGACACCAAGGCTAGGATGGAAAGGAAAGTTTTATGAGGTGGTTTGATGATGAGCAACAGAACCTCCCAAAGCAGTAATCAAGATGAGGGCCGAATCCCAATCACATATGAGAGATGGGGAACCGGCCTTCTAGCCCACGAAAAGGCCTCTCCGGATGTTCTTAACTTGAAATTGAAGACTATACAATTAGGAGAAAGGGATGGCATGTGGGTTGAGTTCTAAAGAAGGATATGGCTGAAGAAAATTTTGAATGACAAAGTTCAATTTTACAAGACTTCTTCTCAACTCTAATTGGATAAAATCGCAAGTAGTAGATATCAACAAAAAAGAGAAACTGCAAAGATGCATACCGCAATAAGCTTCCCTGCATTCTCAGGTCTCTTTCCAACCTTGAGAGCAGCTGCTGCAGCTGCTCCAGAAGAAATTCCAACCTGATAAAGAAATGAAGTAAGATATGAGGAAGATAAACTACAAATAATCCCGACTATTTATGGTAGATATACAGGGGGAAAAAAGAGAAACAATTACAAACTTTTGAGCACCACCATTTTTCAATAGCAAAAACACAGAAGTATGTCCAGCTATTCGTTTTTGCATTTTTAGATAGAAAAAGCAAGGAAAACAGAATACAACATCTTTGATCAACTTTTCCTCAGACGTTATAGTAAAGGTCTACAAATTAACAAGAAACACTAACCAACAAGCCCTCTTGGAGTGCCAGCTGCTTTGCATTTTCAACAGCTTCATCGCTAGATATCTGGATTTAAAAAAATGACACGTGAAATGAGACAATCTACACAGCAAAATCTGGCACCATCATCTTGTTAGACTTATCCCACATCGCTCATCTAAGCCACCCAAGCTTGGTTAATAAATTCTAGAGGCTACTCCACCTATTGCCAATTGGTTTTAGGTTGGAATCCTCCAAGAAATCTAACATGGTATCAGAGCTAGGTCTTGGGTGGCCTCACCTCTCGTGGGAAAGTCTCTGTCATCTCTGTCGCCCGAGTCAGTCAGTCAGTCAGCTCCTGGTCAGTCACCTCCACGTGCATCCGGGCTGCACGTGAGGGGGAGTGTTAGACTTATCCCACATCGCTCATCTAAGCCACCCAAGCTTGGTTAATAAATTCTAGAGGCTACTCCACCTATTGCCAATTGGTTTTAGGTTGGAACCCTCCAAGAAATCTAACACATCTATATAATAACAGTTGTAGAACAGAACTTAACACACAAAAGCAATGACAAATTCGAAAATAAGAAAATCTATACTCCTGAAACAAGTGTGCAACACATCACACGAGCACCTCACAGGGGACAGCCAGACAAAAACCAAGCTAGAAAGATAACTTCTCATAAAAGTGGTTATATAAAACACTTAAAAATTGGAGAGCAATTCAACATTTTGGTTTATGACCAAAGGTAATCTTACATAAGTGGGCAATGTGCATCATAGCTATCTGCATCACCCTAAGAATTCATAAATCATGCATGCCAAGTTCCTTTACTTGTCCTTTACTCACAAACATGTGTCACCACAAGTTTGTGCGGACGTAAGAATGTTAGTTGTGGCTATAACTCATGGTGACAGTTGGACCGCTTATCCACCATCTCTCCTAAAACCAATTGGTGGTAGGAAGGGCTTCAATTAAGTCTTTTATGGCATTCGACATCGCACCCGCAAGTCTGTTTTTAGAGCGGTCGCAGGGAGTGGCATTGTGTAACCAAATCCATGGGGGCACTCCGGGCCCAACAATCCCTCCCTCACGATGACGCTCCCGCGACTCGAACCCATGACTTTCTGGCTTTGATACCATGTGACATAACATATGGGAGAGAGAACTAATCTGTATTGCTGAATATTGAGAGAGAATGGTTACAATGCTAACACAAACTTAAATAGAGAAAAGCCTAGAAATCTGTACCTAACATAGAAGATTACAAAGAGAAATGATTTCGATATTATCACGATACGAATTATGCCTAAAATACATGATACGACAAGATCACGATGCATAATACTTTCACACCCTCCCTCAAACTCATGATCCGAGCCCGGAGAGCATCATGAGTTTGCCAAGGAAGTAACGAAACCAAGCAGTGGTGTGCGTCTTAGTGCAATAGGGGCTGAAACATGCTAAGCGGTGTTGCAAAACGCCAATCAGAAGTCCAAAACCGAGTGCCAAAACCTGCAAAACTGAGATTTTGCAGCCCCAAACCAAAGTGCCAAAACAGAAGCTGAAACTTTTCCAAACCGAGCTGCTACTATGTCAAACAGTACCAAACTCTGTAGAAAACCTGTAAGTGCTGCTGATAACAGATCGCGACGAGCAGTGCCACAATGAACAGATGGCTGTTGTGTGATGTGAGAGAAGATAGAATGGGTGGGAGGAGAAGATGCAAAGAGGAAGATGCAAACATTGCTGAATAAAGCATAAGAGTGCCGAACAGTCCAGAGTCCAAAAGCCAAACAGATATCAAATGCAGAAGAGATGCAAATATTAGAATAGATGCCAAACAAGTTTCAGATGCCCAACAGATGCAGATCAAGGGCCACTTGTTCACACAAACCCATCATACTCATATCTTTGCGCACTACAGCATCTAATGTCAATTTAGATCTACCCCTCCCCGTAACATTGCTACCTAGAGCTATCCTATCAGCTCTCTTAACTACTGCATCTTTTGGTCTAAATAGACATGCCCAAACCACCTTAGCATATTTTCCCTCAACTTCTCCTCTATAGGTATTACACCTACCATCTCACGAATTGTTCCATTTCTAATCTTGTCACGTTTAGTCTTACCACACATCCACCTCAACATTCTCATTTCTGCTACACTCATCTTGCTTACATGTTGTTTCTTTATAGGCCAACCCCAACAGATGCAGAGTAAAGGAGGAAATAAGTTTTAGATGCTAAACAGATGCAGAGTAGAGGAAGAACAGATTCAAAAGATGCAGATTCGGATGATGTTCAAGAAGAAAGAGAGAGTGCCTTATTCAGATGCAAAATCAGGGAAACAGAGCTAGAAATAAGAACGGCAAAATCAGAGAAACATAGCCCGAACAATGTGAAAGCGAATAAAACAGCAATACTAGAGTGCAGACTACTGAAACAGATGCCGAACAGACTTCAGATGCAGATTTCAGAAGTAAAGTACCAGAATATCAGAATACCAGATTGGATATAAGCTGGTGAGTGTTGAAACTCACTGGGTCTTGCAGAACTGAGCTCATAAGTACCGAAGGAGGCTGTTTTGAGTGTTACCGAAGATTGCAGAGGTCTGGCAAGTGTGTTTAGAGGGTTGCCGGAGGTTGGAGGTGGTCGGAATCACACTGGTGCTGAAATCAACAGATCGGGGTCCAACAGCTTCAGACTTGCAAAACCAGACTAGTTGGGGGGCTTTCAAAGGTCGCCGATGACCTAAGAGTGTGTGACGGTGGTCGGTGATGACAATGGGTGGTCTGCGATGACAGAGGGTGGTCGATGAAGGTTGCTAGGTAGTGTTTGGCTGCATTGATAGAGAAAGAAGAAAGGAAGAATGTCTGATGCAGGAGAAAGACAGAGATGCAAAGGTCTGATGCGACTGCGAACTGTATATTCTGCTGGCTATGCGATAAAAGAGATAGTGTCCGGCAGAGGGCGGCGAGGCTTAGGCCGCCTGCCGGAGAGCGAGTATCCGATAGGCCTAGTTCTTATGCTCTGATACCATGTGACATAACATATGGGAGAGAGAACTAATCTGTATTGCTGAATATTGAGAGAGAATGGTTACAATGCTAACGCAAACTTAAATAGAGAAAAGCCTAGAAATCTATACCTAAAATAGAAGATTACAAAGAGAAATGATTTCGATATTATCACGATACGAATTATGCCTAAAATACATGATACGACAAGATCACGATGCATAATACTTTCACA
>BPLS01000711.1:1418564-1430347 GCA_019656275.1 Rhododendron kiyosumense
GTACTCCATTGCTGTTATGGTGCTGAAAAGACCCAAGTAGAATGATTGTGTAAGCGGTATTTCAGGTCGTCATTGGCAATGCTTATACGATTATGCTGAACATGTTCATCTACAACAAACATTGTAGCACAATATAAAATTCCCAGGAAGGGGACTCAAACTAAATTTCAGGAATATGAATCACACAGTTTAAAAGAAAAGATACCCAAGAACACTGGAAGTAGCATCTGAGCAACAAGGTAACTACAGCCTATGGGACATTGTTTAATTCATGGTACTTGTAAAACAAACATCCAAACCAAAGGAAATAATAATGGTAAAATAAGCATTAGACCTGTATGACTTCATCAACCACATCTTGATCCAAATTTCTAGGTATGAAACCTGCTCCAATTCCTTGAATTTTGTGAGGCCCTGCATTTCAGATGGTTAAAACTAGAACAAGACCCTAGAAACGATGTTCAAACACAAAAAGTAGTAGTAATAATAATAATATTAATGACAATAACAATGACAATGTTCACTTGCTGTCTTACCAGGCTTCCCGCCAGAGAGTATGTTGCTTTCTAGAGGTTCTACGCCAATTACCTGATACAACATGAGGACAATGAAAAACAGGAGAGAGCACAAGTACAAAAGGAACTTTTGTTCGTAGACATTTCCCATGCCAACTTTCGCAAAGACTTGCAAAACCATTTTGGCTCCATCTCATTTACGCAAAGAATGTAGTATTACAGTGGCTCCAATGAATATAAACATGTAAAAATTCTCTTATAAGTTCGTTTGGCCAATATATAAGGCAAAGCGAAGTACCTTTATGCTAGGGTTTTTCTCTTTAAGGAACCGACCAACCCCACTAATTGTTCCACCAGTGCCAATCCCTGCCACAAAAAAATCCACCTTGCCTTTTGTATCTTCCCAGATCTCAGGACCAGTTGTCTCATAGTGAACCTGCAAAAAATAGAAGGAACTGAAATTCAAATTAAGACATCAAAGAAAAAATCGGAGTTCATGAACCGAAATAGTTAATAACTTCTACATCAAATCTACTTCCAACTCTTTTTAGAAGTTGGAAAAAAATCAAATCCAGTTTCGACTCTTTAGCTAGAAGTAGGATATCTATTCTATCATCCTGTAAACAATACCAATTTGGAATAGAACAAAACCACTGCCCCATTGTGGATAAACAGAAATATCCAACACAAAGCGTTCTCTCCAAATTATGACATCAGAGGATAGAGAAACAGCACCATACTATCTAACATGAAGCCACAACACTAGCACCTATTTTTGCCAACAAGATGCCTAGGTAGAACCGTAGAAGGTCCAAGCCATCTGACCATAGATATGCTAATATGATAAACATCCAATCAATTTACTCTAGTAGAATCCCAAATATTATGGATATGTATAAAGATAAATACCAACAAATAGGATAGTAGTTTTAGGCCTTGTGTGCACTTGGGTGCCAACTATGACCTGCTGAAATAAGGACAATCCAGGAGAATGAAGGACCTAAGTAATTCAATAAAAAAATTAAACTGATCCCATCAGGCCCAGATTGAGAAGTCGAACAGTAGATTTGCGGAAAATAGACTCATGTCCACAAGTACATAACAACGAGAAATAATTTACTAATAGACATTTCGATAGTAGTATAAATCCTGGAGCAAGACTAGCCTTCTAGTGACTATACAAAAAACATGGCACACAGAAAAAAAATATATAAATTACCTTTGGATTTGCTGGATTGTCAAATTGTTGAAGCATGTAGGCATTTGGGGTGCTATTCAAAATTTCTTCAGCTTTCTGAACTGCTCCCTTCATGCCCGTAGCAGGATCAGTCAAAACAAGCTCAGCCCCAAAAGCTTTCATAAGAACCCTTCTCTCCAAACTCATAGAAGCGGGCATTGTCAAGATGAGCCTATACCCTTTTGAAGCTGCTATAAAAGCGAGGCCAATGCCTGTGTTTCCACTTGTAGGCTCCACCAGAATACTCTATAGAGAGAGGAGGAGAACAAGAGAACAAAAGGAGACAATGGCAAAATTAGAATGAAAGACGGGATAATGTCAATTTCAATTGAAGCAATATCACGGTATTGACTCAAACAAGTCGCCTTATGGAGTAAATATCATACGCAGGAAAAGTAACCAGAGATAAAGAAATCTAGTATATTGCTACCTTCTTTTGATAACCAAAGATTTGTATGTTGTTACAGTAATGAGCTCATGTAATAGATAGAAAAACAGATTGAGAAGCATATGTGCCACCTTGCGTGATGAACTCGTTTCTTACATGTACAAATAGAAAAGAACAGAGAGAAAAGGTGCCAAAAGATCATTATTCTTTTATCAATGTATGATGAACTCATTTCTCACATGTGCCACTTCGCAATGAGATAGTTGTTGCTTTGGTGGGTTAAAAGGCTTTTTACAGACTCCAGAGATATGCCATTAAAGACTCAAACTATTTTACAGGATGCATGACCAAGCAGACAACTTGTTTAACACATGTGCAGAGGAAAATATCCAGTCAAAGGTGACGGGCCTAGAAGTTTTGAGAAAAACTATAATATTGTGCATGGACATGAACAGCTGAATGATTCGTGATTATTCGTGACTTAAACAATGATATATTGCTCGTTAATAATTTCCCACTCAGGCTGACGTTGGCTGTACAATCCCATTGTTGCATTTCCCTTCCAATTTCAGCTATGGCCTAAGGTGGACGATATGTACCTCCTCGCACTTGTGGTCCCAGGGAAAGGAGAACCCAATTTTTTGTAGCAAGACCAAAAGAAATGACAGGAGAGCATTCTATCAGTGTCCCCTAGAACGAACCATTAGGATTATAACAAATCAGCCTTTACAGTTGTCCTATTAAAGCTCCATCTCTTGGTTCTTTACAGTTTATTTTTCTCTCTTAGAGTATCAAGGAAACAAGTAGAACAAACTCCAAGATAGCTATGGATCGCTAATTCTATGTTTTGAAACATAGGTGCTCCCAAAACAGTCAACCTCATCCACCTGAACAAAGCCTATCAGCACTTGATAAAGTCCAAGCCAACGCATAGGCGTCATAGGTTGTTCCATGTCTGTTAAATCAACTGAGCCAGAAACCAAATACATCGAGAATGGCAAACATCTTTACAGCTGGAGTGGACCTTAATTTTTTTCCACATATTGAAGGGAAGCATTGTAAGCTAAATGGAAGAATATACAACAAAAGGTGTTATATGCATCCATGTTCAGTTCTACTCATAAGATCTATGTCACGGGGTCCATACTCCACATCAAACCAAACAAATTAGGCAAGGTGCATCACGTGGATTGAAAACATCCTTAACCTAGCGTAGGGTTGTATTCATAATTTTATTACCTTCCCTGGTGTTATAAGACCCTCCTTCTCAGCCTCAGTAATCATGCTGTATCCTATCCTGAAACCAAAAAGAAAACAAATAAGTAAACTCATTCATCCCTGTCTTAAACAGAATACTTCTAGACAGCACTCAGAATCAAATTGTAGACCCAAAATGTGTTCCTTATTACTCTTACGCTTTGTCTAGAAAGGGAGACACATATTTATCAAGAATCATATTCCCTTCTGTTATCATATACCTCACTAGGACCATTAGAGAATCAGTATAATCTATGGGTTTTATAACCTTGTTCGGAAGAACAATATAGAGTAAAATCCATGCAATGCAACATTGCTGTTTTACCCAAGTGCAAGACCCAAACACTATGTTCAAAACAACCATAATCATACGATATTGAACCACATAATACGATGGCTTCTCTAGAATTTGAAATAAATTCAGGACTTCCACTTGTCTAGACGAGTGTAGATGACGTAGAGACTAGAAGAAGGTAGGTTCTAGATGGCACAGCACCAGTGGAGGCAGAAAAATGAGACTTAGCACAACCAGAGAGAGAGAGAGAGAGAGCAATGTACAAGATGATCTGGATTCTTATCTCTCTCGCATGGGGATGTAGCCCCGAATACATAAAACGAGGTGACCACTCTCGTGAGGACTAGGGATGGCAATGGGGCAGGGCTGAGTCGGATTCATGGTACCCGTCCAACTCCGGTTCCATATCGGGATGAAGTCGGAGCACGGAAAATAGGGGAGGCGGTGGGGCCAGTGTATAATCGATTCCCCATTCACCATTGCTATTTGCACCAACTTTGTTCTCTTCAGAGGGTTTTGACAAGAATAATTTGTATCAGTAATGAGTTAATAAGATATAAATAAGAAAACAAAGAAATGAATCGGATTTATCAATGGTATTCTACTCGTTATTATTTTTAAACAAATGAAATCTACATGGATGTAGAAAACTAGAAATATAAAGCAAATTAATTACTATAATCGGGGGCTGTGCGAGTAAAACAGGGTGGGGAAGCAAATACTATCCCCACCCCGTTTTCATATCGATCATAGAATACCCGCTCTAATTAGGGCGGGAGGTCGGAGACTAGGATGGGGACAATCGCCATCCCTAGAGAGGATAGGTGGCATCCTCTCTTTGGTGTTCGTTGTACGAGTAGTGGACTCGTAGTTCATGGGCATGTCTCTAACACTCAATGGAGATCGAGGTTCATGGCTATACAAAGGCGTCCTTGAGCAGAAATCCCTATGGCAGTCATGCAACACAACCCTGATCAACTCAGCCACGATCTGACAGGATCAGTGACAGAGGATGGATGTTAGTTGTAGTTGTCATCCATCTTGATCCCCTTTTTTTAGCTGGGTCCAGGGGAGGGAGCCCTCCTCAAGAAGGGGGATTGCCTTGCCCCAACAAGCTCCAACTCTAGCTTTCAATCCACATATCGTTGTCGTAAGTGTGCCCTTGAGATCAATGCAAGGGTGTCGAGGGTCATCTGCTATCTTTGTGACGTCGAGGTGGCATATTGCTTGGAGGCCTTGGCAGAGGAGAACATTCTTCAAGGAGGGGTAGAGACATGTTCTCAAGTCCAGTCCATATGTCACCCAAGGTGGGGCCAGGCTAAGTAGCCGCCACGTGTCAGGGCACGTCGTGGGTCTAGACAGACATGCCTACAACAAGCTTGCTAGATATGAACATAATCTTCAAAATATCCAAATATCTGGAAAAACAAACAAAAAAAGATTGCTTCGTACCTGTCCTTGACACTACAGCACGGCTCCATGATCTCAAGCTTGGCAGCTATGTTTGCAAGAGACCCCTTGACAATTTTATTCAAGAACACCATCGGGGTTCTCCCAATAAGCTGTCACCAAGCAACAAAAGCAAAAAGGTAAATATACACATGGTGGCTGTATTTACAAAAATAACATCCATAATCTCTTATTGAAGAAAAGGTCCAAAAAGACACACGCACAATATCCAAATACAAGATGACTCTATAAAACACCCATCTTAAATAATCTTATCACACAAAACTGTCCTTACAATCATTAAAAGGATGACATTTGTATACTTTCTAGTCATCAAACTATAATCCTAGCCCATTTAAGACTAGCATTTACTTATTTTCCTCCATCAACCCATGCCATACTTCCATAGTTCCATGAGCATTCTAACAAAGTTGATCTTACAAAATAATTGCAATGGTAAAGGCAAGGAAAAGAACACACTTGATTCATCGCACCACAATTGATAACAGTGACATGATACTACCAATAAGCATATAAGATGACCACGGCCGGACAAAATTACATGATGCACAAACTTCATGGAGTCACCAAATAGCATTCGTACCAGATTTTAAGAAACAAGAATATTAAATATTTGACTATAACGAAATAAACATACATACGTACTCTATATATCTTACTCATCAATCAGATTAGCAAACCGTATCCTCGTTCATATTTATTCTTGTCAATTCAACATCAAACATAACCATTGTAAAAAAATAAAAAGACATCAACATCGACTTTACAAAGAACCTAAACAAATTTTCATTTTTTTGTAATTAAAGCTAAACAAATTTCCCATCTCATTCTCACAGGAAGAGTTGACTTTCAAAAGTCTCATCTAAAGTTGCCAATTCACAATCAAAACCCCATATGAATTAGCAACAACCCACTTCAAATTCCCCCAAGTTACCCAAAAAAAAGGAGTTAATTCCAATAAACAATCCAAAGGAAAAGAAAATGGCAATAAAAAAAAAGTTTCCCCATTTATAACTCTTGAGATTTGGAGCTAGAGAAGAGTAGAATTTTCTCTCACCTGACTGACGTCTTCGGCAATGTTTAGGGCTTGAATCTCAGTTTGGTTATCTAAAGAAACAGCTTTGCATACTATTGGACGAAAAGAAGAGACTTTTACAGATTTCTTTAGGCTTTGAGAAGTGAACCTAAAACTAGCGCTAGTGTTATTACTCAGAAATGGAGGTTTTGAATTAGGGTTGCTGAGAGGGGTCAAGGGCTTGTTCATCACAGAATGAGAAGCCATTGTTGTCTTCCCTTCTACTCTCTCTCTCTCTCTCTCGCTCTCTCTGTTTCTCTCCTCCGTGACTTATCGATTTTTTGACGGACTTGTTTCAAAGATGTATATAGTAGAAATCCGGGACAATAATTATCTGGCGTGTAAAATTAGGTTTTACAAAATATGTATATTTTTTATTAAAAAATTTAATTTTTTTCACAATTTAATAGAACTCAATGCTATCTATCTATTGATTTGTGGAAAAAAAAAATTTAACGAAACAAATGCTTCTTTTTTAAGGTCTAGTGTTGCGCGCCGAACACTGATTTAGGAATAGAGGAGTATTAATTATTAGGGAAAAATTCAAAAAAACTCTTGAACTTTGAACCCAATGTCAAATAGGCACCTGAACTTAAATAAATTTCAATTGAACACCTGAACTTTCACTCCGTTATTCAATTTACCCCCTGCCGTCTCAATTCGTGACTTTCCTAACGGCAACCACTGAGCTGAACACTAACAGACAGAACAAAACGTTAGATGGAGAAATTGGAGGGAAACAACAATGATTTGACACCTTTTTAAGACCCCGTTCGGCTAAATAACCCTATTGGCTTATTTTTTGTCCTTATTCATTTTTTTTTCTCATATTTGTTGGTTTTTCATCAAATTTTTGGGAATTATTGCATCGTCATAACGAGATGAATCTAAAAAGTAAAAAATTATTATCGAAATCCGTTTTTTTAATAAAAACGAAAAAATTGGTTTATTGGCTTGTTTTTATCTTTATTCAAAAAAAAATAGGTTTTGATCGTAATTTGTTACTTTTTAGATTCCTTTAGTTATGACGATGCAGAGATCCCCAAAAAAAATGATGAAAAACTTCCTATATTTGGATTTGTGTTTGAATTTTTTTTTGAAAAATAGTAGGGATAATAAGTAAAGAGAGATAGGGAGAGAAATGTTGGAAATATGGAGAATTTAGGGAGAATTTTTTGAAATTTTCTTTTTGAATTGTAAAGAGAACAATAAAAAAATGCAAAAAAAATTTGAATAAAAACAAAAAATAAGCCAGTAGGCTTATTTAGCTGAACGGGACCTTAAAAAGGTGCCAGATCTGGCAGATCATTGTTGTTTCCCTCCAATTTCTCCATCTAACGTTTTGTTCTGTCTGTTAGTGTCCAGCTCAGTGGTTGTCGTTAGGAAAGTCACGGATTGAGACGGCAGAGGGTAAATTGAATAACGGAGTGAAAGTTCAGGTGTTCAATTGAAGTTTATTTAAGTTCAGGTGCCTATTTGACATTGGGTTCAAAGTTCAGGGTTTTTTTTGAATTTTTCCCTAATTATTATGAGCATTTACGAGATAACTAAATCAAATAACTCAATTAATACAATAAATAAGAAACAAAAGAAAAGCCCTAAAGAATACCCACGCTACACGTTCGTGGAAAGACTCGAACTCCTAACCTATCGGTCCAATTAAGATTGTATGTCCATATTATGGAGAAATTTTGGGTATTATCTCCGGTTTGATTGAATCTGAATTTCTTACCTCTAGTGTGTCAATTTTAACCCGTAGGTTTTTTTTATTTGTTGACGGCATGATGTGAACACATAGAATTGAAGACAGAGCGTAAGCTAGAATGCTTTCGGCTATTGGACTTAAGCCATAGGGTGTAACATTCCACCGCTTTGCCTAGCACCACGACGCTCGTATTGCTCTCCCACAACCTCGTTTTTCCCGGTTAAGGCAGCTTCCATTTCACTCATCATTACTATAGGAATCGCTTTTGCTTTTCATCTGGCTACTACAATGTTCCAATTCACCAGATTGCCGCTTTTGCTTTCTTTCGAAAGGCGGACCTATTCGGGAATCTCCAGAGCCATACTTATTTTCAACTCCCCTGTTCAGGGTTAAAATTGCAATTTATCTTATCAAAGGGAGGAAATTGAGATTTTGAGCAAACTAAATAAGACCATTTGTGAAATTTTACTTTACTTCCATTTCTTTATTCTTTAAAATAAAAAAATAACAATAATCATCATACGTAACATATTTCTTGTCTCAATTTGTGATACTAAAGAAATTAATTAAATTTTACATGTATTGAGGATGGCGTAGAGCAATATTCTACTGTATCAAATACTTTCTTCTTGTATATTTTGTTTTTACTAGTGATTTGACATTTTGATTTAAAAAATTGATCTGAAATATAGACTTTTACAAAGATTATCAAAAGAAAGATTGCCTATCTCATTTCTCTTTTCAATATCATTACACTTCCTCTGCTTTAGTCCTTTAATTTGAAGTGATCCGGTATGTATTCAACACAAATGTACCTTGGTTGAAAATACTTCCTTTAGCTGATCAAAAAAGAAAAATAAAACACTTTTTTCCCAAATCTCTAATGGGCTCATGCTAGAGAATAACACAAAAAATAAAAGCACAGCGAAGCTCTGAACAAAAAACTTTCTATCATGTTGTGCATAGCACGAGTTTTTGCTAGCCAGTATGAGCTTGTATGATGGTTCAGAATCATCTAGCAATTAGTTGAGTCGCACCGTGCACCTCAACGTACATTATATCAAGAGTCATTTAAAAAAAAATTGACAAATGTTCAAAACTCAAATTGGCTTTCCGCTAAGCGCCTTTTGCTCTCTTTCATGTTTTTATTAGAAGGGGAAAAAAGATGGGATCGTTTTACTTTAATTTTTGTTAGATTCACGTAAATGTGTAATCGTTCTAGATAAATTGAATTTACAAAACACTAAACCGGACTCATTTTGACGATCAAAGGGTTAGAATTTTGATCGATTAAAGTTTTCTAGTTATCTCTAGTTTTTTGTTTTTTCCAAAAGAAAAAATTTCCCCTTTAACGCATGATGCATGCTTTTAGAGATACAGCTACCCGATTTATCTCCAACAACATGGGAAAAATATCACACCTTCTTCTGGGGAGAAATTTTTCAGTTCTGAGTGGGTACCACGTTTTATCCGCTCAGTATATCTAAGCCTTCTGATGCGATTTTGGACGACTCAAATTTAGAGAGGAAAAAAAGAGAGAGAAAGAGGAAGGGTGAGAGAAGAGATAATGTTTTAATCTGAGCTGTCCAAAAGTGTATCGGGCGACTCAAGAGTGCCGAGCGGACACCACGTGGGATATACCCTCTCTCGGCACTGAAAAATTTCTCTCTTCTGGGAGGCAATAATGTAAGTGGTGGAGCCCATCAGCTTCGTGAGAAGATATGGTGTTTCGAATAGTCAAGAGTTTGACAATCTCCTTCCAATTTTTGGCTTTCCTTTTAAAACCATAGAAATTCAGAGACAAGAAATAAATGAAGAGGAATCAATATCTTGTGACATTTGACCAAAAATTGCAAAACCTGCAGTTGGCTATTTGTTGGCTTCTTGTCCGACCTAATTCAACAATCTGTTCCATCCATATTGTAGATTTCGTCGAAAAACATAAGTGTAGTTAAAGTAAATCGATCCCTTTTTTTTTCCTTCTAAATTTTGGCCAGTTCCATGGATGCTATGCGATTATAATCCTAAATTAGTCGTGTTAAATAATCGAACGCATATGATACCAAACTGGGAAATCAATAAGTTAGGTGATTAAAAAAAACGTAACACCTCATTCTCGAAGTTTTTATACATCATAAATTGAACGAGCCGTGCAATAATTTGTTCAAACTTTTAGTTCGAAATCTTAAAAAGTTACAAAAAAAGAGAGGGTTCAAAGTCAATTAATTTATTCTCGTATGTGAAACAAATCGATCTTAAATGAGCTTTTAACAATTAAACATGATGTCGAACTTGAGTAACTTTGTTTGTTCATCAACCCTAGACTTCTGATACATTCTTTATAACGAATTTTTACACCGCTTCTCTAAAATTATCCTGAAAACATACATAACTCATAATTTCTAATATCTTATCACCTTTTGAGAGAAAACTTATGTCAAGAATATAAAATTTTCAATTTGATGCTCAAGGGAAATGGGATATCTGAGAACAACTCCCCACAAAACAAGTCTCAGATACGCACAACCACAAGTTTCGCGTTCTTCAAAAAGGGGACCGAAAACAGATTTTGAAAAGAGAGAGAGAGACATATTTACGGCCGTCGGCAGAGCCGTGAAAAGTTCTTTACAACAACAACCAATCGCGACCATCCAAAAATATTCTGGACGATCCGAATTTTAATAAAACTGTTGCGGGAAAAAATTTAACTTTTCTCTGGAAAAGTTTTTTTAAAATCTAGACCGTTCAAAACACTTTGCACAGGTGAGATTTATCTCCGTAAACCCATTTTCATGGAAACCTCCGTAAAGAAGATATTTTCTTTTGAAAAATAGCAACAAAAAGGAATGAATCAATTTTTTAATAGCTTCGAAAGAGCAATAATCATACAAACAAAAGTTGTGGCTCAATCAAACAGGCTTCAAAAGGACAGCGGGCTTAACCCAGCTGGTCGGGTAGTCCCATCCAGGAGAGATTCTGGGTTCGACTCTTATGAAAAGCATGTATTCCTTGGTCGCAACTCCAACATCTGCAAACATACTATTGCTATCCACACACACGGGAAAAAAAAATATTGAGTTCAGAAAACTACTCAAAACTGGCCAAATGAAGTACTTCCCTGCATCGAGACTCAAAGCAGCAAATTCGCAGACGTAAAGCTTTTCAAAGAGAATAGAACAATTAGTCCCCTTCGACCCAACTGAAACCACCAACAGTCAATGGCAAAAGGAAGATTAAACGGCACCCTTTCTCAAGGAGAGTTTATAGCAGTCAGCTTGCGATACTTCCAGTTGACCTTCAACAAGTTTGCACTCATACACAGAAAGGAAGATAAAAAGGAACAAATATACATTTCGGTCAGGAAACCAACACGAAGATGTACCAAATCCAAATAACCAACGTTGGCCACTACCATATCCTGGTGCTCCACCATTTACTTTCCTAAATAAAAGCCTATTTAAGCGAAGAGCATTGGAAGCTTCAAGCTGTTCTTCGATCACATTTGTGGAGGGATTTATGGAAGTAGATGATTCCTCAACTATTTTCTTTTCCACTTGTTTGGGCTTAGATTTTGGGGTACCTGCCCCGGTGACGTTCAAAGGATTGGTTGTTACGTTGGTTGAAGGATGCTCCTAATCCATGGATTGGCTAGAGAGGGAGTTTGCTTATTATGAGCTATTTGGTGTGTTCGGAACAAGATTGTTTTTTATGGCAGAGGGGGGCGGGGGGTGTTGAAGAGGGACTCAAATTGGCATATTCCCTGGTGGGTTCCATTCGGTCTTTTGTGAAGAAGGTTGATGAGGTGGTGCTATTGGGTTCTCTCTGTGTGTGTGTGTGTGTG